>CAUDMG010002356.1:1872500-1942500 GCA_958450375.1 Homarus gammarus | reverse complement strand
CCTTTTGCCATGCATATAGAATGGACTAATTTATGCCCAAGGTTGGCTTTCGATTAGTAATGGATGTCAGGTTAAATTTATCCTGATTCGTTAGGTTAGATTAGGTAAAAAAGTTAGGTTAGGTCACACACACAGCTCCCACACACACGCACACAGCTCCCACACACACGCACACATATACACAGCTCACACACACACAGCTCCCACACACACGCACACAGCTCCCACTGAAAAACAAAAACAAAAAATCCCCATGAAAACAACAGGGGAAGTGAAGTGACCTGGCAGCTAGGATAAAAATACAGCGGGTGAAAAATAAAATAAAATATAACATGTAGAGGGTGGAGGAAAATACAGTATTGTATTTTTGGTTTTTATTTCCCATTACCTGTAGATTTGTCCCTTCCTTATAGGTTATTTCACATGAAGATTAACCACCCTAACGCAACCTGGGGGGATTAGGTTAGGTTAGGTTATACCGACACAAGCAAACATCTTCACAAACAGTTATACAAATACCTCCATTAAACAAACATCAAAACAAACACGTACACACACAGACATACACAGCAGCAACTAGATAACAGCAACCAGGTAACAAAAACAGCAATTAGGTAACAAAAACAGCAATTAGGTAACAAAAGCAGCAACCAGGTAGCAACAACAGTAAGTAACATCTTGTGTGGGAGGAGGAGGAGGAAGGAGAGGTAGAGGTAATTCTCACCCGAGTTATTTTCACAACTACACCAGGAAGCCAACCTCCAGGAAGCGTCTCACCTGGGGAAAAAATAGTGGGTGTTGAAGAGAGAGAGAGAGAGAGAGAGAGAGAGAGAGAGAGAGAGAGAGAGAACAGTAAACAGGAGATAAGAAAGAACTTGATACATCACTCTGAAGGGGAGAAAACAACACCTTTACCTGTCTGGTCATTTGTAAACACTTGTTGTCACTTAACGATAAAGACGAGTGGTTAATATTGGTACTAACTACTGTATAGCTAACTGACGACGCTTGAACCATGGACTGTACCTTTAGCCCAGTAAGATAACCACTCCTCCACGTGTTGAATATATAAAGAAGTGACAGGTGTAGGCGTCATTTACCTGTCCATCTACCATCCTGTCTACCTTCATGTCCATCTACCATCCTGTCTACCTTCATGTCCATCTACCATCCTGTCTACCTTCATGTCCATCTACCATCCTGTCTACCTGTCTATCTTCTGTTACAAGCAAAATGATCGTACCCCCCCCCCCCCCACATATAACGTTAACAGAAGAATATACAAGACACATTATAACTAACGACCTGGAGATATAGCTAAGACATACGACGCTGGTAAGCAGAGGATGAACGAGACACGCCCAGTTAGGTGGACATTGTGTACCTGGGCTACTTAACGAAGGTGCACCTGTTGTAAAGTATACCTGAGTGACGTTTACTGCTTGTCCCCAGCTCATGACTTGACCAACACGGAGAGCTCTCACAACGTACTGTACGACACTCTTTACGACCCAGGGCTTACGTCGGCATCCTACACGTCATTGCCAGGGTGGGTCGATGGGCACAAAAGGTAATATACGATGAATAGAAATACGCATCTATAGTTGACCTGAATGACAGCTTGAAAACAACATCCAAAAATAGATTCAAAATTACTCCCAATTTACCTGAACTAAATATTTTCACCTGACACCAATTAGACTAAAATTAACATAAAGATTTAATGTAATTTTCATGTTATTTTTGTGCAGGTGTGAAGAGGCGGGGGGGGGGGGGGATATTGTGGTGAAGTGGATAGCTTACCTCACTCTCACACCTTTATGTCCCTCGTTCGTTCAGGTTACCCTCCCCCCCCTCAGCTTATATCACCTGAAGAATAAACACTATGCATTTTCCTCCTGGTTAAAAGGACAAAAATAGTAAACACACCGATATTAATGTTTTTTTCTCCATAAATGAGGAAAATTAATGTATTCGTATATACAGTATGTTACTAGAGGGGGAATAACAACAAACCCAAGGCTGTGTCTCTGAGCTACATACCGTCTGCCCCCGGAGCTGTTGTAGTGTAGTGTGGTGTAGTGTGGTGTGGTGTAGTGTAGTGTGGTGTAGTGTGGTGTAGTGTGGTGTGGTATGGTGTGGTGTAGTGTGGTGTGGTATGGTGTGGTATGGTGTGGTGTAGTGTGGTGTAGTGTGGTATGGTGTGGTGTGGTGTAGTGTGGTGTGGTGTAGTGTAGTGTGGTGTGGTGTAGTGTACTGTAGTGTGGTGTAGTGTGGTGTAGTGTGGTATGGTGTGGTGTAGTGTGGTATGGTGTGGTGTAGTGTGGTGTGGTGTGGTGTAGTGTAGTGTGGTGTGGTGTGGTGTAGTGTGGTGTGGTGTAGTGTGGTGTGGTGTAGTGTGGTGTGGTGTAGTGTGGTGTGGTGTAGTGTGGTGTAGTGTGGTGTGGTGTAGTGTGGTGTGGTGTGGTGTGGTGTAGTGTAGTGTGGTGTAGTGTGGTGTAGTGTGGTGTAGTGTGGTGTGGTATGGTGTGGTGTAGTGTGGTGTGGTATGGTGTGGTATGGTGTGGTGTAGTGTGGTGTAGTGTGGTGTAGTGTGGTATGGTGTGGTATGGTGTAGTGTGGTGTGGTGTAATAATAAGTTGATGAGCTTGGCAGAAGCTGAATAGTCATGGGGAGTGGTAGATACGAATAGTAACATAGTGTAGTGTGGTGTGGTGTAGTGTACTGTAGTGGTGTAGTGTGGTATGGTGTGGTGTAGTGTGGTGTGGTATGGTGTGGTGTAGTGTGGTGTAGTGTGGTGCAGTGTAGTGTGGTGTGGTGTAGTGTGGTGTGGTGTGGTGTGGTGTAGTGTGGGTACAGACGGGGCAGCTGCAGAGCCTTAATATGCAGCAGCTGGTGTCCCTGTCATCAAGATAACTAGCAATAACTATCTTGTCTCGACGTGTATAATACCCTACCAGGTTACACTATGCATCAAGTTCACATCACCACTCTCCACCTCACCTAACCTAACCTAACCACACACTTACGGTAGTTTCAAGTATACTACAGGTGTGGATTTAATTATAACTACCTACCCTTGAAAATTTATTACAGGTATATTCTCATTAACGTATTACGGACAGTCCACTACTTCACGCCCATCCTCAAGGTGGTTAGGCTAGGCTAGGCTAGGTTAGGTTAGGCTAGGTTAAGTGAGACAACAACAACAACAAAGGAATGATTTCACAGGTAATACTTCATTAAGCAGGTGGGTGTGTGAGCACAGTGGACCACATCACTATGTTACCTGAGTTACCTGTGCCTCCACTACCCGCATACATATCAGTCGTCCATGTATGATATACATACTGTACGTCTCTGGCTGGTCTTATGCCGTGCTGGTAAGGGGGGGATGGGGAGGGGAGAGGAGGTGAGGGAAGGAGGTGAGGGGAGGTGAGGGGGGTGAGGGGAGAAGGGGGAGGGGAAGAGAAAGGAGGGAAAAAAGGGGGGGAGTACACTGAGAACATTTACGATGACATTTAACAGGAGCCGATACACACACACACACACACACACACACACACACACACACACACACACATGGTGACCCTGGGGATAGTGGTGAAGCTTCCGGTGTGTGGTGCATCTACAAGCAGCTGCCCTCACCATCAGCAATCAGTACCTGACTTCTCAACGGATTGCGTGTGTGGAATTTTTTTTCTCTAACAGGAGATGTGACACAGCATCTAACTAGCTCACTCAAGCCAACAGACAAAGGAACATTCTCAAAGGTTCGTAAGTTGATTTTTATCCCGTCGCTGACCATGTTTGAAATGCGTCATCTTAACCGAACTGAATTTAAACCGCAACACAAAGATAAGTATCAAATGTTCATACATTTTCACCTTAGCTACCGCCGTGAGAGTGTATTTAAGGTATTTTTTAACAATCAATACTCAGAGATTCTTACGTTAAAAAATTTACCTTACCTGTGAAAACTTAATTAACTTAAGCCACATAGATCAAAGACGATATAACAAACTTGAAATTACACTGAGATTCTACCGTAAGTTTTTTGTTGATTCTCGTCCAAAGTTACGGGAAAATTACTTACAGTGCGGGTGTCTAAGACGCCAAACTTCAGTGAGTCAGTTACACGCGGCGTCCTGCTGGTGTTAATTAATTACAGATAATGTTAATGTCTGAACCTTTGTCGTGAGTGTGTGTGCGTGTGTGTGTGTGTGTGTGTGTGTGTGTGTGTGATCCCCATGTCAATACCTAACTGCCCACACACCCACACATACTCGTACACGCCCATAACTACGCCTTCACCTGTACACGCCCACATTCATCTAGCATATGCGTGGCTGCTCAGAGACCTTGTGTGTGTTAAGTAACTTAGCATGTACAAGGCTTCTGTGCACATGACTGGAGACACGTACACGAGTTTTGCATACATGACTTTTTATGTATACATACATACATACATACATACATGCACATACACTCATGTACGCAGAAGTACACTTAAGGTGTGCGTAAATACAAACCCATATAAGTATTTGACGTGAATCTCATTTTACACACACACACACACACACACACACACACACACAGAGCGAGGTGCAGAAGAAGAGTAAGGGGGTAGAAGTAGAGGTGAGAGGGAGTGGAGAGGGAGGGGATGGGGGAGTAAGGGAGAAAGAGAGGGTTAAATGACGGGGTGGGTGTTTTGGAGAGGTGACAAGGTAGGGGAAGGGTAAAGGAGGGGAAAAGAAAAGAGGGAGGGTGTGAGGGGGGGCGGCGCACCTTGATACTACGTGGTCGAGGCGTGGCGGCCCAGGAACGGGGGGGGGGGGGGGGAGGAAGGGAGTAGTGGAGGGAGGGAAGAGATGTGAGTAGGATGAGAGGGATGTGAGAGAGGCGGGAAGAGGAAGAGGGTCAGGAGGGTGAGGGAGGAGGACTACCACTTCCTCAAATTTTGGTAAACAGGAACAACATCTATACCTCCTCCTCCTCCTCACCCCACCTCCCCCTCACCCCTACCCCCACACCTCCTCACCCTAACTCTCATCCCCACCCAGATCCTCCCTGCATCCTTATTCCCATGTCAATACTCCTCCCCCTCATCCTTATCTCCACACCACTAACCCCCCAACCCCTCTCTCTCTCACAAGATAATAACACCAGATGACAGGTAAGACCATTAGAGATGATCATTAACTCAGGTAATTCCACCACACAACAGGTATTTAACAACAGAAAGAGTATTATTAACATCACTAAACATTAACTTCAATTACAACGAAGATAAGTTAATGTTAGATGCTTCTCTTTTTTTTATATAGGTAACGAAGGAACAGAACCAGAAAAAAATAATAAAAGTTCTTGACAATGAAATATTTTTCTTAATTAATCCAGTTCTCTTGTGACAAATTATAAAAAATTAATTAATTTCTCATACTCGGAGACGTTGAGTAAGGCGGGCATGAACGGATTCTCAACAACAACAATAACAAGAGCAACAATAACAACAATAATAACAATAACAATAACAAGAGCAACAATAATAAGACAATAATAACAGAAACAATTACAAAAATAACAATAATACAATAACAGCAAAAACAATAATAATAACAGCAACAAGAGCAACCATAACAACAATAACACATTAATAACAGCAACAACAATAACAACTACTAAAATAACACCACTAACAATATAAGTAATAACTCACTTTTATACAACAATCATTCAGTAATCAAAGTCATATATTAATTTCAGTTATAAACAAGTGTGTCTTTGTTTCGTTGTTTCTTCACATGTATTGATATTTAACTCAGAACGAACCATTAAGAATAAACCACCCAGTAAAGTCATTCTATTATCGTGCCGTCGTAGAGAGAGAGAGAGAGAGAGAGAGAGAGAGAGAGAGAGAGAGAGAGAGAGTTCAGTGTCCGCCATGACAGATAGACCCTGAGGCAGATGTGAACGACCCGTCCCCGTCACTGAGAGACAGGAACAAGTATATAACAAGAATTCCACGAAGACGCCAACTAATAAATAACAATTGATAATAAAGTACATGTGAAGAAAACTGGTAAAGAAGAAGAAGAAGAAGAAATGGAGAGATAACAATAAGTAAGAAGAAAATGAAGATATTTTTTTCTAGTGACGTGAAGGAAGTACAGACCTTAAGACGAACCCAAACAAAAATAAAAGATATTTTTGTAGAATGGTAGAAGAATTGAGTCTTTTTTATATTGATTTTGTTTTTATTTTTCTTGTTTGTTCTTAGAAATAGGAAGGAGATAACTGAGGAGAAGGAAGAGGAGGAGGAGGATGAGGAGGAGGAGAAGGAAGAGGAGGAGGAGGAGAAGGAAGAGGAGGAGGAGAAGGAGGAGGAGGAGAAGGAGGAGGAGGAGGAGGAACACGCTCAAGGAGATGTGAACGACCCGGAATCAGGAAACGCCGGCAGATAAACACGACGAAAACCCGATAACCGATAAGAAGTAACACCAGAGAAGAGAAGGAATGAAGGAAGGAAGAACAAGAGGAAAGAAAAAGAAGTAGGAGGAGAATAGAGTAATAAGAAGAGAGGAACTGAGAAAAGAGAAGAAGAGTAGGAAGTGGAGTGAGGGAGGGGGGAAGCGATCTGTCCAAGGGCGCTGCTGCAGTGCGAGGTCCCTGCCTGGAGGGGGGGGGGGGTGAGAGGAGAGTGGGAGGGTGGAGTAGGCGAGGGGATGGGGGGATGAGGAAGCACCTGGAGGGAAGAGGGGGGGTAGGAAACCTTGTAGAGTAGGGGGTAGCTTAGGGGGATGTTTAGAGTAGGGGGTAGGTTAGGGGGAAGTTTAGAGTAGGGGGTAGGTGAGGGCGATGTTTAGAGTAGGGGGTAGGTTAGGGGGATGTTTAGAGTAGGGGGTAGGTTAGGGGGATGGTTAGAGTAGGGGGTAGGTTAGGGGGGATGTTTAGAGTAGGGGGTAGGGTAGGGGGGATGTTTAGAGTAGGGGGTAGGTTAGGGGGATGTTTAGAGTAGGGGGTAGGTTAGGGAGATGTTTAGAGTAGGGGGTAGGTTAGGGGGATGTTTAGAGTAGGGGGTAGAGTAGGGGGTAGGTTAGGGGGATGTTTAGAGTAGGGGGTAGGTTAGGGAGATGTTTAGAGTAGGGGGTAGAGTAGGGGGATGTTTAGAGTAGGGGTAGGTTAGGGGGATATTTTGGGTGAGAAGCAAATTCTTTCGGTGAAGGAGTGTCTGAGGTAAGGGGGAGGGGGGTTGGAGGGGGGGGAGGGGGGAAGGAAGGGGGAGGGCAAAAAGGTTGAGTGCACACCAATAAAAAGTATGCAGGGAGGGGAGGTGGCTGGGGGGGGGGGATTTATAAGAAGGGATGAGAGGTTGGGAATGTGATCGAAGGAGGGATGTGTGGGGGTGAGGTAGGGGTGTGTGGGGGTGAGGGAGGGGTGTGTGGGGGTGAGGGAGGGGTGTGTGGAGGTGAGGGAGGGGTGTGTGGGGGTGAGGGAGGGGTGTGTGGAAGTAAGGGAGGGGTGTGTGGAGGTGAGGGAGGGGTGTGTGGAGGTGAGGGAGGGGTGTGTGGGGGTGAGGGAGGGGTGTGTGGAAGTAAGGGAGGGGTGTGTGGAGGTGAGGGAGAGGTGTGTGGGAGATAAAACTCACTAAATTATTAAAAAACAAAATAGTATTAGTAATGATAGTAATATTAATAGTAGTAGTAACAAACAGAGGAAGAGGACGATGAGTGATGTATTTATACAAACTTGAGGAAGAACACACGAGCCAGCAGCTGAGGTGAGACGGTCAAGGTCACCTGTGTGTGTGTACCGTGCAACACTAATGCCAGTATTGTGAGCGGAGACTACAGTAAGTCACAATACAACAACAACAGTAGAGGAAGTAGCAACAGGAAAATAGAAACAGAGGAAGAAGCAGCAAATAAAGTAGCAATAGCAGATGAGGTAGCAGCTGCAGCAGACTCTTCGGGTAACCACAAGCAGCAGCAGCAGCAGCAGCAGCAGCAGCAGCAGCAGCAGCAATAGTAGCAGCAGCAGCAGCAGCAGCAGCAGCAGTAGCAGCAGTAGTAGTAGTAGTAGTAGTAGTAGTAATAGCAGCAGTAGTAGTAGTAGTAGTAACAAATGCCTCACTCCTCCTCCTTCCTCGTACACACACACACTAAGTCCCACGCCACAAGGTTCACTCCCATAAGAGGTAGGTGAACTTCCTCTCCACCTCCCTCCTTCTTCCCTACCTCCGTCCCCCTCCCCCACCACGCTTCCACCTGCACTACTTCCCCCTCCCTATCCCCCCCTCATCCTTCCCCACCCTCTCGCTCCCTCCCGTGCCCTCCTCCCTCACAACAGCCGCAGCAACCTGAAGCTGACGCAGGCGGACAGGGAAGTACGGGAGGAGACGCTGAAGGTCGCAAGCGGGCGTTTCCGTTAAGGACAGACAGACACTCACCATTACCGATGTTATATTCCGCAGGTGATTGTACCTGTCATTAACCTTTATTTTTGTTGCCATTTGAGGTCAGAATTTTACGTATTTTTTCAGATTATTTTTTGTTTACGTTCTCTTAATTGTTTGTTTTTGTCTTTAATTGTTTACATATTTTAGATTTTATTTAATTTTACTTATTTTTTACTTTGTTAGGAACTTAAGGGGTGAATGAAGGGAGGGAAGAGGGAGGGAAGGAAGGGAGAAAGAAGGAAGGAAGGAAGAGAAACTAGCCACACCCTCCACTCACCTGCGCCTCATAGTGACAGGTGTGACCCATAAACAAACCCCAACGGCGCGAGAGTTATGTTACAGTAATACAGTTACAGTAATACAGTCATAATATACTAATGGTACAATGATAGTGACGACATTATACAGTAATACATAGATAACGATACAGTGGTCAGTTATATAATGATACAGGATTACAGTGATAGATTCATGTACTATTAATACATACATACATACATATATACATACATACATACATACATACATAAATACATACCCAACCAAATTACAACACCTGAAACAGACCAACATCAGTCAATGGTATGGTAAGCTTAAAGAACTCTGTGGACTAAACAATAAGACACACCCCCTCCCCTTCCTTAGCCATCTCACTAGTGTTGACGCAGCTGAGCAAACAAATAACCATTTCGCTACTATATGCCAGACGCTCCCACGGCTTGACACAACCACTCTCCCTGCTTACCTACCAGCCTCCCTTCCCACTGACTTAGTAGAAGAATTTGACGTAGCAAAACGCCTGGACAAACTAAAATTAAAACGCTCTACCACCCCCATTGACTTACCAATGAAACTCTTCAAGGAGTTCTCCCCGGAGCTTGCTAAACCCCTCTGCTCCATCATCAATGCTTCTCTCAGTCAAGCCAGATGCCCAGCTGACTGGAAGACCTCTTATGTATCACCAGTGCCCAAGTCAACCAGCCCACAATCCTTAAATCAGCTACGACCTATTGCAATCACCCCAATACCCAGCCTAATCTGTGAAAGTTTTGTGTTCGACTGGGCTTATGCTGATATTGCAGGAGTCGTAGACCCTCAGCAATTTGGCAACATGAAAACTTCCTCCACCACTCACTGTCTTGTCAGCTTTCTCGATTACATATACCGCCATCTCGAGAAACGAAAAACGTCTGTAGCTGTCGCCTTCATTGATTTCACTAAAGCGTTCGACCTAGTCGACCACAATATAATCATCAACAAAGCTATTGACCTCGGGCTTCGAAGAAGCCTCATACCATGGCTTACAGACTTCCTCAGTGACCGACGCCAAGCTGTACGCTTCCGAGGGGCTGTCTCCACCTTTCAGTCACTCACCTGTGGCGTCCCCAAGGCACCAAGATGGGACCACTCTGCTTCCTTATGCTCATCAATGATGCCCTAAGAGAAACCCCTGCTCGCTGGAAATATGTCGACGACTCCACCATTGGGATCAGCGTCAACAATTCTGCTCCCAACTATACCGCCCTTCAGGATTTATTGAACAGTCTCCAAAACTAGGCTACCAACAACCATGTCACCATCAACCATACCAAGACCATGGTTATGCACATCAACCTCTCCTCCGACATTGTCCCACCTCCTTCCATTACTCTAGGTCCGAACACACTCCAGGTCGTAGATTCCACGAAGCTCCTCGGCGTCACCATAGACAACAAACTAAATTGGAAACCACACGTCAATGAAGTTGTCAAATCCTCCAGTTTCCGTCTCCACCTCCTCCGCCGACTCAAGTCCCTCGGAGTTCCTGCACACGAGCTCCTCAGTGTTTACACAACATTCATACTTCCCAAGCTCACCTATGCCTCCCCCACCTGGTCTTCCTCCCTAAATGCCACACAACGTAAACACCTAGAAAAAGTGCAAAAGAGGGCATGCAAGATTATTCTCTCCTCCTCCTACTCCACATATCAAGAAGCGCTCAACACACTGACCCTTTCGACTCTCACTGACCATCACCACGACCTCATCTGCAAATTTGGTAAGAAGCTTCTACACCATCCCCGACACCGGCTCCTACTACCACCCGAGGTCCCTTGTCCGAGAATTGCTGTTCGACACCACAACCGCATCCAGCCCATACGTGCACGAACTGATCGCTATAAGAACAGCCCAGTCCCAACCATTGTAAAAATTATCAATAACTTGTAATACTGTAACACTGTCACTATGTTGAATTGAACTGTAGTTTGAGCTTTTCCCCATCTAAGTTATTATATGTCTTATTTGTGTCACTTATGTTACTTGTATATTATTTGTAATTCGTAACCCATTCCCCAAATATGTAACTGTATATTTTCAGCCTTCTGGCTGCCAAGCTCTTTCAATAAACCGTTAATTATTATTATTATTATTATTATTAAATACATACATACATACATACATACATACATAAAAAAAATCTAGACTTACCTCCCTCTCCTCTTCCTCCTCCTCCTCCTTCTTCCCTTCTCCTCACATCTTCCCCTACTCACACCCCCTATCTCTCTCCCCCTACCCCTTCCCCTACTACCTTATATATCCGCCTTACTTTTACCTGTCACCTACATATGGGTGGAGTCGTATAGAAGATAAGGGGGTGTCAGGGGAGGTGTCAGGGGGTGTCAGGAGAGGGTGTCAGGAGAGGGTGTCAGGAGAGGGTGTCAGGATAGGGTGTCAGGATAGGGTGTCAGGAGGGGGTGTCAGGAGAGGGTGTCAGGAGAGGGTGTCAGGATAGGGTGTCAGGAGAGGGTGTCAGGGGAGGGTGTCAGGAGAGGGTGTCAGGAGAGGTGTCAGGAGAGGGTGTCAGGGGAGGGTGTCAGGATAGGGTGTCAGGAGAGGGTGTCAGGGGAGGGTGTCAGGATAGGGTGTCAGGATAGGGTGTCAGGATAGGGTGTCAGGAGAGGGTGTCAGGAGAGGAGGAAGGGGCAAAGGACTATGACAGGTTTTACTTAGTGGCACCTGATCTAATCTTTATACTTCCTCATCTTTCAATCTCTTTTCTCAATTCTTTCTTTCTTTCTTTATTATCCTTCTTCTCTTTCTCTCTTTTTCTATTCTGTTTTGTTTATTTAGTCTATTTATTTTTTATACCACACACAACACAGAGAGAGAGAGAGAGAGAGAGAGAGAGAGAGAGAGAGAGAGAGAGAGAGAGAGAGAGAGAGAGAGAGAGAGAGAGAGCAGCTAAAAGAACAATAGGTGTTATTCTGAGGTTGAATCTGCTAAATCCGGCTTACATTTTTTTTTTACGGGTGATGAAAACCAGAAGTGTAGAGAGAGAGAGAGAGAGAGAGAGAGAGAGAGAGAGAGAGAGAGAGAGAGAGAGAGAGAGAGAGATAAATAGAAAATGAGAAGTCTGCCAGAAACAAGACAAACAAACAAACGGACACACAAACAAACGGAAAAACAGAAAGTAAAATAGATTTGAAGAGGATAATAATATATGTGGGTCAGTTAAGAGAGAGATATTAGAACATATAAGATGTGTTACCTGTATACCTGTCTGCCTTAATTAGCCAAGACCACACCTGTCTCTCTCTCTCTCTCTCTCTCTCTATCAATCAGTCAATCGTCATACCTTTCACATTATCTTAAAATCAATTCACAAGGTTAGATTAGGTTAAGATAAATTAGGTTAGGTTAGGTTAGGCTAGGTTAGGTTAGGTTAGGTTAGGCTAGGTTAGGTTAGGTTAGGTTAGGTTAGGCTACGTACACATCCATAAGAACACAGAATAATCTCAAGACACACACACACACACACACGGACAGTCACACACACACGGACAGTCACCAACTCACCAAGACTCAGGAGTTGTGACGACCAATTGAAAGTTATTTACCCACCAGTTCCTCAAGAAGATGAGTGAATGCAACAGGTTTCAGCGGATCATTAAAAACATCAGTTCTTCTCTATCACTGACTGCTGGTGCTGTCATAAGGGCACCGGGTCATACACACACACACACACACAGACACACACACACACACACACACACACACACAGACAGTCACGGTGAAAACTAAACACGGGTGACTGCATGATTCAAAGACTTTTATAAACTTTTACTATCACTGAGACTCTTTAAAAAGTTTATTAGTTGTTAATTCATAGTTTATATACTGTCACTTACTTCACCGACACTCTTATACAGTGAACCCTCTCTATAACGGATTTATCTGTATAATAATCCGTTAGGTTGTTTACATCTGATGGATCCTGGATATAACGGACTTTCATCTCCATATAGTCCGTTTATCAGAGGTTCCAATGTAGTCAGTTGGGCCCATACACACACTACCCCCCACACACACATACTACGACCTCCCCACACACACACTACCCCCCTCCCCCCCACACACACACTACCCCCCTCCCCCCACTACCCCCCCACACACACACTACCCCCACACACTATCCCCCCACACACACTACCCCCTCCCCCCACTACCCCCCCACACACACACACACTACCCCCCCCCACACACACACACTACCCCCTCCCCCCCACACACACACACTACCCCCTCCCCCACTAACCCCCCCCACACACTCACACTACCCCCCTCCCCCCCCACTACCCCCACACACACACTACCCCCCTCCCCCCACACACATACTCCCCCCCACACACTATCCCCCACACACACACTCCCTCCCCCCTCCACACACACTACCCCTCCCCCCCCCCCACACACATACTCCCCCCACACACTACACCCTCCCCCCTCACACACACCTAAATAATCCCTATATAAACGTCTCAGCAGCCAACCTCTTCTCTACACAGGACATGAAAGTTACATAGGCAAGTCTCACTCACCCGAGAGAAAATAGTTGGAAAAAAAGTAAACAGAAAAGTATATTGCAAAAAATATTTTCTCGGGAAGTTTGTGTTTACTATTCATCAGCAGCAACGTTGGCAGGTGTGTGTGTTTGGCAGGTGTGTGTGTGTGTGTGTGTGTGTGTTCCTTCCCTGATGATGTACCTGGCAAACTCCCCCCTACGACCAGGTAATATTCTATCTATCTTACTCAGACAGTCTTGAATTCACCTGAACTTTAAGTCTTTGCAACAGAAGTTAAAGGTTGAGATTGAGAGAGTGAGGGGAGGGTGAAGGGAGGGGAGGGGAGGGGAGGGGAGGGGAGGGAAGGGGAGGGGAGGGGAGGGGAGGGGAGAGGAGGGAAGGGGAGTTTAAGCTGTCACTGTTGACTAAGTTACATTTTTCTGAGACAAGTTGAGGAGTGAGGAAATGGGGAGAGAGAGAGAGAGAGAGAGAGAGAGAGAGAGAGAGAGAGAGAGAGAGAGAGAGAGAGAGAGAGAGAGAGAGAGAGAGAGAGAGATCTTCATTCCAAACACGTACTTAATGAGGCTAACCTAACCTAACCAAACCGTTGCATTAGTGGTTAGTGGACTTGTATAGATAAAGGTGTTTGCTAGGTGTTAATTAATGGCAACTGTAGGAATGAATTAGTTGCCAGTATTACACAAGAGATTTATTAGACATTAATGAAGCCATTTTTTTTCTTCAGATTTTAAGTTGAAGTAATTAATAATATATAAGGTATTGGTGGATTTATTTGTGACTTTACGAGTTAATTAAGGAACATAGATGATATAATGTTACTTTAGGAGTCACTGAAACACGAACGATATCTAAAAAAAATAGCGTTAAATTTGAAGGGAAGAGATAGAGTGATGCCTTCATATAACGGACCCTCGATATAGCGGACTTTTCATCTCCATATAGTCCGGTAAATAGAGGTTTCACTGTATCATTGACCGAAAACACTTTGACGTGATATTTGATCCAGAAAAGAAAACTTATAAAATATTAAAAACGTTATTATTTATTTTTATGTATTTTTAGCGACCAAGATCTTCACATATCACGTCTTACTGGCACACATACGACGAGGTCCATTAACGGTGGCTAAAGTACTCGTGTCTATAAAGGTTTGGTTGTAAAGAAATTAATAGAATTTCATATATTGTGAGGAAACTATTTCTTTCTACAGACGGACGTACGGACGAACAGTGGTGTGGCGTGATTGTGGTGTGGTGTGATGTGGTGTGATGCGGTGTGGTGTGGCGTGGTGTGGTGTGATGCGGTGTGATGCGGTGGGGTATGGCGTGGTGTGGTGTGATGTGGTATGGTGTGGCGTGGTGTGGTGTGGTGTGATGCGGTGTGATGCGGTGGGGTATGGTGTGGTGTGGCGTGGTATGGCGTGGTGTGGTGTGATGTGGTATGGTGTGGCGTGGCGTGGTTTGTCGTGGCGTAACATGTTATGGTGTAGTGTGGTGTGACGTAGTGTGGCGACCTTTTCCACAGCAGCCACAGGGATAACAATATAACCAACTACCTTGAAGAGCCTGTATTGTACTGCACTACCTGGCCACCTCCCTCACCTGTGTCACCTTACACAGGAGTGAGTCAGTTACTTACCTGTCAAGGCCAACTATAACTGGACTATTTCCGGTCGCTGATCTGCCTCTTTAATCTCAGGTAAATACACAACGTCATTAAGAAGCATCGATATAACTACAGGTATAAAGTACAGGTAGAGTCTCAGTGTAGTTTGTATGCCATTTTTTCTTAGGTTATTCTTGTGTTGCAGCTTTAGGCAAGAGTATTACAGGAGGGTTTAAATCTTAAACAATTTGGACTACGAACCTTTGAGAAGTGTAATGGCCTCGACTCTTGCTGTTGTAATCACTTATGACACATAACACCTCAATGGGGAAGGGAGGGGGGGGGCAGGAGGGAGGGGGGGCAGGAGGGAGGGAGGAAATGAGGGAGAGTATTGAAAAAGAATGTACCGGGGAAAGAAGGGAGGAAGAGGAAAATATGGAGGGGGTGGGGTGAGGCATGGCGGAAGGGAGGGAAGGAAGGAGGGAGGTAGAGAGAGATGGAGGGAGGGAGGGAGGGAGGGAGGTAGAGAGAGATGGAGGGAGGGAGGGAGGGAGGGAGGGAAAGGAGGGAGGTAGAGACAGATATGGAGGGAGGGAGGAAGGGAAGGAGGTAGAGAGAGATATGGAGGGAGGGAGGGAGGGAGGGAGGAAGAAGGAAACATGAGGGGGTAAGGGAAGGGAGGTAGAGGAGTGAGTGAGGTAAGATGCTCTGGGGGGGTTGTCTACTATTGCTAAACTTCCTGGAGCTATAAACGTAATGAACACCGAGCCACACCCTCCCTCACCTTGTGTGGTGTGGCAACTGTGGTGGTGATGGTGTGGTAATCGTGGCGGTATAACTGTAGTGTGCTGGTGGGATGATACTGTGGCAGCAATAGTGTGGCAAATGTGGTGATGATGGTGTGGCACATGTGGTGATGATGGTGTGGCAAGTGTGGTGATGATGGTGTGAGCAAGTGTATCACCACCACCACACCAACAATAATGGGTGACTCGTGATGACCTCTTGACCCTACATACATCCCGATGACCTCTTGACCCCCCATACATCCCGATGACCTCTTGACCCCCCATACATCCCGATGACCTCTTGACCCCCCATACATCCCGATGACCTCTTGATCCCCATACATCCCGATGACCTCTTGACCCCCATACATCCCGATGGCCTCTTGACCCCCCATACATCCCGATGACCTTTTGACCCCCATACATCCCGACTACGATACGGAAGTCTGCCTCACACCGCCACTATACCCATGATTTCACTTCTACCCCCATCCTTGCCCACGCCACCTCCTCATCCCTACCCCAGCTATAGGCAGAATATACAGGCATCACACTAACAGATTCAACGTTGGGATAATATACCTTTTAAGGATGTGTGGGTGTGGATACGGTGGTAGGTTACGGTGGTGTGGATGGGGTACATTGGTGTGGCCGTGGTGGAGCACATAAGATTTGGTGATAATGCTAACGTGATTGTCTCAAGAGTTTCAATTGTTTTTATAAGACGATGAATGAAGATCTCTCTCTCTCTCTCTCTCTCTCTCTCTCTCCACACCCAACAAGGTCAGCTCAATGACCTGTCGAGTCTAAGAGTTGTGGAACTTGTTATGGCTGAAGCTGAGAGATGGAGGACGGGATGGAGAACGTGATGGAGGACGGGATGGAGGACGTGATGGAGAACGAGATGGAGGACGTGATGATGAACGGGATGGAAGACGTGATGGATGCGGTAGAGTATAAGAGACAGGTGGGTGATGTGTGAAGATGGGTGGACCACACACACACACACACACACACACACACACACACACACACACACACACACACACACACACACACACACACACCCATATTACCCCAACGGACAGACAATTTAAGCCACATATCACCGTAATAACAACACGCTAATATTCTGACCAACCAATTACAATCATGATAGACATTACATACCATTAACTGAAGACTAGGACCCAAAAAAAAAACAACACTATCAATTTGGCATAAGATAACATTGCCTAAGACTGGAGTGACATTATATTTCTCTTTCTTTTATTTTAGTCTCCCCAGATTCACCTCCATGTCAAATGAAGGTTTGTCGACCTCAAAAAAAAAAAAAAAAAAAAAAAAAAAAAAAAAATACAATAAAAAATAAATAACTTAAAACTTTTCTGATTATATTCACTAGTTTGGATTTTCATAAACTTTTATTTCCACCTTTCAAAATACAGGTGCAAAAGCCTTTCTATCTCACGCTTACCTGTACTGTCTAGGTAACTTGTTTATATACCTGTGCTATCTAGGTAACTCATTTATATACCTGTGCTGTCTAGGTAACTCATTTATATACCTGTACTGTCTAGGTAACTCATTTATATACCTGTACTGTCTAGGTAACTCATCTATATACCTGTACTGTCTAGGTAACTCATTTATATACCTGTACTGTCTCGGTAACTCATTTATATACCTGTACTGTCTAGGTAGCTTGTTTATATACCTGTATTGTCTAGGTAACTCATTTATATACCTGTACTGTCTAGGTAACTCATTTATATACCTGTACTGTCTAGGTAACTCATTTATATACCTGTGCTGTCTAGGTAACTCATTTATATACCTGTGCTGTCTAGGTAACTCATTTATATACCTGTACTGTCTAGGTAACTCATTTATATACCTGTACTGTCTAGGTAGCTTGTTTATATACCTGTACTGTCTAGGTAACTCATTTATATACCTGTGCTGTCTAGGTAACTCATTTATATACCTGTGCTGTCTAGGTAACTCATTTATATACCTGTACTGTCTAGGTAACTCATTTATATACCTGTACTGTCTCGGTAACTCATTTATATACCTGTACTGTCTAGGTAACTCATTTATATACCTGTACTGTCTAGGTAACTCATTTATATACCTGTACTGTCTAGGTAGCTTGTTTATATACCTGTACTGTCTAGGTAACTCATTTATATACCTGTGCTGTCTAGGTAACTCATTTATATACCTGTGCTGTCTAGGTAGCTTGTTTATATACCTGTGCTGTCTAGGTAACTCATTTATATACCTGTACTGTCTAGGTAACTCATATATATTGTATCCCTGCATTGTCTATATACACGCTAAATTAATATAAACTTCCAAGATCATTTTACAGAATTAAAATACCTATTAACTTTTCTGTCTATCTATCTACCTTTCTGTCTATCTATCAACCTTTCTGTCTATCTATCAACCTTTCTGTCTATCTATCAACCTTTCTGTCTATCTATCAACCTTTCTGTCTATCTATCAACCTTTCTGTCTATCTATCAACCTTTCTGTCTATCTATCTACCTTTCTGTCTATCTATCAACCTTTCTGTCTATCTATCAACCTTTCTGTCTATCTATCAACCTTTCTGTCTATCTATCAACCTTTCTGTCTATCTATCAACCTTTCTATCTATCAACCTTTCTGTCTATCTATCAACCTTTCTGTCTATCTATCAACCTTTCTGTCTATCTATCAACCTTTCTGTCTATCTATCAACCTTTCTGTCTATCTATCTACCTTTCTGTCTATCTATCAACCTTTCTGTCTATCTATCAACCTTTCTGTCTATCAATCTAACTTTCTGTCTATCTATCAACCTTTCTGTCTATCTATCAACCTTTCTGTCTATCTATCAACCTTTCTGTCTATCTATCAACCTTTCTGTCTATCAATCTGCCTTTCTGTCTATCTATCTACCTTTCTGTCTATCTATCTACCTTTCTGTCTATCTATCTACCTTTCTGTCTATCTATCAACCTTTCTGTCTATCTATCTACCTTTCTGTCTATCTATCAACCTTTCTGTCTATCTATCTACCTTTCTGTCTATCTATCAACCTTTCTGTCTATCTATCAACCTTTCTGTCTATCTATCAACCTTTCTGTCTATCTATCTACCTTTCTGTCTATCTATCAACCTTTCTGTCTATCTATCTACCTTTCTGTCTATCTATCAACCTTTCTGTCTATCTATCAACCTTTCTGTCTATCTATCAACCTTTCTGTCTATCTATCAACCTTTCTGTCTATCTATCTACCTTTCTGTCTATCTATCACACCCTAACTTAACCTTACCTGTGGACCTGTTAATGAAGCAATAGCACACCTGATGGGCGGTGCCTCAAGAGAAGAACCAGTGGGAGGAATAAATATATATATTATCAGTAGACCTGTTCACCCATGATGTCTGTCTGCCTGTCTGTCTGTCTGTCTGTCTGTCTGTCTGTCATGCAATATAGATAGAACTATTACATTGAGAGACACTAAACATTATTTTTTTTTTAACAGTGGGTAAATAAATACGATGCTTTAAACATAAGAACAGCGTGTAAACAGAGGCGCTCCACCAGCTACCTTGTAAACATTTCCTGGCTGGTCTTCGTTAATGTTTACCGTTGGTTTATGATCGATGTTTTTTTGATGTTTTTTTGTGGGTTTGGGGTTTTGTTTTTTTTTTTACATAGATTCATCCTATTCCTTCTTCCTAGTCTTGGTTTATAGTTAGATAGACTCATCTTTTCAAGGCTATTGTCAGATTGGTAGTCCGGCGCGCCCTACTACAAGGACACACACACACACACTGGTGATGCTTGTGATAATGATAATATACAGTAGTGTTGATGTTATAGGTAATAATGGTTGTGTGGGTGGTGATACTGGTAGTTAGTGGTGGTAGTGATGATAGTGGTACAGTAATGATGGTAGTAGTGGTGATGGTGATAGTAGTACAGTAATGATGGTAGTAGTGGTAGTGGTAATGGTGGTGATGATAGTGGTACAGTAATGATGGTAGTAGTGGTAGTGGTGATGGTGGTGGTGATAGTGGTACAGTAATGATGGTAGTAGTGGTGATGGTGATAGTGGTACAGTAATGATGGTAGTAGTGGTGGTGGTGGTGGTGGTGATGATAGTGGTACAGTAATGATGGTAGTAGTGGTGATGGTGATAGTGGTACAGTAATGATGGTAGTAGTAGTGGTGGTGGTGGTGGTTGCATTGGAGGTGTTGTTACTGTTGGAGGTGGTGGCGGCCATGGTGGTGGAGAGAGGAGGGAGGGAGGGAGGTCGGCCCCTTGGGGAAGTGAGTGGGGAGGGAGGGAGCAGTGAACTGTCTCCACGTACTTCCTGGTTAAGTGAAGGAGGAACAAGGAAGAGTAGGAGGGGTGAAACAGAGTGGGAGGAAGTGTACAGTGGAGTGAGTGTGAGGTGAATGAGTGGGCTAGCAGACTGAGTGGGCTGTAAATAAGTGGGCTGTAAAAAAGTGGGCTAGCAGAGTGGGCTGTAAATAAATGGGTTAGCAGAGTGGGCTGTAAATAAGTGGGTTAGCAGAGTGAGTGGGATGTGAGAGATGTATCCAGTGAGTGGTGTTGGCGGTGAGAAGTGGGGCAATGAGTGGGATAGCAAAGTGAGTGGGCAGTGAAAGTAAGGGTTAGTAAATAGAGTGTCTGAGAGTGCGTTGGTGATAGATAGATAGATAGATAAAGAAAGAAAGATGAGATAAGCAACAAATAAAATCTAATAATTACGAGAACAAAAAAGACAAATAAAAAACAGAAAAAAAAACAATAATAAAAATAAATAAAATAAAATAAAAAGAGAAAAAAGAAATAAAAATCACCAAAAGAAGAAAATAAACAGATAAATGATAGAAAATAACAATGGTAGGTACGTGCGTAAGACGAGACCGAGAAGAATGGTGTACTATAACGAGACGGGTAATAAATGGTGCATGACAGACAGGCAGACGCTAAGGAATGATCCATGAGAGAGAGAGAGAGAGAGAGAGAGAGAGAGAGAGAGAGAGAGAGAGAGAGAGAGAGAGAGAGAGAGAGAGAGAGGTCTAGTTTGCTAGTCGTTTGCCTTCAATTTTTATCACCACCATCACTAACACAACTACCACTGTCACCATAACCATCACCATCATCACCACCACCACTACCACAATCATCACCATCGCCACTATCTCCAGTACCAATATATGGCCACCATTACTTTCATCACTGTCATCATCATCACCACCACCACCACCACCACCACCACAGCACTACAATCCCTTCACCATATTTCCTTTCACTTCCACACTAAGCTGAACACCTTCATATTTTTACTAAGAAAATGTGACAGAAATAGCTACTCTACCCCCCCCCCTCTCTCTCTCTCTCTCTCTCTCTCTCTCTCTCTCTCTCTCCTACCCATCACGAGCAACACACACGGTAATATAATGCATAAAAGGAGGAAGGAAGGGAGGGAGGAGAAGGAGAAGAAGAGAGGAGAAGAAGAGAGGAAAAGAGAGAGGGAAGATAATAGGGAGGAAAAGTGAGGGAGAGAGAGAGGGAAGGAGAGAGGAAGAGTAGGAGAGAAGTAATGATGTTGGGTGATAATATGGTAATAGGAGAAAGGTAGGAATAAGGGAAAGTCCGGATAAAAGAGAGATGAGAGACGGGACGATATATTAAGTGAGGAAGGGTGGAAAAGGGGAGATGGAAGGGAAGGACAAGAAAGGGAAATGGGAAGGAAAAGTGTGATGGTAAGGGATGATAATACAGAAGGAACAGGAGAGGTATGGAGAGGCTGTGAGAGAAGATGGAAGGGGAATGAGCAAAGAATAAATGGAAGAGACAGAAGAAGAGAGAGAGATTTGAATGTTAAAAGAAGGGAGGTGAGAGAAGAGGAAAGAAAAAGAAAGACAATGGAAAGTATAGGAATCTACGTAGAGAAAAAGGACTGAAAGAAAGAGAGAAAGACGAAATAAAAGAAGAGAGATAATAAGGGTTTACAAGACAGGTAAGTGAGGTTAAGGTGAAGAAACACAACACACAGGTGAGTTTGTTTACCTTGGCTTGGGTGATGATGCCTCAGTAATCCAGTAGTGAAGATTTCTTTCTCTTTAGGGGTGTGAGCCAGCGTGTTGGAGAGAGAGAGAGAGAGAGAGAGAGAGAGAGAGAGAGAGAGAGAGAGAGAGAGAGAGAGAGAGAGAGAGAGAGAGAAGTACGAACAAATAGAAAGAGAGGAGAGAGAAGAAAATGAGATTAGAGAAATAAAATAAACTAAAAATAGAAAACATAGAGAAAGAACGAATGAAACACAAAGAAAACAGAAAAAAAACAAAGATGTCGAAAGAAACAAAAAAATGTTTTTATCCCCCCCCTAATACCTTCCATGACGTCATAACAGTGATTCATAACAGAGGTAAATAAACAAATTTTTCCCCAAGGCATCACAAGAGAGACGGGTGTTGCCAGATGCACCATAATCATCCCCGGGAAACAATAACATGACGATAATTTCCACAAAATAATATCCAATTATTATTTGTTTTTCTATGAATCTGTGTTATATTGTGTCTAAAGTTGAATAATTAACGACTGAGAAAAATAATAATAAAAAGTATCAAACGAAAGAGTATTAATCTACACACGTGTTATACATTTATCATCTCTCTCTCTCTCTCTCTCTCTCTCTCTCTCTCTCTCTCTCTCTCTCTCTCATGCACTATCACACCTTATCTGGCAATACTGATGAAAAGTACAATATGAACATTTTAGTAGAACCTGTCTGTCTGTGTGTGTGACCTTGTTGTATTATGAGAGACTCGCATCCACCCACTTATCTCTCCCTGTGTCACCCTTCCTCACTTGTCTCCCCCAGGCGGTGGTAGAGACTCACCCAAACCCTGTGTCACCCTTCCTCACTAGTCTCCCCCAGGCGGTGGTAGAGACTCACCCAAACACTCTGTCACCCGTCCTCACTTGTCTCCCCCAGGCGGTGGTAGAGACTCACCCAAACCCTCTGTCACCCTTCCTCACTTGTCTCCCCCAGGCGGTGGTAGAGACTCACCCAAACACTCTGTCACCCGTCCTCACTTGTCTCCCCCAGGCGGTGGTAGAGACTCACCCAAACCCTCTGTCACCCGTCCTCACTTGTCTCCCCCAGGCGGTGGTAGAGACTCACCCAAACCCTGTGTCACCCTTCCTCACTAGTCTCCCCCAGGCGGTGGTAGAGACTCACCCAAACCCTGTGTCACCCTTCCTCGCTAGTCTCCCCCAGGCGGTGGTAGAGACTCACCCAAACCCTGTGTCACCCTTCCTCGCTAGTCTCCCCCAGGCGGTGGTAGAGACTCACCCAAACCCTCTGTCACCCGTCCTCACTTGTCTCCCCCAGGCGGTGGTAGAGACTCACCCAAACTAATAATAATAAATTGACGTAACCAAACTAAACCAAACCAAACCTAACTCAACACATCCTAACCTAACCAAACTAAACTCAACCTAATGTTCGTTGTAGTAACACACACACACACACACACACACACACACACACACACCTTAGACAACCTTCTAAAACGCTAAATGATTTACCTATATCTAAGACTGTTTGGGTTAGGTTAGGTTAGCAGGAGGGTATGGGTAGGAAGTCAAAGAGGAGGAGAAGAAGGAAACGGAGGAGAAGAAGGAAACGGAGGCGAAGGAAGAGGAGGAGGCGGAGGAGGAGGTGAAGGTCGTGTTAAGGAAGGCCGTGGGGAGTAAGAGCACATGAGGAGAAGGAGGTCATGGTGTGGAGGGTAGGTGTAGGAGGAAGGAAGAGGAAGGAGTTGTAGAGAAGGAAGACGTAGCGGTGGAGGAGGCCGTGGCGAGAAGGAAAACGAAGGAGAGGAGGAGGTGGAGGAGGAGGATAAGGAGGTCATGGTGAGGAGGAAGGAGTAGGGGAGGAGGAGGAAGACGTAGGAAGGAGGAGGGCGTAGGGAGAAGGAAGGTGTGGTGGTGGTGGTTACTTCCTGGTGGCGCGTGTGGTGGAGGGAGGAGCTTCCTCACTCATTTCCTGGTTTTAGTGTAATGGAAGACGTAGGAGGAGGAGGAGGAGGAGGAGGAGATGTTTGGGAGAAAGAGAAAAAGTAGGAGGAAGAAGAGGAACAAGGAGAGGAAGAACCCCCCTTTCCCCCCTCACTGGGACTTTGTTAGAGAGAGAGAGAGAGAGAGAGAGAGAGAGAGAGAGAGAGAGAGAGAGAGAGAGAGAGATGGAAGAACGACAGAGAAAGATGCATAGAATAAAGATAACAAAGAAAAGATATGAAACAGGAGTAATAAAACGGAAAAGAAGAAGAAGAAGAAGAAGAAGAACAAGAACAAGAACAAGAAGAAGAGGAAGAACAAGAAATAAATCCTCAACACGAAGGAGAATAAAGGATTAAAAACACAGAGAAGAAAATAGGAAAAAAGAGAGGAAGAGGAGTGGAGAGTGAATAGGAAAGAGAGAGAGAGAGAAACTAAGAGATAAGGAGGGGGTGGGGGAAGGAAGGGGGGAGGAGGGGTCGAAAGCCTATATATGGAAGGAGTGGTGTGTGTGTGTGTGTGTGTGTGTGTGTGTGTGTGTGTGTGTGTGTGTTGTCAAGGTATCGACCAGGTAGATCTCCACCGGTATCACCTGGGCTACAAGAGGCACAGGTGAAGGTACCATATGCAGCTATCACCCAACCTGCACACACACACCTGCGTCGTCACCTTTAAATCTAGACATTTCTAACCTTTTCCAATTACCTGAAATCACACGTCTATCCCCCTGCTAAAGTTCCAGACCTTTACAGTACAAAACGTTCTAGACCTCTCTCCAGTCAGTCATATGAGGTTACCAACCCATCCAATGAGAAATTCCAGCCTTGCCCAGTCACTTAAAATCCTAAACCAGTCTGCCCAGCCAGTCAGCCACCTCAAGATGCTTAATCACCCTCTCTTACCTTGCAGCGCCTGACCAACCAGAGAACGAGTGAGTGAGCAGAAGGAGAAGCAGCAGCAGAAGAAGCAGGAGAAACAGAAGCAGGAAAAGCAGAAAAGTAGTGATGTTGGTGGTTCACTGACCCTTTGGTTGGTAAATAGTTGGAAAAGATCACCACTACGAGACTATAATCATCCTCTTGGTGCATTACTCACTGACGCCCCTAGTGACTTGGTCGTGATGCTGGTAATGTTAGTAGTGAGTGGTGATGCTGGTAATGTTAGTAGTGAGTGGTGATGCTGGTAATGCTAGTAGTGAGTAGTGATGATGGTAATGTTAGTAGTGAGTGGTGATGCTGGTAATGTTAGTAGTGAGTGGTGATGCTGGTAATGCTAGTAGTGAGTGGTGATGCTAGTAGTGAGTGGTGCTGCTGGTAATGCTAGTAGTGAGTGGTGATGCTGGTAATGCTAGTAGTGAGTGGTGATGCTGGTAATGTTAGTAGTGAGTGGTGATGCTGGTAATGCTAGTAGTGAGTGGTGATGCTGGTAATGTTAGTAGTGAGTGGTGATGCTGGTAATGCTAGTAGTGAGTGGTGATGCTGGTGATGCTAGTAGTGAGTGGTGATGCTGGTAATGTTAGTAGTGAGTGGTGATGCTGGTAATGCTAGTAGTGAGTGGTGATGCTGGTAATGCTAGTAGTGAGTGGTGATGCTGGTAATGCTAGTAGTGAGTGGTGATGCTGGTAATGTTAGTAGTGAGTGGTGATGCTGGTAATGCTAGTAGTGAGTGGTGATGCTGGTGATGCTAGTAGTGAGTGGTGATGCTGGTAATGTTAGTAGTGAGTGGTGATGCTGGTAATGCTAGTAGTGAGTGGTGATGCTGGTAATGCTAGTAGTGAGTGGTGATGCTGGTAATGCTAGTAGTGAGTGGTGATGCTAGTAGTGAGTGGTGATGCTGGTAATGCTAGTAGTGAGTGGTGATGCTGGTAATGTTAGTAGTGAGTGGTGATGCTGGTAATGCTAGTAGTGAGTGGTGATGCTAGTAGTGAGTGGTGCTGCTGGTAATGCTAGTAGTGAGTGGTGATGCTGGTAATGCTAGTAGTGAGTGGTGATGCTGGTAATGCTAGTAGTGAGTGGTGATGCTGGTAATGTTAGTAGTGAGTGGTGATGCTGGTAATGCTAGTAGTGAGTGGTGATGCTGGTAATGCTAGTAGTGAGTGGTGATGCTGGTAATGCTAGTAGTGAGTGGTGATGCTGGTAATGTTAGTAGTGAGTGGTGATGCTGGTAATGCTAGTAGTGAGTGGTGATGCTAGTAGTGAGTGGTGCTGCTGGTAATGCTAGTAGTGAGTGGTGATTCAGTGGTTCGTGTATCTAGTTAGAACAGGATCGAGGTAACGAGAACCTGAAGACACTTGGTAATGATGGAGGTGTATCGAGACGTGTTGAGGTTCAAAAAGTGAGTCGATTAAAACAAGACTGAGGAACTTTGATGTGATGATGATGATGATGATGATGATGATAATGATGATAACGATGATAATGACGATAATGATGATGATGATGATGATAATGATGATGATAATGATGATGATAATGATGATAATGACGATAATGATGATGATGATAATGACGATAATGATGATGATGATGATGATGGTGGTTGTAGTAGTGGTTCGAATGGGATCCAATAAGGCAACGAAGCTTCGAATAGGATCTCAAAATGTGTTCGAAAATAACAAAAGGATTAGAAACAAAACTCAGAGCATTCTATCCCCTATATATAATTGATGTTCTAATTAACGGACCAAGTATAGTAAGGAGAGAGAGAGAGAGAGAGAGAGAGAGAGAGAGAGAGAGAGAGAGAGAGAGAGAGAGAGAGAGAGAGAGAGAGAGAGAGAGAGAGAGAGAGAGAGAGAGAGATAACAACGAGACACGTGAAAGACGACACTAATAATGATTGAAGGTGATCCGAATGAGGTAACGAGACGAGGCCGATAGTTTAAACCTCTTCAACAGCTGTAATTGTTGTCGTGTGATGGTGAGTGATTTTGTGGGGCGAGAGGTTCAAAGATAACTTCTGTTTGGGTGTCACCTGTAGCTAATCCGGATGAGATACAGGTGAGACTGACCGATAATTAAGGGGTTGATTTTTTAATAATAAGAACAACAACAACAACTTATACCGACTAAAAACACCATCACAAGTAAAACAGACATTAATAATAATAATAATGATAATAATAATAATAATAATGACACAGAAATTATACCTATCAACTCTTAACCTATTAATTACAAAAATAACTTATATACACCTGCTTTGAAGAGTACGAAAGATAAATAACAAAAACCGAACACACAATAAATCACAGACTTTGGATCATAAAATATAAATAAATGTCACAACAATAACGAGTGAAAGCAGAATATTGCATAATGTATCATCGTAATCAATTCAGCATCAAGGCCAAATTGCAACAGTACTAATCTCTACCTCGTTTAGGTTTATCTAATACGTAAGATTAGAGTTACAAAAAGAAGGGTTCATATCACGGACTCTGCAAATGTTGATATGTTGCAATTTTTTTTTTTTTTTTATATATCACCTGAAGATTAGACCCCCCTCATCCTTTGTCCAAGCCCACAGTTTATTTCACCTGATGATTAAACACCTTGACTATACCTGGGGTGGGGGGGGGGGGAAGGAAGGGGGGTTAGGTTAGGTTAGGTTAGGTTAGGTTAGGTTAGGTTAGGTTAGGTTAGATTAGGTTAGGTTAGGTTAGGTTAGGTTAACAAAAGGGTGATTAATCTTCAGGTGAAATGAGCTGGGGGGGTTACTCTCAAGGTAAACTATAGGTAATATGCACACTAAGTTATGTGAACCTGTAGAGTGTGTGTGTGTGTGTGTGTGTGTGTGTGTGTGTGTGTGTGTGTGTGTGTGTGTGTGTGCAGGTAGGTAGGTTGAACAATTAAACCGGTCCAGACTGGGTCCACCACAGGCACTAAACACATACCAATGAACAACAAAATCCCCCCACGGGAAAATTCTCACTAGGGAAACAAAAAAGAAAATTCCCCACAGGAGGACATAAACACCGTACAATTACCACTTACACAAAACCTCACCCAGGATTTTTTGTTTTCATTTTGGTAATAGAAATTTTCCTAAGTGGTTGGAGATTTTGGTGTCATAACCTCGATACAGCGAACCAAGCAGGAATCACAGGTAAAAGGCTCCAGGTAAAGTTGATTTAAAGTCTCTTATCAGAATGTTGGTCATAATGTTCGAGGAAGACTCTTGAACTGGAGCCCCTGACCATCATCATACTCTGCCACATTATAAGACTCACACGATAATACCTGTGTGTATGAGTGTGTGTAAGAGTTAATTTATAATAATGAACCCAACGAGATTATTAATGTGTCTCACCAGGTCATTGTTCTCATAACTTCACCATCGCTTCTTTTTTTGTTTAACAACCCCAGGTAATACGTTCCCCAGGTGTATAAGGTGTCTTTCCGCATGTACGATTAGGTTAGATTAACATAAGGATGAATACTACTACTACTACTACTATTTCTACTACTACTACTGCTATTTCTACTACTACTACTACTACTACTACTACTACTACTACTACTACTAATAATAATAATAATAATAATAATAATAATAATCATCACTCAGAGGTACACCTACACAGACAGGTAGCCATAAACAATATACCTGTCTGGCTATATACGTCAAGAGGCTCACGGCTGCAGCACCCGGGTTTAAGCTGCCCTGAACTACACGAGAGCCGGAAATCCGCGTCATCAGGTAAGAGACTCCATGCAGGTGAGGTGATCTGATGGTATGATTAACTCAGGTGTTCTATCCAGGTGATCAGTTTCGTCTATATTTTATGTTTTGCTTTGAACATTTCTAAAGCTAAAACGTCACTATTTAATACGATATAAAATAATATATTGCTCATTTTATTATCAGCTGTTGTCAGACAAATACCGTATAGCATAATAACTTCAGCTATTCTATATTAGCATTAGAATAGACAAAGAAAATGGGGTGTGGTCGCCCCAAAAAATAGTGATAAAAAATAGTCTCAGTGTAAAATTTATTTCTGGTGTAGAGTCTTCCTGTTATTGCAATAGATTCCTCAGGTAAACCCGGTACTATTTTAAGATGGTGCGTGTGTGTGTGTGTGTGTGTGTGTGTGTGTGTGTGTGTGTGTGTGTGTGTGTGTGTGTGTGTTAACTTAAGTCTGTATACAAGAAAGAGTTAAACAACTAATCTCTGTGAATGTGGCAGTGAGTGAACCAACAGGCTGTAGTGTATATACCCCATCCAGACAACAAGGAACACGGTGACGATGGCCACAGCGCGGCGTCTGCAGGGTTGAACTACCGAGGTGAACTAGTGCAGTGTAACACCCCCCCCCCCACCTCATCACCCATCTACTACCCATCCATCACCCCCCACTACCCACCCATCACCCCCCACTATCCATCCATCACCCCCCACTACCCACCCATCACCCCCCACTATCCACCCATCACCCCCCACTATCCACCCATCACCCCCACTACCCATCCACACCAACCACTTGAGCTCCACACTTCCTCACCATCCCTTCATATCCTCATCTCCCCCCCCCCCCTCTCTCTCTCACCTGAGCCCGTGGATGCCTTTACCTGGCCTGCACCACACCCTCTCTTACCTGTATGTGGCCAAATCATAATCCTCGTTACATCACATACGCGTGACCCTGTGTGGCTGAGTGGTACAGAATATTCTCCTCCCCGGAAGTCAATGATATCCTGGGTTCGATTACCGACTTGAGTAGAAGATTCGATCCCACTTTTTTTATGTGTGTGTGTGTGTGTGTGTGTGTGTGTGTGTGTGTGTGTGTGTGTGTGTGTGTGTGTGTGTGTGTACTATGCTGGAATAACAACCTTTAGGTACACCAACCTCCTATTACCTGCCAAGGGGATGGAATAAACTGTCTACCTGTTAATGCTGATTACCTAGCAACCAGAAGACCATCACCTGCCTCAATTAACCTTCATCAGCTGAGAGGTAGGAGGTCTTTTTTTTTCCTTGGTGTATAAGACAGCCATAGGCACTTGAAGATCCTGTTCCCTCCCGTCGTCCTTATGTAAATGATGCTGAAGTTAGTAATAATACGACTCACTGACAACAGATCACCAAGAGACGAGTGATCCTGACTCAACTTTTATCTTCCACAACTAAATACACAAATAATACAAGTTAAATAAGTACCATAACACTTATTGGCTCCGTCAGTGAGTGAGTGAGCAAATCAGCCAGTGAATCAATAACTAAGTCATATATATGGCTGTAGACGCATTGGTATAGAGACCCGGGCGCTTAGACCTTCCGTGTGTGTGTGTGTGTGTGTGTGTGTGTGTGTGTGTGTGTGTGTATGTGTGTGTGTGTGTGTCAGTAATGAGTTTCCTAAGATGAAAACTAAAAACCTGTTACAATTAAGACTCAATTTACCTGAAACAGACACAAACAGGTGGTAGATGAGAGGAGGACACCTGCCTTACCACACATCCCACCCCCCACCCCCCCTCGACCCCCAACCTCCTCCTCTGCTCTACCAAGGTCAGCAGGATCTAGATGAGGGACTCCAGGATACTAAGCGTTCGTTATGGTTCGCCACGGAGCCAACACCGTAAATTGGAGATTCAATCCCTGAACTTAAACACCTGGAAGATGGTTTAACAGGTAAGGGTGTGTGTGTGTGTGTGTGTGTGTGTGTGTGTGTGTGTGTGTGTGTGTGTGTGCGCGTGTGTGTGTTTATACTTTTGTCAACAGTTTTAAACTCGAAAAAATATAAATAACCACAATTTGAGTCTTTTCATTTCTTCTCCTATACAATTTAACCAAACCAAACCTACCATAACCAAACCTAAACCTACCCTAACCTAACCAAACCAAACCTACCCTAACCATAACCAAACCTACCCTAACCAAACCAGACCTACCCTAACCTAACCAAACCTAACCTACCCTAACCGAACCAAACCTAACACATACAGTATATAACTCGTAGGTCCAATAACGGCATCACACAACCAGAAACACGACATAAACCGGGTCAACCTTGATCTAAACAGGTTATAACACAAAGACGAACAATATTCTTTTATGTTTTAGAATCGTGTTTGGGTAAATATCGTTACCATGTTCAGGTTAAATGGAGAGAGAGAGAGAGAGAGAGAGAGAGAGAGAGAGAGAGAGAGAGAGAGAGAGAGAGAGAGAGAGAGAGAGAGAGAGAGAAAAAGGAGAGTGAGTGAGTGAGTGAGTGACTGTGTAAGAGAGAGTAACAGAGGAAGAAAAAGAAAGAAAGAAAAGAAAGATTCACATAAACACAACCGTAAGGTAAAGGTAGTTGATAGTCTTTGATCCAGGTCACATACAAGTGGCACCGACAATACAATAATTCCCACTCACAGAAAAGACAAAATATCCCATCAATATTGACTTATTTGACATACATACATACATACACACATATACATACATACATACACACATATACATACATACATACATACATACATGCATACATACATACATACATACATACACACATATACATACATACATACATACATACATACATGCATACATACATACATACATACATACACACATATACATACATACATACATACACACATATACATACATACATACATACATAGATACTGTACATGCATGCAAGATTCAATACCTAACAAAACTCAAATTTATCCTCACTACAGGTAACAAATCTCTGGGAAAAGGTTAGAGTAAATAAATGAATTATACTGCCTGCTCTCTCACCTTCACCGAGCTCTACATCAAGGGTCAAAGGTCACCTGATTTACCTGAGCCTCCGAGAGAGAGAAACAAGGCGTAAACCATTGGAGGCTCCTGTTAACTGTCTAATAACTAATACTAATACTTTTGGGGGAGTCTTATTCTCTATCTCTTGAGTCTAATATGTATGGTTATTATTGTATGTTATCTTTATTATTACCAGCATTATAATTATTACTATTATTATTATGTTAATTACCTTCATAAGTAGTTCCCGAAGGTGTGGCAGTGGAAAGCAACCCTGTTCTACTGACACACACACACACACACACACACACACACACACACACACACACACACACACACACACACAGTCAATTCATCTTATTATTTCATTCTATATTACTTCTCAGAATCAGGTTAAGAAAGACATACGTACAAACTTTCCCAGTAAGGTCTGAATCATAATCTTTCCCGAGACGTTTGTAAGAAAGTGTTGATGTAAGTAATAAATGTTTTAACACCATCACCAGTGTATACAAGTTGAAGTAAAGTGTTTAAGTATATTTTTCTTCTTACTTACAATGACAAAGTTAATGAGGCTGTTCAGGTGTGGTAGTGTAGAGGTTTAGACTGTTTTAAGTAACTTTTAAGATTTATTCCTCATAAGAATCATCAACGTAATATAGTATACAATATAACCTGTGTTTTATTAACCTAACAGAGCCTAACATTGGCACGAAGGTAAGCTCGAATTTCCTACCTGATTTTATCCCAAAGCAATTATCACGACAACGAATTATATAAAGTGACAAGGAACAAAAAACAAAATAATGAATAATAATAATCACCTATATATATTATTTTAAATTATCACGATTATACTTCAATTTTTGCTTCATCACCCCTCCCTCCCTCCCCCTCACCTCCCCTTCCCACAGGTCAGGTAGGCAACATTAACCACGTGAACACGATGTAATTCCTCAGGTAAATATGTATCATTATAAAAATATGAGAAAATAATCCCTGAGATTATTTGTATTATAAATTTTTAAAAATACACTAAAAGAATATTTCATACGTGATTATTTAGTGTAACCTGGATTATCTCTCTCTCTCTCTCTCTCATCATTCTCTATCTTTAACATCCATTCCTCTTGTATTTACCCCTTGCCCTCTCCCTCTCTCTAATATTGTACAAATCAACTAGCAGCCAGGTGTAAGGGAAGGGGGTCACAGGTAGACAGGTAGGTAGGTCAGTAAGAACGAGTATCGGCCACAGCAGCTCATGAACGGCACAAGAAGGTGAAGGAGATGGCGAAGGAAACATTAAGGAAAGGTGAAGGAAAATGTGGAATATGTCTGTGTGTTTGTCCAATCGTATCTCCTTCTGACGGGGGGAGGGGAGAAAAGGGAGGGAGAAAGGGGGGGATAAGGGTGGAGGAAGAGGGAGAGATAAGGGGTGGAGGAAGAGGGAGAGATAAGGGGTGGAGGAAGAAAGGGAGGGATAAGGGGTGGAGGAAGAAAGGGAGGGATAAGGGGTGGAGGAAGAGGGAGAGATAAGGGGTGGAGGAAGAAAGGGAGGGATAAGGGGTGGAGGTAGTAGGGTGAGGGAGAACGAGGGTGAGATAAGGGAGATAACAAGTAGACGTAAGGGAGTGGAGGGGCTGGCACTCACAACGGTAACAGCAGGAACAGGGACCAGCAGTACAGTAATAACAGCAGTAATGGAACTAACATGAGAGAACAGCAGAGGCAGGAACAACAGCAACAGTAACGGAGCAACAACAGTAACAGACGGAACTCGTGAGGATAAAGTAACAGTTATTACCTTCCATCTTGTTAGTTACTACCACCATTATTACCACCACCACTACTACCACTATTACCACCACCACTACTACTACTATTACCACCACCACTATTACCACCACCACTACTACTATCACCACTACCACCATCAACTAGTCATGCAATTTCCGGCTTCGCTTAATATACTTCCTGGTCCACGCACGGATGACAGACCACCACCCCCCCCCCCCCCTTCCCCGGAACACGTCACGGAACTCATCGGAGGTAGTGTACTGTGGACCAATACTACGGAACACAATCACGTAGCAAAAACATTGTGAAACGTGTTGCTATCTCCTATACGGAACATAAGACCACGATGCAGTCTAGATATTGTAACTTATGGAACAAATCAAATACGTTACTTTCTCTCTTTCTCCCTAACACACACACACACACACCTGTTTCCTGAAGCTGTGTAAAAAAAAACAATACCAACAACTCTCATAAACCTACCTGGAAGTCTCCCACACCTGCATTAATGGCACCATACCTGTACCACACCTGTAACTAACACGACGGAAAAGGCAGGACACACGCACACACGAAGGAAGCCCAGGAGTAGAGGAAGACGCTGTATATTGAGTACTCACCAAGATCCCAGATAGTGTTGTTGTAGTAATGACCCCTCAGCCAGATGGTGGAATCACTCACCTTACCTTGAAATAATAAAAAAAAAACATTATCAGGTGTTTTTTTTAATTAATGAGATAAAAAAAACATGAATATTCAGGTGTAAAGTTGCTTATATAATGATCAAGAAGAATCAAATATTTAAACAATGGTTAAATAATAGACAGTGATAAATAAATAAATAAACACAATAAACAAACACACATGAGAGACAACAATAAACGAGGGGAAAGTGATGAAAACAAAAACAAAGGAACATAGAGGTGTAGAAGGGAGGAAACAACGAAACAAAACACGGAGATAAAGGAAAATTGACTAAAGTGATGTGTGTTGGTGGTAACGGAGCGAGGCAACCTGTACAAAACAGCAGGGTCTAGTCTCGTGGGTGGGTGGGCGGGCGGGCGGGAGGGTGGGCGGACGAGTGAGCTACCTGGTGGGTGGCAGGGTTGGGTTGGGGAGGCACACGACATAACGGAACCTCCTCCTCCTCCTACTCCACTCCTTCCCCCTTTCAACCCCCTCTCATTCCTCTTCCCCCACCTCTCTCTCCCCTCCCCTCCTTCATCTATTTTCCCTCTCCCCTCACCCCACGCGTAGAGGTGGATGGAACTCGCCACAACCCGGAATTATTACAACAAAAGACCGTGGTGGTGGTGGTCAACACAACAAAACGTGAGTGCGGAAGTGTGTTGGAGTAAGCAGGACAGTGAGGGAGTGTCGTGGAGTGAATACAACACAAACACAATACAACAGGAAGTCAGAAAAACAAAACAAAACAATGCAGCGGCTAAACGAATGAATGGAGATGAATAAAACAAAAGCGTAAACAGGAAAACGGTATCCATACACGAGAGAAAACTATACAGGCTACAATTAACAATCAGTTTACAGGTGAACAGATGTAAACACAGTCAGTTTACAGGTGAACAGATGTAAACACAATCAGCTTACAGGTGAACAGATGTAAACACAATCAGTTTACAGGTGAACAGATGTAAACACAATCAGTTTACAGGTGAACAGATGTAAACACAATCAGCTTACAGGTGAACAGATGTAAACACAATCAGTTTACAGGTGAACAGATGTAAACACAATCAGTTTACAGGTGAACAGATGTAAACACAGTCAGTTTACAGGTGAACAGATGTAAACACAATCAGTTATCAGCTTACAGGTGAACAGATGTAAACACAATCAGTTTACAGGTGAACAGATGTAAACACAATCAGTTTACAGGTGAACAGATGTAAACAAACAATATCCTTATCTCGCTTTTGTTTAGCATGAGGGATTTATTTGGGTGGTTTTTTCTGTTATTATGAACAACAATAATGATACCAGCAATAAAAACAACCAAACAATAATAACACTAATAATAATAACAACAATAATAATACAAGTAATAACAAAACAACAAGAATAATAATACTACTACTAATAATAATAACAGCAAAACAACAACAAAAATAATAATAATAACAGCAAAACAACAATAATAATAATAATAATAATAATAATAATTTGTGAAAGTTGTAAGTTATAAAATGAACAACACACCTTCGTTCACAGGTGTGTATATGTGACTCAGGTGTGAAGATAAATAAACAACATTATATAAACTGTACACAACTCAAGGACTTAGACAGACAGTTACTCAGACAAGATTTAAGGCTGGGATAAGAGGAGAGATGTATCGTGGTGTTAACTGTGTTGTTTTGAGTCTTTCTTCGTCTCTATCTGTCTTTCTTTATCTATGTATAACTCTCTCTCTCTTTCTCTCTTTCTCTCAGCCATAAATACACATAGAAAAAGATTAAAATAGAAAACAAAAATAAAAACAAAAATTATACGACCTCTTCCAAAAAATTATTAAAAATTCAACTTCCAAATATAGTTTTAAAATTTGTGAGCTGAAAAAAAAGTTAAATAAAAATCATTCGGTGTCCTTAACAGTTACCTGGGGTGATGTGACAAAGAAACAGACACTCAGATAGACAGACGCTTAGACACAGAGAGAGAGAGAGAGAGAGAGAGAGAGAGAGAGAGAGAGAGAGAGAGAGAGAGAGAGAGAGATAAAAGAAATACAATAAAATGTAAAAACAAAAACAAAACAAAAATAAATAAATAAATAATGAAAAAATCTGTTGTCTCTTTTTATGTTTTATTTCGTGTGTTTTTTTTTGTATGTGTTCATGTTTTCATTTAATTAAACAACGGAACAAGCGTAATGGTAGTTGGACAATTCAACGAGCCAGCAAAGACTAATCCTCACGTTCCGGGTGGTGATGATGATGGTGGTGGTGATGATGGTGGTGATGATGGTGGTGGTGGTGATGGTAGTGGTGGTGATGGTAGTGGTGGTGATGGTAGTGGTAGTGTGGTGATGGTGTTAACTGTTGTGGCCTAATACTGTACCGGGCTGCTTAACGACTTGGTTCTTGCGCTATTGGCCTGTTAGCTAGAGCGTATGTCTCTGTTGTTGTTGTTGTGTTCCTGTTATTGGTATAAAATTTTGGTTATTAGATGTTGTTGTTATTATTGTGGTGACAAACAAGAATAATACGGGTAAGAACAGGTGCAAGGCAGGTAACAACAGGTGTATGACAACAGGTACGACACACAGGTAACAACAGGTGGGTGTAACACACAGGTAACAACAGGTGCGACGCACAGGTAACAACAGGTGGGTGTAACACACAGGTAACAACAGGTGCGACGCACAGGTAACAACAGGTGCGACGCACAGGTAACAACAGGTGAATGTGGAGAACCACTTCTTGAGGTGGTGCTGTAACATTCACCCCCTCAGGTGTCCCTTGAGGCAGGTGGAAATAAATTGTTCACCGCTGCAAAACGACCCCACGACACGACGCTCCTACACCAATGTTCAATTATGTCACAACTGTCCAGATATGTTCAAAGGGCTCAAGAATATGTTCAGCAATGTTCCAAGAGCTCAAAATTATGTTTAACAATGTCCCAAGAGCTCAAAAAAATGTTCAGCAATGTTCCAAGAGCTCAAAAAAATGTTCAGCAATGTTCAACGGCTCGAAGTCTCTCACCTATCTTCATTAACCTGGATGAATTGTTTATTAAGTATATGACAACGTTTATGATTTGTTCAACGATGTTCAACAATCATATATGTGTATGTATGAATATAGATGACGTAGTGAGACAGACATAGAGAGAAGAATAAACAGACAGAAACAGATAGACAGGAAAAAAAGACAGGCAAGCAGACAAAGAGAGACAATGAAAAATAGTGTGTGTGTGTGTGTGTGTGTGTTGTGTGTGTGTGTGTGTGTGTGTGTGTGTGTGTGTGTGTGTGTGTGTGTGTGTCATATTTCATCCCCTCAGACCAGGTAAGACGCCCAGGTAACACCATGATTAATGACCCACGGACACCTATGTTAACCATCTGCTGAACACGATACAAGATAGCTCTCTCTCTCTCTCTCTCTCTCTCTCTCTCTCTCTCTCTCTCTCTCCAGACTTGAGCACATCTGACTTTCTCTCGAGTGGAGTTCGAGGAGTCCACAAGATACACTCACGCAGGTGTGTGTGCGCGTGTAAGTGGAGTTCCTCAGGTGTGTATATGTGGAATTTACCTGTGGGATTTAGATAACAGGTCCTTAGTCTCACACAATGACACTTGGAAATGGAGTGGACGAGTGCGTGTTAATGGTAAAAGAGAGAGAGAGAGAGAGAGAGAGAGAGAGAGAGAGAGAGAGAGAGAGAGAGAGAGAGAGAGAGAGAGAGAGAGAGAGTCCTCATCTCTCACAAGGGTACGAACTCTTAAGTATTAGTTTATGTTAATTTTCGAACCAATTTCGAGATCTGAAGCCGGACTTGACCTGGACCTAACCTAACCTAACCTAACCTAACTAACCTTATATTTAGACCCTTGTATTCGAAATTAATTAAATGCAATAAAATAGAAATGAAATATACTTGAAGATTCCCACGAACGCCGAGAGTAAGTAAACACACACACACACACACACACACACACACACACACACACACACACAGACGACCGTGTACTGTACATAGATCGTGAGTACACAAGGTGACTCCATAGACACTGTGAAGGTAAATGATAGAAATAAAAATGGAAGAAAAAAATTGTGGAATTTTTCAGAAGTATATCGTGAGAATGAGACCACATGTGTGTGTGTGTGTGTGTGTGTGTGTGTGTGTGTGTGTGTGTGTGTGTGTGTGTGTGTGTGTGAGTAAAGAATCTCCCAAGCTTGAGATCTCTCACTCCGTCACGCCTTGAGGACCAGAGATAAACTACGTGTGTCGTGAGGAGATCTGAGAGATAGGTGATAGAGTTCATGCAGGTAACATGTCCCTCGCAGGTGTTCTTACTCGTAAAATAATGTTATTTAGTATTTCTATTTCTGCTTAATAGTTCTATAAAATCATATGGTATGATGTATAGGAAAAATATTATCTATATGTTTAAAATTGCATATAAACAGATGTATAAACTCATATCACACACACACAGCTGTATAGGGGCTCATCTTCAGGTGGACCCTAATTAATCACAAAATATAAAATACCCTAATTAACCCAAACACTAACCTTTCTCACCTTTAATTACCTATAGACAGGTAAATATGTACCTTATGACGTCATGGGGAAAGTTTCTTATCCCCTTTGAGGTCGTGTCAACACTTCAACCCTTTAATCTACAGTACCTTTACCTATCTCTTTAACACCTGTGTATACTTAACCTTAATACGAGCCCTGGGCAAGGTATCTTTTATTGTGTGTGTGTGTGTGTGTGTGTGTGTGTGTGTGTGTGTGTGTGTGTAGACGCGTGAAAAAATATTTATGATAGATATTGTCGATTAGGATTGGTAGTGTCGTTAATTAAGACTAAACAGATAATTATGATTTAATTTTGGTTGACTACAAACACCGCCATCACACACCTTATCCACAAAGAAATGAGTAGAAATGCACAAACCAATACTACTACTACTCGCTCTCTCGTCAGGATTCGAACCCACACAAACACCCAGATGGCAAGCGAGGGAGCCACCCACTGTACCACAAATTGTACAACAGCTGATCCAAGAACTAACATGATAGTACGTCGTTTACTTAAGGATGTTGGTGGAAGGATGGAAAGGATTAGTAAGGTCGTGCAGCTGATGTAGGATTGGAAGGTGAGATGTAGGAGAGAAGGGGGTGGAAATAAGGATGTTGGTGTAGCTGGTGTAGGATTAAGGGAGGTAAGGTGTGTGGTGTGGGAGGGGGGGGGAGGAATAATGTTACTGAAGGATGGTGGTACAGGATATTTGGAGGAGGAATAGAAGGATCAAGGAGGATAAAAGGGAAGGATGGAGATGTTATAGCTAATGTACACACACACACACACACACGATACAACACCTTTAATCATCACTAGAGATACAGGTGAGTGAGTTCCAGCTAGCCACGCCCTCTGACCATACCAACAGCGGCTGGTAATCGCTATATTCTACTCCTCACTCACAAAAACTTGTCCAGGGTTCACCACCACTCAGCCCTGGAGCAGCGTAGTAACTGCCTTAACCTTTGGCCCTAAGTGACTCTTGGACTCGCTTCCGGTTCTGTACGTATGTTGTGTGGGTGTGTGTGTGTGTGTGTGTTGTGTTGTGTGGGGGTGTGTGTGTGTGTGTCTATGGTTGTATGAATGTGTGCCCGAGTGTGTGTGTGTGTATGTTTGTTTATACATATATGTATTTAAATAAGAATATATATATGTATGGGTGTGTATGCATGTATGTATGAACATTGACAGTGAACAATCGTGAACCACAAATCCTACACCGTTACCATACACTTACCACTGAATGACCCTACCCTCCCGTGAGGTAGATAGGCAGGTGTACTGTACTTACGAGAGAAACACCTTTGATTATTAAGGCCAAGGTACAACACAGGTTTATTGTTGCCCGTGATATAAATGACGGATAACTGTACTGTGTATTACGAGAGTGTGTGATAATGACTTCCTTGTGTTGTGTACTTGCTTGCTCTTCTGGTGTTCTGTCTGTCTGTCTGTCTCTCTGTCTGTTTGTCTGTATATATTTCCATCCATATTTTCTCCAACTTTGTATATATTCGTTTATCTATCTACCTATTACCATATAATTTACATATTCCGTCTGTCTGTCCGTTTGTATCGATCTAATTTACTATACGTCTGTCTATCTATCTAATTTACTCCGTCTGTCTTGTCTATCTGTCTCTTCTCACACACACTCTCCCCCCTTCATGCTAGCAGTGTTACATCCTCTTGCTAACTCATTCTGTGTGGTAACTTAACACATGAAACAAGATTACTGAAGCAGCCTAATTTCGCAACCTCTCCCTTCCTCCCTTCTCTCTCCTCCCTCTCCCTTCCTCCCTTCTCTCTCCTCCCCCTCCCTACCTCTCCCTTCTCCCCCCATACTCCCTTGTGCCTTATTCGGTGAGAGGTGAACCACTCCATAAAAAAAAAAAAATCTGCTGAGCCAATTTCTTCCATATTTGGATTACTGGGTTAATTGATGCGTATATAATATATATAATTAAGCGAATGTAATGTTTATATTTATGCCGCTGCGTATATGATGTTTATATTTATGCGTATAGAGAGATAGAGAGATAAACAGAGACACAGAGAGATAATACAGAGATAAATAAACCACATCCAACACAAAATGTATACGAAACATTTTTTTTGGACATATTTAGATAAATTTTGAGTACGTTAAAGATAGCAGTGTGTGTGTGTGTGTGTGTGTGTGTGTGTGTGTGTGTGTGTGTGTGTGTGTCCTTATCGTCCACACTACGAGACAAAGCCTGAAATAAGCATTCCTGTGGTCCTCCTCCTATCTCCTCGTTGCTGCTGCTCTACATAAACTGGTAAAGGAAAAAAAATCATATCACCTGAAGATTCACCCCCCCCACCCTCCGTCGGCTTATTTTATCTGATGATTAAATACCCTAATGCTAACCTAACCTAACCTAACCTAACCTAACCTAACATAACTTAGCCTAACATAATATAACTTAACATAACTTTACCATCGAATAATCATCCATTAACAATATTCACAAATCACCCACCCACAACTATCAACCACACAACCATCCACCCACAATCACCCATCAACCACCCACCACTCTTGCTAGTCGTGCCGTGGTCCAGTAGGGTCATTGGACAATCAGTCACTAATGGTAATTAACTCTTGGTGGCCGTAATTGCCCTCCTAATTACTGTGAAAATTCGCCCTCGTTACGGCTGTTTGTTTGTTAGTGTAAGGCGAGTCATTTTCGTACGCTGTGTGTGTATGTGTGTGTGTGTGTGTGTGTGTGTGTGCGTACCCAACACGCTATACTGTATCGATCTCTAACACCTGGCGACTGTAACCACACACATCTTCAAACACACACACACACACACACACACACACACGCACACACAAGTAAATTGCACACCTGTAAACAAAGAGACAGCCTCATACACACCTGATGAACTTTACGACCAATAAACACACTGAGAAATCCAAACACGCCTCAGAATACCTCACCTGCTCCTGCCCCCTCTCTTCCCCTACCCCCCATCTCCATGTATACCCTGACGATTATGTGTGGGGGGAGGGAAGGGGGGAGGGGTGGATCACAGGTCAGAGGTCAAGCACGCGAGGGTAGTGGATGAATGAGGACAGATCGTATTAGGCAACCATGGCACAATGACCTTGAGACAGACAGACAGACACAAACACGCACACACACACACACACACACACACAGAGCATGACAAGGAAATATTCATTCATTTGTTTCTTGCTTGGTGATCGCCTTATCCGCCTCCTACTCCTCCCCCTAACACACCTGGTTCACCTAATTAACTCATCAACAACAGGTAAAGATGCTTAAGAATAATAACAGTACACAGAAGGACTCCACGGGATCAAAGTCTATAATACTGTTACGTTCGTTGTGAACGTGGAGTCCGTGGCCTATCTATCATGTGAACGTGATGTCTATTGAAGGACTGGGTAGATTTTCTTGAAACTTGTCAGGGACTTTACCTCTCTCTTCTCTCTCCTACCTACCCCCCACCTCCCCCCTCTTTTACCCTCCCTTTCCCCCCACCTCCCTCCCTCACCCCTTCTACCCCCCACCTCCCCCTCTTTTACCCTTCCTTTCCCCCCACCTCCCTCCCTCACCCCTTCTACCCCCCCACCTCCCCCCTCTTTTACCCTCCCTTTCCCCCCACCTCCCTCCCTCACCCCTTCTACCCCCCACCTCCCCCTCTTTTACCCTTCCTTTCCCCCCACCTCCCTCCCTCACCCCTTCTACCCCCCCACCTCCCCCCTCTTTTACCCTCCCTTTCCCCCCACCTCCCTCCCTCACCCCTTCTACCCCCCACCTACCCCTCTTTTACCCTCCCTTTCCCCCCCACCTCCCTCCCTCACCCCTTCTACCCCCCACCTACCCCTCTTTTACCCTCCCTCACCCCTTCTACCCCCACCTACCCCTCTTTTACCCTCCCTTCCCCCAAGCTAGGACGAGTTTAAAAATAAAGGTGATCTGATTATTTTTATTAAGGAAGGGGAGGGAGAGGGCGAGGGTGAGGACGAGAGCGAAAGCGAAGGCAAGGGCGAGGGCGTTCCATGATATATCAGAGGAGGGGGGAGGGAGGGAGGCAGTCGACTTTAAGACAAGGTAAACATGTACTGTAGAGTCAAGATTTTTTTTTTGTATTAATACAGAAAAGTTTTGATGTGTCTAGAGGGTGATAAGTCTCCGTGACATACATACACTCATACCCTGTACATACATGCATACGTTCATCATATATACATGCATACATGCTACCAGCCTCTGTAAAACACACACACACACACACACACACATTACTTCTTGAACGTTCTTAAGACTGACACACAAACATCGATTTTCTCTCGGCTTCACCTGACACCTGTAATCATAAAAGAATGTACTGTACTAAAAATCAATGATGTGTCTTGGCTAACAACCATTCAACCACACCTACGAGAGAGAAAGAGGTTAGGGAAAGAGAAACAGAATGAGAGGTGATGAGGAGAGAAGCAAGGAAAGAGAGAGGGGGGAATCGAGGGAAAATGTTCAGAAAGAAGGAAAAGTGAGAGAGGGGATGTAAATAAAGAGAAAAGAAATGAAAGAGAGTGGGAAGAGGTTAAGGAAAGAGAGAGGGAAGTGGAAAAGAGAGAAACATAAAGGAAAAGAAGATAGTTAGCGAGAGAAACACAAAGATTGAGAAAAGAGAAAGAGAGAGGATCAAAGAAACAACAAATGGTTATCTGGACATAAAAACACAGCCAACATCTCCGCCACCACCACAACGTTATTACACAACAACGACAAAGGAGAGCAACCACTGAAGAAGGTCCTCGTCTGTGTGTGTGTGTGAGCATCGAGGCCACCATTATCCATGAACAACTACGCCGGACTGGCCATGTTACCAGCATGGATGACAGTAGACTGTCAAAGCAGCTACTTTACAGTCACCTAACGAATAATAAACGTAATGCTGGCGGGCAACTGAAAAGGTATAAGGACAGTCTTAAAACAAACCCGAAAAGGTGCCAAATCGACCCCCTCACCTGGGAGACGATTACTCCACACCGTAACGCGTGGAGGAACACCACACGAGGTGTCAATACTTTCGAGTTAGCTCGACTGCATAACGAGGCAGACAAGCGCCAACGCAGGAAAGACGCTGCCGCCGCCCCTCCCGCACTAGATGTAGCCCTCCACACGTGCAACATCTGTGATCGACCCCGCCGGTCCCGTATCGGCCTCTTTAGTCACCTCAGAACTCACCAACCTAGATGACATCCTTAATAACTCATATCATTGTATCATAGCTGGATGATCGTCATACTCGATTCCGGGTGACAGCAAAGTAGTGTGTGTGTGCGTGTTAAGTTAGGTTAAATAAGACTAGGTTAGGTTAGATTAAGTTAGGTTTGGTTTGGTCAGGTATACTACTTGTAAAATGCCTCACAGGTTAAAAGAAGTAATAACTGAGGCCGTCGTCAGGGAGGGTGTATAGACTGACTCACTACCGGGCGGTGCCGTGGGTGTGTGAGGTGAGTCAGTGCTTGAGGGGGGGGGGGGGGGGTGTAGGAGGGATGGACTATCAATTCGGCAGCAGTGGCTCCCTGTTCTGAGAAGTGTGTGTGTACCATTGATCGACCATTGCTGTTATTGGGGTACTCTCTCTCTCTCTCTCTCTCTCTCTCTCTCTCTCTCTCTCTCTCTCTCTCTCTCTCTATCTATCTATCTATTTATCTATCTATATTCCAGGCATAAATACACAGAGGAACAGAAACTTAGAAAACTAGAAATATATAAACACAAAGTTGTACACCCTCAAGTACACCCATACTGTAAGTACACACACACAGACACACACACACACACACACACACAGACGTAGAATACAACACACAACAAAATGAATCACCTGAACCAACTATTTTGGCAATGACTAATAGAAACAGGAGAGAGAGAGAGAGAGAGAGAGAGAGAGAGAGAGAGAGAGAGAGAGAGAGAGAGAGAGAGAGAGAGAGGTTCTCCGTGCGTGGTACAGAACTTGACTTTCTAAGCCCTGGTTCTGTGATGACTTGGTAGAACACAACCCCCACCTTCCTCCTCTCCTACCCTCCCCTCCTCATTCCCTCCCCCTCCCAATCATCCTTCCCCACCTTCCTCCCTCCTACCCCCCCTTCCTTCCCTCACTCCCTCCCTCTCTCACCCGTCATTCCTACAACATTCAACAGTGACAATTACCTTTCAATATAACGGGGACGCCACTTTTAACATTGTATTTGGTTAACTCCAGAGGACAGTAACACAGTACACAAGGGGTTAATGAACTCTCTTCACTCAAGAATAAAAGTCTCCCAATAACCCAACACAGTACACAAGGGGTTAATGAACTCTCTTCACTCAAGAATAAAAGTCTCCCAATAACCCAACACAGTACACAAGGGGTTAATGAACTCTCTTCACTCAAGAATAAAAGTCTACCAATAACCCAACACAGTACAGTAGCTTTGTCTATAGTACAGTAATTACAACTATTATGTATAGGAGATTATTATGAAATAGACTAACGAGAAATTACAGAATACAGGTACAGTAAATATGAGGTACTAAGTTAGCATCATATTTCCGGGTTTTATTATATACATATAGATAAACAGTATCAAATATGCATACCTAAGTACATCCAAAGTTACACACATACACACACACACACACAAGCATTTATAAAATTCCACACGTACACACATAATAATGGTTGCATATACACAAACATACATACATACGACAAATACAAACATACATATGATATGAAATGATGACCTCTTTTAATTCATTAGTATTTCCGTATTTGTATTTATAATCTCATTAACTGTGTGTACTGACTGCGGAACTATTCGGTATCACTGTGTATAGAGGAAAATAGTGAGAGCAACAGCCCATGACATCACCACAAAGGTCGCCATAGTAACCCCTCAGCCAATCACAGAGAGGGACGCGTTTCCTGAATGACGCCCATTGATAAAAAATTTCCCCCCGGTTGTTGTTGATGACACGTCGCCATGGCAACCTGGCTGGAAACAGGGACGCTCGTCTCTGGGTGAGAATGTGGAGGGGGGATGGAGGAGGATGGCTTATTGCTTATCCCTTTCTCGGAAGACACCAGTGTGGAAGCTGGATGAGCTCTCTCTCGCCGACTGACACACACACACACACACACACACACACACACACACACACACACACACACTTTACATCCGTGTTTTAATGTTGTCATGCAGAGATATTATGCAGATGTGAATAATAACATTAATAATAATAATGATGACAATAATAAGACGAAGATCAACAACAAGAATACCTTGTTTATACAGTGATGACACACATCATTTTAATAATTAATAAACAATTTGTTCCCAGAAGTGACGAGTATTAAACAAGGATTTTAACACTAAATAAAAATATACAATATAATACACGCTTAGTACGAATATACACACAAAAAACACACAGCACAAACATACACACTATAACTCAACACAGTGAAAATATACACACTATTAAAATAAGCAGCACTTATACTCACAGCATATACAGACAAACGCAATACACAAAGGCACAGCACAGGTACACACAGTACAGGTACACACACACACACACAGCACAGGTACACACAGTACAGGTACACAGGTACACACAGTACAGGTACACACACACAGCACAGGTACGCACAGTACAGGTACACAAAAGGAATATTCTCACCTGCGATATAATTAACGAGCGTAAAAAAGAATACATCATTAGGGACCTACACGTCACCTTTGTTTACATGTGACTTACCTTGATTTGTGACGTCACTTATAGCCTTAATGATTCTAGTATACTAAACCATCTTGAGTGACAAACAGGTATTACTGTATATATGACACATGTATGGAACGTGTGATATATATTATAGTAGTATAAGGTCGTCGGTATAATTCACTAAAGCCTGTCTGTTATACTGTAGGTCTTACGAAGTAGTGTTTTTTATCATAAGTATTACTAAATCGGGTAAAGGTTATGTCGCGGTATTAGTTTAAGTCAACAGAATAGAGTGACCAGAGTTACTTTCGTTCAGTGTCTAGTGATTCGTAAAGTTTAAAAATATATTCAACCATAACTTATGTTTAAACTACAAAATCAACTTGACATTAATAATATGCCATTACACCTGAAGTCTCACCTGTAGAGAACTTTAACTTCAATCAGGTAGGAGGGAGGGATGGTAGGAGAGGGGGGGGGAGTGAGGGAAGGGGGGGAGAGGAGGGTGGGAGAGGGGGAAGGAGGTAAGGAGGGAGTGGATGGTGGGAGGGTAAGAGAGAGTGAGGAAGGGAGGGAAGGAGGGAGGGAAGGAGAGATGATGGGAGAGAGGGAGAGAAGGAACGGCCGTAGGAGAAAAACGTAGACTGTTTACCAAGTGACCTGGGACGCCCGAGTTGTATATTTACACGGGGCTGTGGGGCTCGATGCTGCCTTGGGTAGTAATGCTCTGTTACATACATACATACATTCATTCATACATTAGTAGATGGTAGATACATACATAAATAAAGATACGTACATACATACAGAGACAGACAGAGACAGAAAGCTAGACACCAAAAGCTATACACCCAGCTAAATCTCACCAGGAATACTTAAAAAACAGTGTTTGTAACCTCACCTCAGGACTCCAGACCCAACTAGGACACACGATGAATATTTCAAGAAAAGTATTGATGTCAGCCCCATTAACCCGAGGGAGGCCATTTGTCTTGTCCTGAGTAATTGCTTATCGACCTCACCTGCCACTGAGGTAATATACAGTACAGTATTTGGGCACACGTCTCACACCTGTCGACTCCATACACACCTTACCTTTATGTTTACTTCTGGTTAATTTTGTCTCCTTCAGGTTAATTATTTATACTACTTCCCTTCTTGACTACTTCTTCACCTGACCGCCCCCCCCCCTCCCCCACGTCCCCTCCTGACCGCTCCCCCTCCCCCACATCCCCTACTGACCGCTCCCCCCTCTCCCACATCCCCTACTGACCGCTCCCCCACATCCCCTCCTGACCATTCCCCCTCCCCCACCTCCCCTCCTCTCCCAGACTAGCATCAATGCCCACCTCAGAACCCAGTAGGTCAACGGCAATGTGAAGCACAGTGCTGCTTCTTCATCTCTCTCTCTCTCTCTCTCTCTCTCTCTCTCTCTCTCTCTCTCTCCAAGTCACTGTACCTCCTTCCCTCCCTCTCTCTTTCTACATCCGTCACTCCCTCCTTCATTCCCTCTCTACATCCACCCCTCCCTCACTTCCTTCCCTCACCTCCCTCCCCTCAGGTTGCTACTTGACCAAATCATCAACCACTCCACTGGCCGGTATCTCCAGTGACTCCCACTCCCCTCCCTCCATCTCTCTCTCCCTACCTCTCCTCCACTACCCCTCCTACTCAGTCTCTCTCCCTCCACCTCACTCTTTCTCCGTCCCCCTCCACCTCCCTCTCCTCCTCCACTCTTCCTCCGCCCCCCTCCACCTCCCTCTCCTCCTTCACTTTTTCAATGCACCTCATTGTCACCTGACCTCAGTAAAGGGCAGTGTTGCGAAATGTACACTGTTCACCGAGGCGTTTATAAACAGACCAGTTTCCTAATACTTCCTGCACTGTGCTTAGAATCACCTGAAGATTAGCCACCCTTTGCTTTTTCACCAGAAGACTAACCACCCTAATACTATTTGGGCGGATGAGGTTAGGTTAGGTTATGTATAAAGTCAATACGGTTCTGTGTGCGTGGAGAGAGACACTTGCAGGAGGTCAAGACACACTTCAAACATAAAAGACACGTAGACACCTGCTATACTGCCCGACAGCATCAACACTTGTTTTTTTATTTTAATTCCTTCACTGTTAATTGGGGGTACATCTGCTTTCTCCTGTCCGTGCGTGTGTCCCTGAATCTAACCGGGACCTCCCTTCCTTTACCCAACGACCCCCCCCCCCCCCCTTGAAGGACCACCAACAAAATCAACATAAACAAACTCCTGACGCAGAAGGCCCCCACAGTGACGTCGAGGAGAAGATCAACAAACACACACGTGAAAAAACGGACGCTTGTTTCACAGCTCTCACTCGGGTTACAGATGATAGAGAAAGGAATCCAGGTGCGGCTGAGACTAAAGAGGATGAGAAGGAAGTGAGATAAGGAGAGAGAGAAGAGAAGGAAGGAGAGTAGGAGGGAGGAAGGGAAAAGGACGAGAGCTTAGGAGGGGAATGAGGGGAGATGACCACCATCACTACCACAACTACCATCACTTGCACCGTCATCACAACCACTACTACCACCCCCACCACTACTACCACCCCCACCACTACTACCACCACCACCAGCACGGCCACCACAGAGGGATTTGATCACCTGTAACAACAATCATTTTATGAGAGGGAGGATGAAAAAGACTCACACAGCTGCTTTCATCACCCGAGTGGGGAGAGAGGGGTGAGGAGTAGGGGGTAGATGATGGGGGAGTGGGGAGAGGGGGGGGAGTAGGGGGTAGGTAGTAGGGGAGGACGATTAGCAGTAGAAGAGGGTACGTACTCGACTTCAAAGAGATTAGCAGGCGACTTTTAACTTGGGGTCTGCTTAGTCTTGGTTTAAATTAGATATGATTTTATTGTGTGTGAGAGAGAAAGAGAGAGAGAGAGAGAGAGAGAGAGAGAGAGAGAGAGAGAGAGAGAGAGAGAGAGAATTTTATTTATTCAAGAGACTAATATCAAGTAACAAGGAACAATAGATTGGGACATATCATCGGACAAAATTTCATTGGAAATAATGTTATTGGACAAAATTCTATCGGACAAAATACCATCGGACAAAATATCATCGAATAAAATAAATTTAACAAAATTATATTGGATAAAATTTAATTTGATAAAATGCTGCCGGACAAAATAATGTCGGACAAAATGTGATTGGACAAAATACTGTCGGACAAAAGTAAATGGACAAAATACCATCAGACAAATTTTCATCGGATAAAATACTATCGGACATAATATAGAATAAAATCACCAGAAAAAATATGGGACAAAGGGCCAATTGCAAGATCAGCCGTGGTGTACACCATGCCGTGGTACTCCCATGGTTGTAGTGCAAGAAGGTTTTACGCTAAAAAAAAAAAAAATATGTACGATTCGTTAATGGAACGTGGGGAAATTTCGTGGAACACGAACCCGCCTGATGATCACTGCGATGAAACTATTTTTGAAACCCAAAGAAAGAAAATAGATTTGGATGCACATTAAATGTATAAATCTGCAAAGGAATAATATTTGTTATACGATATACTCCATACAGAACAGCACATGCAGAATTGTATTGTTCTTTTTAAAGCGGTCCATGTTTGTGTACGAAAAATGCCGCCAGCCTCTACTCGCCGTTTATATCCTCCAAATTCGCCTAACCATCATAAAAGGTTAGCCTTTAAGATAACTAATACAACTAATTTATGTGTAGAAATGTATTGAAATCAAATTGAACTAAAAAAAAGTCGTAAATGGTCCATTTGAAGAGTGGTGAGAACAGCTTCCTCTGGGATGGTGAATGACATCCTTTATCAGAATTAATATCAACCCAATTTTCGTAATGAGCGCAATTAGTAACCGTCCAGCACTACCAAAATAATCATTTCCTTAGTATAATTACTTATTAGCCTAGATTTCATATTTTAATAAGTCCAAATATGCCAGGTAACTAGTGCTAGGTACTTCCCAGGCATGTTTCATTTGTGTATCAGTTTAACCACAATTTGCTACTAATAAGATAAATTCAGTGACCTAAATTCATGTTTTATTTTTTATTCCCTTAGTGACTCAATGTATTACAAGAAAGAACTACTTTACGACTTATTTGGGCCAACAGTTGGAGTGGTGATATTAATTAACTTTGCCATTGACAGTATGTCCATGATTTCAACAAAAATGAATAAGTCCTTCTAAAGTAAATGGAATTGATGATATTATTATCTTTTGGCCATCCAGCGAATTTAATGATTTTAAGTTGACCGATTTTTACCAGTTAAGTTAGGTTACGTTAGATTAGTTAAGTTGGGTTAGGTTAGGTTTGGTGACATTGAAATTATGTTTTTTCATATGCCAAGTAGGTGGATGACCTAAACATTCATTTTACCAAATTAATTATGAGTAGATCAAAAACATTAGTCTTGTTTGTTTACAAATTCAGACTCCGTAAAGTTCAAAAGACAATCACTTCATGATAGATGTTTCACCCTATACACTAAAGCTACTTTATGTAAGAGGAAAAAATTAGCACCAAATTGTATTGTTTAATACCAAGAGAAGTCACTGATGATAATATTTAAAAACAATATTTCAGGTATTACGACCTGGTCGTCGGGACGGAACACCGTCGTAAGTCGAGGAGAGACTGTAATACATTTTCATCTTTAAACTCCTTGTGTCTTACCTAACTCACCTTGATGCTCCACTCAATTATAACTAGATGTAATTGTAGAAAGTAATCACAGATATGACTCCCTTTACCGTTAATTGTTTTTATATTACAATTCTTGGACATTCAAAGATAATGAAATTATGAAACTTCAATGAATGTGATATATGTACATTCTAATGATGACAACAGAAATATGTCAGACTTGACTAATTAACTGTAACCAGAAATTAACCTAAGTGAATTTGTCCTTAATCCAACCTTTAAAATATGAAAGACAGTATACTTTATTTTATGATAGGTAAGTCAGTTTCCAGTTAGGTTAAGTTAGGTAGGTTAGGTTAACATTATTATATAGATCATTAAAATTTTAAGGGCTTATAATTTTTGTTCTACGAATTTCTCCAAAAAAAGGGATCAAAGTTTTGGGATCACCACAACAATATACACTACAGTACATTAGAAAAAACAATATTTTTTTTTTAGTGTGTGTTACATATCAAACCAAACAAATCTGAGTTTCCTTTGGAATTTTTCATTTTTATTTTTTTCAGCAGACAAAATTACCCTCAATATTAAGATGTTGGAAACTTATAAATATTAACCCTCATAAATATAGGTGCTTCAGAATCCGCATATTTAACTAACACAATATTAATGACTTTATTTGAAATTAACATTGCAGACTGTATTAAGGATATTTTTAAACCATTTAATTATCATCTTGTTCTATGTTTAACATAATTAGTCTGATTAGTTGGTAGAATTTCATGACTATACCTACTGTATATGGGTTCCATGACATTTGCTCACAAGATGAACCTAACCTAACCTAACATGTCTTCATTTCCATTATAGTTGAGTACTGTATATGCCTTGTAAACAAATGTCTGCACACTAACTATATGAAGGCTCTCTGGTGAGGATCCATAGACAGTATTTACATGTAATATTTTTCCAAATAAAAGACCATTTAAACAGCAGAGACTTTTCTCCGACTTCTGGTTTAGTCCATGTCTTAACATATTGTATACATTTTTACTCCTGACATTGGGAAAGTGTTCGTCTTTTTTTTTTAAAGGGTATTTATTGCATTACTATAATCAGGTGGAGTAAAGGAGGAAACGTTATCTCAAGTTTTCATATCTTGTAGATAACTGGCCTTGTATAATATGAAAGGAAAAATTTTGGTATAAAGATAATTTCCTGTTTGATAGAAAACTAACAGTTATGGTGATATTTTTTCAAGATTTTATCCCAATTCATCTGTACAGTGAGTTCATCACTGTCATAACAAAATTATAATACCTAATACTGTACTTTGTTATAGTCTACTGACTTCATCCACAGAACAGGCCATAGGTCTCTTTATTACACTCACCCAACCCCAAGTTCATGAAAAACTTATTACTTTATTGTTAGATTTAATAAGGATAAAAAAGAAAGAAACAGATATTACACTCAATTCCTACGTTTTTATGGCTGTCACAGGCTTTATTTGCCTATATTCACTGTAAATGATCGTATTTCATTCCCAGAATTGGCTTATAATCCAAAGACAATAGGAAAATGAGGAGCACCTTAGCTTGGGATTCAAGTTTTTAACGCTCGTAAATCGTGTAGCAAGAGCAAACTTTACGTGCCACTGACAATGTTTTCAGGGTGCAAGCATACCAACCCCCAAGTCTTCCGGCAGTTGGTACACCTGACTACACTACGCTGACGTAGTAACAACAGACGACAGTCGGGTACCACCATGGCCCATCTTGAATCAAAAATTTTTTGTTCCATTGTATTACGACCGCCGGGATACCACAGCATGGTACAGTATACACCACGGTTGATCTTGCAATTGGCCCAAAATACCATCGGACAAAACTGATAAATAAATTAATAATAAAATTATTAACATTAATATTTTTTTATTATTTTAAATCACTAAAACATTTCGTAAAATAAATAAATTACTGACAGCGACCGTTAAAGTTAACAAAAGTTCAAGAAAATAAATTACTATAACAATAAAAGAAATGTAAATTAAAATTAAATAAATAAATTAATTAATAAGAGTAAAAAATCTACAATTCACTCAGCCAGTCAGTTGGCCAGTCAGTCAGTCATTAAGTCAGTCAGTCAGGCCCGCTTGTTTGTCCCAGGCAGGAAATTTCACGCTCGGGATTTGTTGAAGAAGGCAGGTGCTCACACTGTTATTATATTACAAGGTTTAATAAAATATAAAAAATTTCTTGATGCATGATCATAATACACAAACTGTTCACCTGACACGACGACTGACTCGCGGGAATATGTTCGTAGGAAGTACTCTAGAACGTTCGGCTCTTTTGAAGCCAGCCTCAGTCAGTCAATTAGTCCGTCAGTCAATCAGTTAGTCAGTCAATCAGTTAGTCAGTCAGTCAATCAGTTAACCAGTCAGTCACTCACACAGTCAGTCACTCACACAGTCAGCCAGTGTCACCCATAAACTTAATAAATATTAAGAAAAAATTTAAATTTTAAGTTTTAAAGTTACGTGACAAGACCGACCAATTAATAATCCTCCAGTTGAAGGACACACCAACGAGTTGCCTTACCTTATCAGCGGGACGTACAGAGGCTGTGGCCTGTCAGGCACCATTTGATTTCCAAAACGCACCTATTTAAGTCTCTTGAGTCACTTTACACTTATTAGATACACTTACAAGTTCACTTTAATGTTCATCTTCGCTTATTTATTCAAAACAATTTGTGTCTAAGTCCGAAACCACTAATTAAACCACTAATTAAAGTTAAACAGGAAGGTGCGGCAGGTCACGGTGGCGGGACAAGTAACCTCTCATTTCCCGCCTTCCTCCGGAGCCTCCTTCCTCATCCTTATAATTTCACTCGGTAAATACAGCAAAATAGAAAATGTATTTCAATAAACATCTATTGTATTAATACTTGTACATTTTTGTTATTTATAGCTAGATTAAAATATAATTATTTATACAATATTAAAATTACATAATGGTGATTGTTAGGTGTGTAATCACGAATAATTTGCGGAGTCAAAATCGGACGTAAAAATTAAGAGGTATACATTAATTGGGTTAAGCTGAAATTAATATCAAGTTAAAATACAAATTAAAATAATAGTCATACGAATCACATTTATGTCATGTCTTTACAGAATATGTAAACATATATTTTCCATATTCACTGCCTCGATGGACGCTGACGTAAGGCGGGAAAAGTCACAAAAGAAAGCTTTGAGCCTTTACAATTACTATATATGCTTAGATAAACATTTCTTTTTTTTAGTTTTCTTCCGAGTATTAGTAATAAAACTATATGGATTTTATACTCTAAAGGCATTGTAATTTTTTAAGCCAAGAATAAAACAAAATATTAAAGATAACCGTTCGGTCATTCGTTGCTTAGGAAAAAATATATGAAAATATATAAAACTTGGTTAAATTGCTAACTTCTGTTAAAGTTCATTCAATCAATAATTATTTTCTATCCTTTCATATTGTTCTAAAAGTAAACAAATTTTAAATCGGGAAATAAACCATATGAAGTACTTGAGCCCATCACTGCTGGCGTCAGTTGTGGTACTTGTCAGGTGTGGGGTGTACGGGCTTGTGATTATTTTTGTCAGGTATGCAATTTTAAGTATTTGTTTATTATGAATATTCAGTTAGGATATTCAGAAAAAGTTTAGATTTTATTAGAGTATATAATATACCTATACTGAACTGAAGTGTGAAAAACGCTCGCGTGAACACTTTCATTCTAGAAACTCACGAGCAGGACCAACACGCTGACGTGAAGCTGGCCAAGTGGTAGTGGGTTGGCTCTCCCTTTTTTCTGCGCGTCTTTCAGGCATGGGATTGGTATAGTACAGCTCCTTTATTTTTACTACCCATCTGAAATTCTTTTACCTGCAAAACTATGAAGAGATGTTAGAAAAGCGTTAGGCAGGGAGAAGTTCAGCTTAGGAGTTCATTAATACAGCAGCTTACAACAATGGGCCCACCCCACACACCAGGGCCGTGGCTCAGTTGGGGACAATACATGGGCTCGGCTTCTGAACGGGACACTTTTGCAATATAAAACTGTGTTTTCCACACGCCGTGCATAGTGAGCTGTGGCCTGAGGTGGGTGAACGGAGGGCGGTTTGTTTACCAATGAAAAAGATCAAGGCAGCCACACGCGCCTACTTGCGTTCGCTCTGTAAATTACTTTTCATATGATTATGTCGTAGATTGAGGCTCTGTTGAAACACAACTAACTGCGAGAGTTGGTACCCGACCGAAAATATCACTATTGTAGTGGTGACGCGCGCCATCTCTCGAGAGTACTGTTGAACATAAGAACATAAGAATGGAGGAAACTGCAGCGGGCCTATTGGCCCATACTGGGCAGTCCCATTTACTCCCAACCCCCTATTGCTCATATGAGCATCCAACCTATGTTTGAAGCTATCCAGCGTATTCGAGTTAATGATGATGTTTGGTAACTTGTTCCATTCATCCACTACTCTGTTACCAAACCAGTGTTTACCTGTTTCGCTCCTAAATCTAAATTTGTCTAATTTAAAACCATTGTTACGAGTTCGCTCCTGGTTGGATAGTTTGAGTACCTTTGTAATGTCCCCTTTGTTCAGCCCTGACTTCCATTTATACACCTCTATCATATCGCCCCTCACTCTACGTCTCTCGAGGGAGTGCAAATTAAGATGCTTTAACCTGTCTCTGTACTCAAGGTTCCTAATGCCCGGGACTAGCCTTGTTATTCTCCTCTGAATTCTTTCCAAGGATTCTATATCCATTCTGTAATAAGGTGACCAGAATTGAACTGCGTAATCCAGGTGAGGTCTCACAAGAGCAAGATATAGTTTTAGGATGACCTCGCTAGTCTTGTAACTAACACTCCTTTGTATGAACCCAAGTACTTTATTAGCCTTGTTACGAGCAAAAACACATTGCTTACTTGGCTTAAGGTTCCTACTTATCATTACTCCTAAATTTCTCTCGCAGTCGGATTTCTCTATGGCATCGTTGTTCATCTGGTAACTGGTTTCCCTGTTTACATCTCCTATACTGAGTACTTTACATTTGTCCACATTTAATTTCATCTACCATTTTTCAGACCATTCGAAAAATTGGTGGCTACCAAATATCACAGGTTTCCTCCTGTACTAGCACTTGACAAAAACAAAGTTCATCTAGCAAAGAACTGGCCAGCTACCCGAACGGCTACTTAGCTGCTAGTAGGTGAAATGACCAATCAGTGAGGGAGAGAAACACCAGCAGAAGATTACACCCTGTAAAATGTTGGTGGTGAGAATGATGTGGCGAGGAGATACCTGCAGGTACAGGTAGGAGTGACCAGGTGAAACGACTCATGATGGAGGTAGGTTTAGGAGGGATGGGAGGATGGGAAAGGGAGGGGGGGGGGGGGTAGTACATGTCTAACCACCAACAGCTTAGCTTAGATTAAGAATATATTTGATTAGGTTAAGTAATGTTAGATTAGGTTAGGTTAAGATTAGGGTGATTTAATCATTAGATAAAATAAGAAGGGGGTGTGTGTAATCCTCAGTTGGTCCTAATTAATTACTCTACGTACCTGTACTTGTACCGCCACACCTGTACAGGTGTACCTGTACTTGTACCGTCACACCTGTAGAGGTGTACCTGTACTTGTAACGCCACACCTGTAGATGTGTACCTGTACTTTCTGGATCTGAAAGTTAGAGGTGTGGCTGGAGAAAGTTTAGTGTCGGAGATGTGAAGGAGTGTGCCACAGGTAAGCTTGCCCCCGTGCCCCACTACCTGCCCCCGTGACCCACTACTTGCCCCCGTGCCCCACTACCTGCCCCCGTGACCCACTACCTGCCCCCGTGCCCCACTACTTGCCCCAGTGTCTCACTATCTGCCCCCACATCTTAGGGTAAAGTCTAAGTACACTTTTGATACCATTCCTTACATCACTGGAAGAGGATCATTTACTATAGGCAAATTTGGAGAGAGAAAGCAACTAAAAATTACTTTCTCTCTCCTCCTTTACCTAGGGCCTCTTCCGCCTCTACCTCCTCCTCCTTTACCACCTCCTCACCTGCCCCTCTTTCTACTTTACCTCCTCCTTCAACACGGGAGCATTGCGTCACCAGGCTAAATAAGGAAGGTGCGGCCTCACGACACCAGGGGGCCAGCCAGCAGCGTGTTAATACAATCTCCTCAGCACTTTCCTCTCCTAATATGTAGTAGTGTTTGTATGTTCACCTTATCTATTAGTCATCTATATTTTTAACTATATCTAAACTGTTTTTTTTTTACCTGTTTGTTTTATATAACTGAAACGTTCGTGACTCACTTGAAGATTAGACACCCCAGGCTTATTAGTCGTCACTCATAATAGATTCCAGTCGTTAATTGGCCCTTACAATCTTAATAGGCCCCACACAGATTTAATAGGCCCCACAGTCTCAATAGGCCCCACACAGATTTAATAGGCCCCGAAGTCTCAATAGGCCCCACACAGATTTAATAGGCCCCGAAGTCTCAATAGGCCCCATACAATATGAATAGGCCCCACAGTCTCAATAGGCCCCAGTCTTAACAATGGGGAGAGGTGGAAGACAGAGAGAGAGAGGCGCTGTCAGTCATCGTCAGCACACAATGGGCTGACACCCTCATACAGTAAAGTGTGTGCGTCAGGAAAGATGTGGGTTAATGTATTTACTATTTTTAGATGCGTCAGTCAGCTCCAAGAATATCTGACCTGACGGGGTGAGTTAGAGGGCCTGACTAAGTGACTGACTTACTTACTGACTGACTGACTGACTGACTAACTAACTGAGACTTTTGACGTTTAATAAAGTTAATTGAATCTTGTATTAGTTTGTAGACTAAGCGGTGGGGAGGAGTGGGATGTAGGCTAGACCCTCCCTGCAGTACACCATGTAAGGACTGGCCTCCCCCGCCCACTGAACTCCCCCGCCCACTACCCGCAGGACAAACATTCAGACAACACAACGAGAGAATAAACATGATTTAGTGTCACGCAATTCTTAAATACTAACTAAGACTTTATTTAGGAATTTATCTTAGGAATTTTATAAGAATTATTTACTTAAACATCGAGAAGCAAGAATAGGAATTTCACCACTATTTCTGTAACTCATTGTATTCCTTTTATGTAGCCAATCAGATTTCTTTATTGGGAAGATGGTGTATTATGATTGGCTACTTATGTCATAAACAACTTTACCTTCTCAAAAAAAAAATGAAAATTGGACCCTTTGATTAGTTAGGCTTACCAGATCAACCAATAGTATTACGTATTGCTATTATGATCGGTTCTGATTGGAGGGTTTAGTTTGATGTCATGATGTTATGTTTTCTTGTGATCTGTTTTGTCAGTTTTTTCTCGTTTGTGTTGAGAGTGAACCTCCTCCTCCTCCGTAAGTTCTCAGCCAGGTGTGTCTTAAAGATAATTAGGATTTAATTAAGGACATGTTACTGGTATAAGTAAGTAAATGATTAATACCTATAGAGCTGCAGGTTACTATTATTAAAGAGTTTGTTTACCTTTATTAGACACGTTCACTCGAGACCAGTGACAAGACTCGATGATACAGGTGTCTCAGGTATGTTGTTAATGCAGGTTTGTTTTTACAGGTGTGTCTCAGGTATTTTGTTAATGCAGGTGTTTTTTACAGGTGTCTCAAGTATGTTGTTAATGCAGGTGTGTTTGACCATCTTGGTGGTTCAACATCTCGTCTACCGTCATCGAGGAAGCAGGTTCGACTCCCCCGCTCTAGGACATGAGTGAGTGTTGCTTCTATGTCCTAGTGATTATACAATAGACAGACAGACAGACGGGTAGATAGATAATTAACACAACAGACATTTACCTTAATACATTTACCTTAGGATGTGATTTACATTAGAGACGTGTGCCGTTTACAAGTCATTACATAGCGTTATCGGCACGACCTTGTGGTGGATTATGGCGTGAGTGATGGTCGTGCTATACCTGTTGCAAACGTGATCTTGTTTGAAGGCGGAGGGAAAGGAGTGGGAGGGGAGGAAAGGGGTTAAGGTGGGAGGGGTAGGGAGAGGGGATGGGTGGGGAAAAGTGAGGGGTAGGGAGGGAGGAATGGATAGGGAGAACACTGGTAAGGAAGGAATAGGAGGAGGGGAGAGAGAGACAATAGAAATGATCATAATTAAGAATGAAGAAATGAAAAATGAGGAGGGGAGAAGGAAGGGAGGAAGAGACGGAGAAAGGAGAGGGGAAGAAAGGAAAATAGAAGAGAAGAAAGGATTATAACTCCTCTTTATCAGTATCTTTATTATTACTATCGTTATCATCAATATTCTTATCATTATTATCATTTATTTCCACATTTCCTGGACATTTTCTCAACACAATATAAGAATAACCTCAGAAATTCAACTCAAATAAACGTGTGAACTTTGAAAGAAAAAAGGAATAATGAATTGAATTTGAAAGGAATCTGAAGATGTAGACACGAGAGAGAGAGAGAGAGAGAGAGAGAGAGAGAGAGAATGACAGGAAGTGACAGAGAATTAAATGTCGCACGTGACTTGGGAAGAAAAGATGAATGTAAAGGAAGATAAGAAAGAAGAAAAAGAAAGAAATAAGATCGGTATTCGAAGTTGCAAAGAGATTAAGATGGCGGACGTGATTTCCAAGGTGAGAAAAGAGTGAAGGAAATGGAGATAGAAATGGGGGTAGAGAGAGAGGGGGGAGGAAGAGAGAGAGGGGGGAAGAGAGAGAGGGGGAGGGAGGAAGAGAGAGAGGGGGGGAGGAAGAGAGAGAGAGGGGGGTAGAGAGAGAGAGGGGGGAGGAAGAGAGAGAGGGGGGGGGAGGAAGAGAGAGAGAGGGGGGAGGAAGAGAGAGAGAGAGGGGGGAGGAAGAGAGAGAGAGAGGGGGGAGGAAGAGAGAGAGAGGGGGGAGGAAGAGAGAGGGGGAGGAAGAGAGAGAGAGGGGGAGGAAGAGAGAGAGGGGGAGGAAGAGAGAGAGGGGGGAGGAAGAGAGAGAGGGGGGAAGGAAGAGAGAGGGGGAGGAAGAGAGAGAGAGGGGGGAGGAAGAGAGAGAGGGGGGTAGAGAGAGAGAGAGAGAGGGGGAGGAAGAGAGAGAGAGGGGGAGGAAGAGAGAGAGAGGGGGAGGAAGAGAGAGAGAGGGGGGAGGTAGAGAGAGAGGGGGAGGAAGAGAGAGAGAGAGGGGGAGGAAGAGAGAGAGGGGGAGGAAGATAGAGAGAGGGGGAGGAAGAGAGAAATAGAGAAAGAAAGAAAGAAAAAGAAAACGTGTGTGTGTGTGTGTGTGTGTGTGTGTGTTAATACACCTATATAAACAAAACGTGAAGACAAGTGCGTTTATACTCGCGTTTGCCTGTCGTCTGTCTGTCTGTCTGTCTGTCTGTCTGTTCTATCTGTCTGTTCTATCTGTCTGTCTGTCTGTATGAACATTCAATTAGCAAATAAGCAAACACAGGTAAACCCAGAAACAAAGAGAGGTAAGAAAAAGGTAAGATCCTCCACGTCACAGTCACACCTTCACCCGTCGGACCGTCACATCACAACACCCTCACCCGTCACATCACTGCTTGTACGCCCTCACCCGTCACAGCACTTCACCCTCACCCGTCACACCCTCACCCGTCACACCCTCACCCGCCACATCGTCACACCTTACAATCAGCATGAAGGTGTTCCTCAAGGTGACTTTAAACCCTCAATTTTTTCCTTCTCTCTGACGTCAATGATTCTTCTAGATTCTTACGTCTTTTGTTTCTGTCGTACAAGATCCTGAAAGATCCTTCAGTCTGTCATTTCCCTCCTGGGTGTTTAAGGCTCTCAAAAGTTCTTACGTCGATTTTTTTCTCTCGCTCTAAGATGTTTTAAAAAAGGTTCGTGTTATCGTTTAGTTCAAAGTTCCATTAATTTTACTTGTAATAGGAAAGATAATATTTTTAGTCTCTTGCAGATTACGTAACCCAGCTTATTTTACCTGATGATTAATTACCCTAACCTTGTCTAACCTAATCTAACCTATTACCTGACGTAACCTACCATAACATAACCCAATTTAGCATACACATCTAACTGTTTATTCCAATTAATGAGAACCAAAATATGAAATTCAAAATGGCTTCAAAAATATGTTGAGACTATAAGGTAATTTGATGTGATTTTCTGATTATCATTTAAGGTAAAAGAGAAATAATTAAGAGTAAGGGTTAAGGTGGAGACAAAGGAAGGGAGAGAAGGAGGGGAAGAGAGGAGGAGGTCAAAGAGACAAGGCGAAGAGGGAGAAGGAAAGAAGAGAGAGGGGAAGAGGTAGGGGAGGTGTGGATAAAAGAGGAGAGGGAGAGGTGAGGTAAGGGTGAGGATGGCAAGTGAAGGCGGCAGACGAGGGTGGCAGGACGAGAGTCACGATCAACACCTGCGGGCATCTCTGGTCGTCACGGATGCCAAGGGGACACCAAGCTCTCTCTCTCTCTCTCTCTCTCTCTCTCTCTCTCTCTCTCTCTCTCAAGTATTCACCAGGTGAGTTCATTAATAACTCAGTTCTCAGGTGTTCAAGGATTAGCTTAGTCAGGTGTTTAACGAACCGCTAGTTTAATGGTTAACGTCGTTGGAATTAATGGCCAACAAATTAAAGAATCATTCATCGAGAGAACACAGAGTGAATACATAATGATCTGTTCGTTGTGTTTTTATGAGCAGTGGGGAGAGGGGGAGATAGGGGGTAGGTAATGAAGGTAGGGAGGTTAGGTAGTTAGAAAGGGGGAGAAGAAGAAGAGGGAAGACAAATGAGAAAGGATTGAGTAGGTGAGAAAATAGGAAGAGGAATAATGAGGAAAAACGGAGAGAGGTGTGAGAAAGGAGAGAGAAAATGAAGTGAGGAGAAGTAGGGAAGAAGGGGAAGGGATAAGAAAAAAAGAGAGGGGGGAGAAGGGGGGGTCCTCTCTCAAAACTTTTATGCAAATGAGGTGCGATTTTATGTGGGATAAATTCGAAAAAAAAATAGCTATGCTTTTGTATGTTGTGATGATTATATAGGTGATGAAGGTGGTGGTGGTGAGAGTAGTGATGATGATGATGGTAATAATAGTGGTGGTACCGTCTTGCAGAGGTCAGGTCATTACAGGTCAAAGATCACAAAGTTAATTACCTACAAAACCAGAACATTTAATATATAGATAATTCACAATATAAACCCAACAATATATGACAACCTAAGTATGATATAAAGGTCAAAGGTCATTGCGAAGTGTGGACATTGTGACCTTGAGTTCATCTATTACTGTAAAAAATGTTTAACTAGTTCAATGTTAACAAGGTAATTTGGTGCAATAATCAGTAATAGTCAAGTAATGTTTATCTGTTGTTGCTTTCATGTGTTTACTTGTGTTATTATTATTATTATTATTATTATTATTATTATTATTATTATTATTATTATTATTATTATTATTATTGCACCCAAATACTAAAACGTGAAATCCTATATGTAATGAAACCTTTCTAATATGAACACAGATTATCATATAAAAACACCATTATTTACACTTTTATACTAGTTACCCCATAGTCCCGTTCTGGTTTTCTGATCGTTGTAAATAAAAAAACGGAGCGTGTGTTTGTCTGTCACTCTGAGATGTAAACGAGGTATCTGCCAGTCAACACGTACAGGAAATACTCAGCCAATCAGAGCGTTCTAATCACTGATCTGAAGTACCTGGCACTCATGACTATCTATCTATCTATCTATCTATCTATCTGTAATGCAGCACCCCCCCCCCGACACAGCAGCTGCAACACCCCCCCCCCCCTCCCCGACACAGCAGCTGCAACACCACACATCAGCTGCATCAGTTTACCGTTGGGTTGCCTAAACCACCTTGGCAACAGGAGTCGTTTTTACCTTGACGAGAACCATTGCCTCGTCCAATGAAACCAATGGGACCAAACTGGAGGGACGGGAGGGGGGTCGGGTAGGGGGAGGGTCAGAGGAAAGGGAGGGAGGGAGGGTCAGAGGAAAGGGAGGGAGGGAGGGTCAGAGGAAAGGGAGGGAGGGAGGGTCGGAGGGAAGGGAGGGAGGGAGGGTCAGAGGAAAGGGAGGGGGGAGGGTCGGAAGGAAGGTACTAATAAACTTTTTCTATTTACAAGTCACAAAACATGATGAATGTAACCCATCGTAAGGAGGTAGGGAGGGAGGGGTAAGTGGAGGGAAGGGTAGGTGGAGGGAAGGAGGGAAGGGTGAGAAGGAGGGTATAGGTTAGAGATAGGGAGGTTTAAGTTGTATATAAGGAGGGTAGGGGGGTTAGGGGAGGGTGGGAAGGGGGGGTTAGGGGAGGGTGGGAAGGGGGAGTTAGGGGAGGGTGGGAAGGAGGGGAGGGTGGGAAGGGGGGTGTTAGGGGAGGGTGGGAAGGGGGGGGTTAGGGGAGGGTGGGAAGGAGGGGGGGTTAGGGGAGGGTGGGAAGGAGGGGAGGGTGGGAAGGGGGGTGTTAGGGGAGGGTGGGAAGGGGGGGTGTTAGGGGACAAGTAGTACAATAAAATGATTACAAAAGAGGAGGATGAAAGGGGCTGGCTGTAAGATACATGTTGTTGGTGTGTTGCATTGACTGTACAGAGCACCTCAGCTGACTGCACCCATCGCCACTTGTCACCAGTTAGGCTTATCGTGTGTGCCCCGTCCTGCCTGTGTGGTTGGTGGTTGGTGTTGATGTTTGTGTTGCTGGTTGGTGTTGATGTTTGTGTTGATGTTTGTGTTGCTGGTTTGTGTTGATGTTTGTGTTGCTGGTTTGTGTTGATGTTTGTGTTGTTGGTTTGTGTTGATGTTAATGTTGGTGGTTGGTGTTGATGTTTGTGTTGCTGGTTTGTGTTGATGTTTGTGTTGATGTTTGTGTCGCTGGTTTGTGTTGATGTTAACCCAGGTAATTAAATACCAGGTAAATACTAAATACACCTGAGAATTAAAAATAAGTCAATTATTACCTTTAATTATTCATAAACGTGAATCAGGTTTTTAATTCCTCAAAAAAAAATAGATGTACATAATTGACACTTGGGAAAATAAATAAGAAAATGAATAAGTAAAAGGAAAGAATAAATTGATCAATTATGGAATAGAGGTTGAATAGACAGATTGATAGAGGAGTAATTATTTTAAGTATTATTTTATATCATCATCATCATCATCATCATCATCAATTCGTCCGTCCGACTAACCTTTCCGACCGACCGCCTGTCTTCAGTGTATGTCCGTCCGCTTAGCTTTCCGTTCATATGTGTAATCCGTCCATCGATTAGCTCCCTCCGTCCGTTATACATCATCTTATAATCTATGTCACGTTCCGGAGGTATTTAGGAAAGATAAACTAGGATATTATTCTCTTTTCGTCTTGACCTCTAGAAACTACTGCTGGGTGAAGGTCAACTTGACACCAAAATAGCGCCTCAAAAACCCATAGTTGGTGAGTAATAATAATTAAACTCTTCCAAGCGTCATTACGACTCAGGAACACCTAGACGGAGAAGAAAAACAGAAAAAGAGAGAGAGTGTGGGGCAGTTAACGAGGACCTCAGCCTTTTACACTGTACGGTTAGGTCAGGATCGACTTGGTAACATCTTCCCATCCGTCCCTCATCTGGCACCGTGACCCACTGACACCCCTGTAGCTGCTGTGGTAAATCCGTAACTGTGGTGGTGGTGGTGGTGGTGGCTGTGGCGGTGTTATTGTTTTATGGGTCGTATGTTTGGGAAGTGAGGGAAGTACTCGTAAGGACACACTGTTCAGAGTACCACAAACCATCTAGTCTTTTAGTACTCTGATCATGGAGTACTGGTACCACATACAAACACGCGTACATACATACATACATACATTCATCCATCCATCCATCATTAAAACATGATAATTACAGCATCAAAATCAGAGTTACAGAACTAAATCCCGTACGATACAGGATCAAAACAATTACGAGAGAGAGAGAGAGAACAACATTAAAAACCTAACCTAACCATTTGAATTTCGAGACGACAAAAATACCACAGTAATAAAAAGTAAGAACTAAATAACGGGGTCACAGAACTCCTAGATGTGTGTCATGGGGGAAGAGGGGAGGAAGGGTAGAGGGCATTGGTAAGACACTTAGGATGGTAATTGCAGCTTGGTGGGGGGTGTAGGATAGGGTAGAGGGGTAGGGTAGGAAGGATGCTTGAGGAGGTGGGGGAGGTGACATGACCTAGATAACGTGTAGGGTATGTCTGACTGGAGATGAAAATAGCATGTGTGTGGGTGTGTGTGGGGTGGGTGTGTGTGGGGGTGGGTAGGTGTGGGGTGGAGGTGGGTGTGTGTGGGGTGGGGGTGTGTGTGGGGGTGGGTGTGGGGTGGGGGGGTGTGGGTAGGTGTGGGGTGGGGGTGGGTGTGTGTGTGAGAGTAGTAGTAGTTGATGTTGCAATAGTTGTAGTGGTTTTAGTAGTAGTTGTAATAGTATCATTAACATGTACTACCACTACTCCTTCTCTGTCTCTCAAACACTGATGTCCTCTCACCTTCCCATTCTCCCCAACACCTGAGACCAATAATACCTGGAGTGTTCCTACCTTAGATTTCTCCTCAAATTACACGTTTCTGTTAATTATTCATCTTTCAGTGTTTGTAGGTATCGTTAGGGTAGTTAATCTTCAGGTGAAATAAGCTGGTGGGGTGTCTAATCATCAGGTGAGGCAACACACCTTGAATGCATTAATTATCGAGTATAATCGTTTTTATTTGATATACGCTATCAGGTAAATTAGCTCACTAATTACGTCTCATCAACAGGTAAGGTAAAACATCCAGGTATCTCTCCCCGGTTCTCCTGCTAGGTTGGGTTTTATCTCTGGTGATAAAATTATGGTCTAGAAATTTAACTTATCTCTGTAAACAAGACAAAACAATTTATTTTAACTTGTTATTATAATATGATAGAATTGTCTGTGAGTTCCACTACAGTCTGAGTCGTAGGTGAGTAACACGATACACCTTGACGACCCCAGGTGAGATGTACAGGTGTTGTATTCTAGGTAGTGAGAAGTTTGCGTTCATTCCTATAGACAGATGCATAGACAGACAGATTTAGACACACACAGACCAATTTAGACACATGACAGATTTAGACAGACACAGATTTAGACACAGGCAGATTTAGACATATAGACACAGATTTAAACAGATTTAGACACACACATACACCTGGGAAGATTACTGAATGCATTGGCCCTTCTGTGCATATTACCAACCAAGGTAAGATTTATTTTTTAGGACAGGTAAAATTAACTCACCTGTCGATGTGTTCCTTAACTGTTAAGCCGTTTACCATTTTCTTAACCCTTTGTAATAATCTTTTAAGAGAAACGCTAATGATGGCCTTAACAGTCTCGTAATTTTTTTATTTAAAGTTTATTCTATAATTACCGTGATGACTCCATTACTCCTTGCCCAATCACACGTCTCTGTTATCCTCGTGAATAATAAGTTTGTTATTGATTCACACAAATAAAATTAGAAACTAAAGTAAAAAAACACAGATTATTGCCGACTAAAATAAACGGGGTAAGGAGATAATTAGTGTGTAAAATTTAATAAGTGTAATGACCAGTGAGGGCATGGTGCGGTGGTCGAGTGGCTACAACGCTCATCAACTGTCCAAGGGGTCACTGGTTCACGCCTAAGACATCCCCAGTTCCCCCTTCTGGACCTATACTGTCATTGTTTGCATAATAATAGCATAGAGTAAACAGTCAAATCAGAACCTTTGTGTGAGAAAAAATAGGGAGGTGTTTATTTGTGTGTGTGTGTGTGTGTGTTTCGGTGAGAGAAAGGATACACACACACATACACACACACACACACTATAACCTACATCTACAGGTCTTTCCGGCACAGTTCTCCCTGGTAGCCAATTTCAGAACCTCTTTTGTCGTGTCTCGGTAATAAATCTCATATTTTTGTTCACTGATTTCCGCGTGTTATGTGGTGGTGGGGGCCGACTGGTAAACACTCAGCGAGAGGTTATTGAGTGAAAGGCTTTCCAGTCCCACGCGAGGAGGAAGATTGGATCACCCGCTGTGAGCCTCAGTTGTTTTATGCTGCTAAGGGCTTATGTGTCTATACTTTTCAAGAAATATTTAGAATTTTAGTCCATTCTTCCTCCTTATTTGTTAATGTTTTTCATGTATTGTTTTCTTTAACTTGTGTTTGTATTATTATTTGTATCACTTTTACGTTGCTGTTTACAATAGATGTTTATGAAAGGGATTTAAATCGTACTCAGGAGCTGTTCTAGGCGGCGGGAGGGAACTGTTTACATATTTATTGTTCATCTGTGTTTCATTATTCACTTTGTTGTTATTCTTCGTTTCTTGTCACTGTGTTTATTATTACACTTCGTTTACTTTCGTTTAGTTTATTATTGTTGTATTTTTCATGTCATTATTATTATTATTATTATTATTAATATTAGTATTATATAAAATATTTACTGAAAGAGAAAGAAGAAAACGAATTTAATTATGTTAAGGAACTGGGGTAACTCTCTCTCTCTCTCTCTCTCTCTCTCTCTCTCTCTCTCTCTCTCTCTCTCTCTGTTACATCAGGTCCCCCCCCCCCCAAGTTGGTGTACAATAACCTGTTTTTACATAAGTTTCCCACGATTCTCCCTTGACCTGTTATCTCTCACTCACTCACTCACTCTCACTCAATCATTCACACTCGCTCTCTTAATCTCATTCACACTCGCTTTCTCACTCTCACTCATTCACACTAGTTCTCTCACTCACTCATTCATTCATTCACTCTCACTCATTCATTCATTCATTCTCTCTCTCTCTCTCTCTCTCTCTCTCTCTCTCTCTCTCTCTCTCTCTCTCTCTCTCTCTCTCTATCTTTCGTCGTTTTCTTCTCCCTGTTATTGTCTCAAGGGACGTGAACCAATAGTATGTAATTTTAATATTGAATTCTGTGAGGTCGTGTTTAGTGTGATGTGTGTGTCTGTCTTCCAGGTTTTACACACACACACACACACACACACACACACACACATCCAAATAAACTCCCAGTTTTAACAACAAAGACATGAGATTAATTTACAAAGTGATGGAAGATTTCCCAGATGAGGCGTACATGGTGGTGGTGGTGTAGAGTGAAAGGAGATTTATTCTCTACATCGTAAACATTAAAAGCAATAACTGGGGGATTATCCTCAAGTCTTCTAGAGAGGCGCGTTAGCCTGTTGATTTATTCTTTTCTTAACACCTGTCGATTTATTTTTGTTTACACCTGTCGATTTATTCTTTTCTTAACACCTGTCGATTTATTTTTGTTAACACCTGTCGATTTATTTTTGTTAACACCTGTCGAATTATTCTTTTGTAGACATCTTTTGACGAATCGTGTTCCAGGGTAATGGTTAAGCAGTGCAGTTGGTTGAATTGTCTGGGGAATAGTTAGCAAATATACATTTTGTTTTCAGTGTTGACATATATTTTTGTTTACTTCTTATTCGTTGTTTGAGTTGTTGATTTCTTTGTTTATTGGTCCATTTACTGTGTTATTAATTTAGTTATTTCTTTATTTCTTTGTTTATTGGTCCATTTACTGTGTTATTAATTTAGTTATTTCTTTATTTATTGGTCCATTTACTGTGTTATTAATTTAGTTATTTCTTTATTTCTTTGTTTATTGGTCCATTTACTGTGTTATTAATTTAGTTATTTCTTTATTTCTTTGTTTATTGGTCCATTTACTGTGTTATTAATTTAGTTATTTCTTTATTTCTTTGTTTATTGGTCCATTTACTGTGTTATTAATTTAGTTATTTCTTTATTTCTTTGTTTATTGGTCCATTTACTGTGTTATTAATTTAGTTATTTCTTTATTTCTTTGTTTATTGGTCCATTTACTGTGTTATTAATTTAGTTATTTCTTTATTTCTTTGTTTATTGGTCCATTTACTGTGTTATTAATTTAGTTATTTCTTTATTTCTTTGTTTATTGGTCCATTTACTGTGTTATTAATTTAGTTATTTCTTTATTTCTTTGTTTATTGGTCCATTTACTGTGTTATTAATTTAGTTATTTCTTTATTTCTTTGTTTATTGGTCCATTTACTGTGTTATTAATTTAGTTATGTCTTTATCTCCAGCAGGGCTTACAAGAGAATACGCACCACACACCTCCCCACTCAGCCAATTACAATCCTCCACGCTTCATGTAGCCAATCAGAATCGTGGCGGGAGTCAGATGACCCCGGCGTGGCGTCATAACCTTACCAGGTCAAATGAGGTCAGTGATTATTAGATATTGTTTTTCAGTTCAGGTATATATGATAATTAATACCTGTTTTCGTTCCTGCAGGTGAGTTACTCCGTTAATGACGCAATTCGTTATAAAATGGGCCGGTTAATTCGTTGTATTTCGCTGTGTTTGTACTTGTTTTAATGGCGTCAATTAGTTCGGAGTGAATTAGTTGATTTGTTAACATATGACAAGTTTGTTCTTCAAGATAGATTTAACAGACACACACACACACACACACACACACACACACACACACACACACACACACGCGCGCCCTCATAAATTCACAAGAACTTACACATAAACACATACATAAAAACATACACATGAAAACACACACGAACACACATACACGCACACACAAATACACAAGAACATACACATAAACACATAATTACACACCAAAACAAACCTACACACATATACATGAACTTACACATACAAACACACATACAAACATACAGAAAATAAACATAAAACAAAACAAGAGTCAAGATACACTGTACATGATCGGTAACTTCCTCTCAACTCAGGTAAGTTCAAGACGTGGCCACGGTTCAGAAGCAGGTGGCGTGTCTCGGT
>CAUDMG010002356.1:1845000-1867500 GCA_958450375.1 Homarus gammarus | reverse complement strand
ACTTACTCGTAGATTAATTAACTGAATGGCAGATTGGCTGACTGACCAACTGATTAAACGAATTTCTTACCCGCACCATTGGCTCGCTGGAGACCCTTCGCTGCACCACTACTCTGGTTAATGAACACCCTCGTTAGGTTAGGTTAAGCTAGGTTAAGGTTGAGTTAGCTTAGGTTATGTTAAGTTAGGTTAGGCCCGGGCTGAGTCATGTCCAGATTAGGTTAGGTCCGGGGTCATTACTTTAAAAAATAAATGGGCTCGTGGTGATGGTCGTGGTAGTCTCCCAGCACTGGCCGACCTGCAGCCTGGCAACACAGACACACACACACACACACACAGGGGCTGACCGCTATATGGAACACAACGATTTATGCTGAGTGATGTGGCAGACCTTGATGCCAAGCCCTTACGAGTGTATACACATGAACATGTGTGTGTGTGTGTGTGGATCTATATGTACGCTTGTGTATGTGTGGAATTATATGTACGCATATATGTGTGTGTGGGTGTATTGTATATGTATGCTTGTATGTGTGTTTTTTGTGTGTGTAGATGTGTATGGAGTACGTATAAATGTGTGTGTATCTGTGCGTGAAATAGGTCATTGGTTGTCACATGGGCGGAGGAGAGACACACGTGATCCAAGAAGCTCACTCTCAAGATCCGTAGCTTTATATTGAGGTTAATTCTTCGTATCATTTTGAAAGTTATATTGTGTGTCATAAGTGAACAGATAGCCTTTACGATACACTAACTACCACCCTAAATTGTATTCACAGACCACTACTAACTGCACTAATCCACCTCTTACTTATCATATTTTATTAAGTTAGTGAGTTGGGGGTAAATATTAATTGATCAAGAACTAACTAGGTAAAGGCTCTAGGTAGTAAGGTATTATTTGAAGTTTGGGCGAAGGTAATTGAAAACTAGTGAAGATATGTGAAAAAGTAGCTTCCATCTGTTACTGTACCAAGCACGCTAGGGAGGTCTTGCCATAGAGGTTCAGTTTGGATAAATTTTCTTTTCAGTCGTTGCTCGAGGTAATCTCGGGGTATGATCTACAGCCCTTAAACCCTGTGTTACAGCGAATAAACCCAACCTCAGAAAGTGTGTTGATATTCTCTGCATTTGTGAAATATTAAGGCTTCCCCGAGGTGCTACCTTCACTGCACATAACCAAACACTTGGACAAATCATGACTATTTTTCATCTTTATAAAAGTTTAATAAAGATTTGTCACGCTTGGAATTACATTATAAACCTATCTTAAGAGCTCAGATGAAAAGAATCCCTGGAAGTTTCATATTACAGAGGTTTTGGGTTAAAGCTGTACCATATGGTAAGGTTTATGGGCGTAGGTTTGGCATCTGTGTATTGTGGTGGGGGCGGGAAGTGTGGCAGAGCGGCAGACCCTCACTCAGGTCTTCCCGTCATAGTGGTGTTGCCAAATACTCGTCACGCCACTTTTTACTGTACATTTATTTATCTCCTACTAATCCCGAATAGTCAAGATTACCTACATAGCTACATTAATTAAAGCTCCAATTACTAAAATAAAATATATATCAAGAAACTATAATATATTCTAGGGAATTATAAAAGAATATATATACAAAAAAGTTTAGGTGTATATTTACTAAGTTCATACGCGTGGCCCCCATTGGTCTGTTGCGGCGGCCTCGAGTTGTCATTTGTTTCTTTATTATTCCCTTGTAAGTTACTGTTTGCTATTTTACAACCAATTCTCGCGACCTTTTCCACATAGCCGTGTTTGATAGTGGTTAAGGCTCTCTGTAAATATACCTTGGCATTTATCAATATTAGGTTCAGCATATGGCAGTCGTCCTCTCCTCCAATTCCTCCCTCCTCTCTCATCCCTCTCACTCCCTCACCCCTCTCTCATCCCTCTCACTCCCTCACCCAGCTGCTAAAACTACTAAAACTACTTTATAAACTTTATTCATTGAAATATTTTTATATTTTTTATGTGTTTTTAATGCTTCAGTACCTTAACAACATATTATATTGCCTTGAGAAAATTTAGAAATGGATTTTGTTAAAGTTTGTACGTAATAATTTATTTTTTCGGTTTATGTGTTTGTAGATGAAGTTTGTGTTTGCCAGAGTCGGAAATTTGTTTGGTTACAAGACTGTTTGTGGGTGATTGTTGACTTTTATACACACACACACACACCACACACACACACACACACACACACACCACACACACCACACACACACACACACACATACACACACACCACACACCACACACACACACACACACTATACCTTCATATTGTTTACCAGACAAAAGAAATAGCGGGTCAGCGTATCTTAGATGGAGAGACCACCAACATCTACCTATGTGTAGTAGAGGTAGATACAACCATCATGTACCTCTACAGAAGTCAAACGAATTAATATCAGTAACGGATTCAAGTTAAACTATAATAATTATATGATTCGCTGTACATTACTCGTGATGGGCTGTGTATTTATGTGTTGGAACCGGATAAAATGATCATTGTTCCTTTTTCAATTTTCACACCATTTAACCCGATTTTTACTAATTATAAATGACATATATCAGGTTTTATTTGATGTTTAAGATAAAAAAGAATTATGAGATGAATTGTAGGTGTTGATAAGTGATATATATTAACCGGGGTAATGTATTCAATGGCTACCCCCCCCCCCCCCCCTACACACCCACTCAGCTGTTGTACGATCAGTTGGGCAGCACAAGATGGCGTCAGCTGATGTGGGTGGGAGGAGGGGTAACGCTGACTGACGTACGAACATTACTAGTTTATAATGGTGTACCCTGCGAACTCTCACTTACAAACATATATATTTTATAAACTAACCCATCCGAATTTATTATCATATATGAAACAAAAAATAATGAATTAATGAAATAAATCTACAAGAAATAGGAAAAAAAAAACATTCTCTTTTTTACACCATGAAGTCAAGCTACACCCAAGGCTTGAGTTAACCCGTGTTAGCTTTATAGCGTTTCAGTGTGTTGCCTTGAGGGAGCTACAACAAAAATTAACTCCGTTTGACTAACCAAGGATGTTGTAATGTCCTTTCTCAAATGTACAAAGAGCAAGACAAACTGTACATAGCGTAGAGTGAATCAATAAACATTACATTATTTGAAAAAGAAAGCTTGTTGGTAGCGCCTCAGAAAATGGTCGTGTTATATTGTATATATGTTTGTATATATATGTGTGTATGTAATTTATGTATGTATGTATGTAATATGTGTGTGTATAGAGAAAAAGGGTGAGAAATGAGGGAGAAAGGAGGTAGAGAGATTGAAATAGACAGAGAGGGGGGAGAGAAGATTGACAGAGATAAACGAAACAGACATATGAGAGAGAAATATGTACAAGTGATAGAGATAACTGTAATAAACACATGTACATATAAACATTACAGTGTGTACTTTAAAGTCCTGATGTACTGCACCACTAATGTACTAACTCGTCAAAACTGATATTTTTTTAAGATGTATTATTTCTCTTAATGTTAAAAAAGAAGTAGACGTAAAGAAGAAAAAAAAGAAAGAAAGAAAGAAAAGGTTTGAAAGAAAGGAAAAGAGAGTTTGAAAGAGAGGGGTCTTAAGGCTTCAGGGTGTGTGTGTGTGCGTGTGTACGTTGACTGGTTGTGTGCGTATAAGTGTACCCTAAATTGTGTGTGTGTGGGGGGGTGCATGTACGTATTCCCGAGTCTGTGATTGTGTACGTGTGTAAGTGATGCCCGTGTGTGTAAGTGTGCCCGTGTGTGTAAGTGTGCCCTTGTGTACGTCCCTGGTTGAATGGGTGGTGTGTACGTCAGTAGGTGAATCGGGCACATGAGCTTTGTGAGCAGGTGGGGGGGGTGGGGGGTGGGGGGTGAGGGAGGGAGAAAGAGGAGAATGTTTCCCTCGTCTGTTTGCTGGTGTGTGTGTGTGTGTGTGTGTGTGTGTGTGTGTGTCTCAGTCAGTTATTTAGAACTTGAATAAATAATAATAATAATAATAATAATAATAATAATAATAAAAGAAGAGGAAGAAGACCTGTAGATTAACCTAACCTAACCAAACCCCTTAGGTAGCATTAGTGTTTAAATTTTCAAATTAAATAAGCTGGGGTGTCTAATCTTCAGTTGATGTATTCTCTCAAATGCCTTCCCAAGTTAAGACGTAAACAACTCACTCAATCGGAAATAAAAATAATGTAAACAAAAATATATACCATTTACATTATTCCTTGGCGTTTGTGTTGTAAATGTGTGTGCAGAGAGAGAGAGAGAGAGAGAGAGAGAGAGAGAGAGAGAGAGAGAGAGGACAGGACCGCTGGGTGAGGTTGGAAAGAGAGGTGGGGTGAGGGGGAAGGTAGAGTAAGGGGGAGGGGGTAGGAGGGGGGTTAATGGGTCCTTGTGGTCATGTTTCCTTAAATATTTGATCATCTGTTGCCCGTATATGGTGTGTGTGTGTGTGTGTGTGTCATTCTTTTTTTCCACCCTTCTCATCCAGTTATCACATTCTTCTGTTATCTGCCTTTGTTATTACCTGTACCAATCTACAATTGTACCGTCACTCGTACCTGTATCCACACTCTTACCTGTAACATACCTGTACCTTTATCCACACTCTTACCTGTAACATACCTGTACCTTTATCCACACTCTTACCTGTAACATACCTGTACCTTTATCCACACTCTTACCTGTAACATACCTGTACCTTTATCCACACTCTTACCTGTAACATACCTGTACCTTTATCCACACTCTTACCTGTAACATACCTGTACCTTTATCCACACTCTTACCTGTTACACACCTGTACCTTTATCCACACTCTTACCTGTAACATACCTGTACCTTTATCCACACCTAACTCCCAAATCGATAAAATGACATTGATAACGAATGATAAGACTCACCTGTGTACACTAATCACTCGCCACTTGTTGAATCAGCCTCAGGTGTACACACGGTGATGTTCGTAGATCACTCTCAACACTGCAACGTTTCCTATCAATATTGCATCTTAATATCAACATCACCTCTGTCAATATTTGCTAAGGACCACCGTGATGGATGAACGGATGGGTGAATAAGTGGATGGATAGATCATTATTATTTTCTTTTTATTATTTAGGTATCTACTGTAGGTCAGGTAAAGTCTCAGTATACATTTGACGCCATTTTTGTTTCTTACGTTATTTTTTGGTGGTTAAGTGGATTCACACGTCATCACTTACGAGGAATTTTGGTCTTACGAGAATCTGGGAATCCTAGCGAAGGATATAAGGACTCCTGATAGTGAGTCCATTTTGGGTGGGAGCAAAGGATGTGGTTGTGGTTATCCTTCCCGTCTCTCCCTCCTCCCTCATCCTTTCTGTCACCACCTCCTTTATTCTTTCTGTCTCTACCTTTTCCTTCCATCCTTTTTTGTCTCCCTTCTCCCTCATCCTTCCCGTTTCTCCCGTCTTTATCCTTCCTGTCTCTCCCTACTCCTTTATCCTTTCTGGTTCCACTTCTTCCTATTATCCTATCCTCCCCCCTCCCCCTCCTCCCCCCCTCCCCCTCCCCTCTTCCCCTCTACTGCTTCCTTCTTTCTGGTCGAGTAATTTTGTCCTGTGTGGGAGGAAGGAGCGTGATGGATGACCTCTACGAAGATGGAGGAAGAATAATGACGGATAAAGGATGGATAAAGACTGTGGGAGGGGAGAAGGGGAGCGAGGGAGGGAATGAAGGAGAAATATGAAGAATGGGAAAGAAAAGAGGAATGAGATGGGAAACGATAAATAAGGGAAGGACGGGGTGTGACGAAGGGAAAGGAGGGAAGAGGTGTGACGGAGGGAGGGAAGGGAAGAGGTGTGACGGAGGGAGGGAAGGGATGTGACGAAATTAGTCCAGAACAAAATGTCACATCCTCCGGCTCTACGTGGGGGGGGGGGGGGGGGGCAGTGTGTTAGTCAGAAGAAAGTACGGCTGGTGATAATTTCCGAATAGTGGTAATAGGAGTGATGGTGGTAGTTGTGGTGGCTGTGGTAGTAGTAGTTGTGTGCTAGTTGTTATGGCGATGGTAGCAGTAGTAGTATAGAGAAATATAGATAAATGTGTATAATGCAGTGAGGATGTATATGTGGAGAGAGAGAGAGAGAGAGAGAGAGAGAGAGAGAGAGAGAGAGAGAGAGAGGAACCTTTACAAGACTGTCCCCCTACCCTCAGTGGAACGATGGATGTTCCAATAATGTCAGGACGATATACCATTAGTGGTTAAGGGAGGGGGGAAGTGAGGGGGGTAAGTGGGGGGGGGTTGCTAGGAATAGAAAGGGAGAAGGTAGAGAAGTAGGGTAGGTGGGTTGTCATGGAGAGAAGGAGACAGTGGGGGAGGTAGGTAGAAGGAAGGAAGGTAATTTATAAAGAAGGAGGAAGGAAGAAGGATTTTTTTCGGAGTGGGAGGGAGAGTAGGAGGATGGAGGAGGGGGGGGGAGGTGTTTTGCTAGGGATGGGGGGTGAGGGTTTATTGGAGAGAGAGAGAGAGAAAGAGAGAGAGAGAGAGAGAGAGAGAGAGAGAGAGAGAGAGAGAGTACAATAAAGTTAATGGTTGTGGAAGTGAATTATAAATCTCCTTCCTCCTTCCTCTAATCTTCTCTCACCTCCTCTTTCTCAACCAAAACAAAGAAATGGAAAATAAGAAGAAAGTGGAGGAGGAGGTAATAGTCGTGGTGGTAGATGGTGGACTGACTGACCATCTTGTTATCGACTATAGCAAAGTTAATCATGTATGTATGTATATGACCAGGTAGTGTATGGCTTTGTATGTATGTATGTATGTATGTATGCATGTATTTAACCAGGTAGGCAGACTATTACAGGTACATGGTATAGATCTATTTGTCATCTGATTATATTTTCATTATCGTCATTAGACAACTTAACCTAACTCGAGTCCATTCGTCTCAGTAAACAACTTCCTTACTACAGTGGCTTCTGGTCAAGGGAGTTTGTCTATTGCCTGGTATAGTGAAGATCTATGGTAATAGTGTTCTTATAGTGAAGATCTATGGTGATGGTGTCCTTATAGTGAAGATCTATGATGATGATGTCCTTATAGTGAAGATCTATGGTGATGATGTCCTTATAGTGAAGATCTATGGTGATGGTGTTCTTATAGTGAAGATCTATGGTGATGGTGTTCTTATAGTGAAGATCTATGATGATGGTGTCCTTATAGTGAAGATCTATGGTGATGGTGTTCTTATAGTGAAGATCTATGGTGATGGAGTCCTTATAGTGAAGATCTATGGTGATGGTGTTTTAAAATTCGATGGATTTTTTTTTTTTGGGGGGGGGGAGGGAAAGGAGCATTATCCGCGGAATTTCTCGTATTTACCATTATTCCTCTGGCCAAAGTGTGTGTGTGTGTGTGTGTGTGTGTGTGTGTGTGTGTGTGTCAGGGCTTCGTTCTGGACTAGAGGCGTTGAGGCAATGTATTTGTTTGAGCTCCTAGCAACTGGGAGTGGTGAAGGGAGGTGGGAGGTAGGTTTGTGAGGGAACCCGGGGGAGGGGGGGTGAGGGAGGGAGGGAGGGAGGGGAAGAGGGCTTACAAGGAAAAGATCACAATAGGTAGAGGTAAAGACGGGGGGAAAGGGACAGAAGAAAGGGAGGAGGAAAAGTTATGAGGAAGAGGGGGTAGCGGGAGGGAGGGGGAGAAGGAAGAAATGCGCTCGTGTGTGTGTATTGTAAAGGCAATAAAGTGCTAAGATTCTTTGACCATAAGGACGAAAATCTCTGTTCATTCTCTCGCTTAACTCAACCTTGTCGATATTGTTCGTGTTCACTTTGTTTCTGTTTTTGTCATTGGTCGAATGTGTTATTGACTAAGGGAAGATATACATACACACATACATACACATACATACACACACATACACAGACATACACACACACAAGAAAACCACTTTGCTGAAGATTAAGACGAATGAGAAAATGATGATGACAGCAAGATGCGTAAGACAATAAAGATTAGCAAAAAGAAATGATGCGAAAAGGAGAGAAGATATAATTAAATAAAGAAGGAATAGGCAAATAAACGATAGGGTAGGAATAAAGTAAATGGAAAGGAGGAAGAAGGAGGAGGAGGAGAAAGGAGGGAGATAGGTATAAGATTGGAAAGGAAATGAGAAGGAGAAAGAGAAGGGGAGGAATATAAAGAAGAAGAGGAACAACAACAACAACAAGGGAAGAAAGAGAAGATGAAAAGAAAAAGGAAAGAGGAGGAATAAAAGTAGAAAATAGAAAACAAAGAAGAAAATAAAAGAAGGAAGAGGAGGAAGAAGAGGATATTCCAGCTCCAAGTTAAATCATTAAGGGAGCTATTTTTTTTTTAGGGTGCACGAGGCCCGTAACGACCCCCCTAAACCACCTCATTGGCCTATTAAAGGGTAATTTGGACCTACCCACCAACACATTAACCAGCATTCTTACCCTTCAGTTTGTTTCATCATTCTCCAACATTCTTACAATATTTTTTTTTCTCGTGAGTTAAGAGAAATAATCCGATAATTTATTAAACCAAACTCTTGAATATTTCATCTCAAGGTATTTAATTAATTATCAACTTGGGTTTATTATTTCCAATGTTTATTTATTTTTTCACCATTATTGACTGAAAACAAAGTTAAATATTCTCCTTTTCCTCTCTTGTAGTAACCTGTATCTTCATTTATATTTTATGTACCTGTATTATGTACTGTACCTACCTGTAGTTACCTGTACTTGGTTTGATGAACTGAAACCACCTGGATATTTTACTTCAGGTGTCAGACGTTGGGGAGGTGGGTACCTCAGTGTTGATATTGACACGCATACACCACACACACACATATGCACACCACACACACACGCACACCACACACACATGCACACCACACACACATGCACACCACACACACACATATGCACACCACACACACATATGCACACCACACACACGCACACCACACACACATGCACAACACATACACACACACACATGCACACTACACACACACATATGCACACCACACACACATGCACAACACATACACACACACACATGCACACTACACACACACATATGCACACCACACACACATATGCACACCACACACACACACACATGCACACTACACACACACATATGCACACCACACACACATATGCACACCACACACACATGCACAACACATACACACACACACACATGCACACCACACACACACGCACACACATATGCACACCACACACACGTGCACACCACACACACATGCACACCACACACACATATGCACACCACACACACATGCACACCACACACACATGCACACCACACACACACATATGCACACCACACGCACATATGCACACCACACACACACATATGCACACCACACACACACATATGCACACCACACACACACATATGCACACCACACACACACACATATGCACAACACGCACATATGTAAGTTACACATGTGTAAAAGTTAGCTCCCGACTGACATACTTAAATAACCAGGCCAAACCCGTATACGTGTGTGTAGTGTTGTGTGTGTCATCAATAAATTCAGTTTCTATCGTCATCATCATCATCAATTGCAGTTGAAGGTTGTCATAGTAGTATAATTTCCTTTAATCATCACCATCATCATCACCCGCATTAAGGTTGTCATAGTATTATAATTTCCTTTAATCATCACCATCATCATCACCATCATCATCACCCGCATTAAGGTTGTCATAGTATTATAATTTCCTTTAATCATCACCATCATCGTCATCATCATCGTCATCATCATCATCATCACCATCATCGTCATCATCGCCATCATCATCATCATCACCCGCATTAAGGTTGTCATAGTATTATAATTTCCTTTAATCATCACCATCATCATCACCATCATCATCACCCGCATTAAGGTTGTCATAGTATTATAATTTCCTTTAATCATCACCATCATCATCACCATCATCATCACCCGCATTAAGGTTGTCATAATATTATAATTTCCTTTAATCATCACCATCACCATCATCGTCGCCATCACCATCATCATCACCCGCATTAAGGTTGTCATAATATTATAATTTCCTTTAATCATCACCATCATCATCGCCATCACCATCATCATCACCCGCATTAAGGTTGTCATAGTATTATAATTTCCTTTAATCATCACCATCATCATCACCATCATCATCACCCGCATTAAGGTTGTCATAATATTATAATTTCCTTTAATCATCACCATCATCATCGCCATCACCATCATCGTCGCCATCACCATCATCATCACCCGCATTAAGGTTGTCATAGTATTATAATTTCCTTTAATAATCATCATGTTAAAGTGGTCCTTAGTGATAAATAATACTAAACAAAACTAATTACTCATTCTAATAATCACTATACAAAAAAAGTAACTCGTAATATCCCCGCCAGGTGTCACTAGTGTCTCTGTTTACATATCTGGAAGGTATTTAAATATGGCTGACCAAAGACGTGTGTGTGTATTATTGTTGTTATTGTTTTAGCTATCCTTAAATTTCCCTGTCTGTCTGTCTCGTAACAACAGCTTTGCCCACGCACCGCTACACTTTATCACCCATGGAAGCCATAACCCCATTACAGATACGCACTAAAACCCATTACACTACCATTAAACCCATGAATTAAACCTTACCGTGCCCAAATTTCCAACCACATATAAAATTGCCCATAAACACCCATGCTTACAACACCCACCCATGAGTGCCTTAAAGAGGAGGGAAAACTACCCCACCCTAGCCCATGTTAGGATCAGCGTAACCATCAGTACCCAACCCACACACCTGCCCATGTTGTGTGTGTGTTGGGGGGAGGAACCTGGGTGTGTTTAGGAGGAGAGGGGGGGGGGAGAAAGGTGGAGTTACTGGGGGGAGGGACAGAAGGGGGGGGGGGTGTTTGGGGCCAGTTGCTGGGTGGGTGTGTTGGGAGAGGTAAGGGGGGAGGGGGTCGCTCTGTGTGTGAGTGAGAGAGAGTGAGTGTGGGGTCGCTGGGTATGTGTGAAGAGCTCTCTCTTTCTCTCTCTCTCTTTCTGTCCCTGTCTCCTCTCTCCCTTTCTGTCCCTCTCTCCTTTCCGTCCCTCTCCTCTCTCTTTCCGTCCCTCTCTCCTCTCTATCTTTCTGTCCCTCTCTCCTCTCTTTCTGTCCCTGTCTCCTCTCTCTCTCTCTCTTTGAAATTATTATTCATTAGTGGATAACATAAAGAATTATAGAAGGATAAAAGAGATAGACATAATGGTGGTGTGGTGGAGGTAGTGGTGTGGTGGAGATAGTGGTGTGGTGGAGGTAGTGTTGTGGTGGAGGTAGTGTTGTGGTGGAGGTAGTGGTGTGGTGGAGGTAGTGCTGTTGGTGGCGTGGTGGAGGTAGTGTTGTGGTGGAGGTAGTGGTGTGGTGGAGGTAGTGGTGTGGTGGAGGTAGTGCTGTTGGTGGAGGTAGTGGTGTGGTGGAGGTAGTGCTGTTGGTGGCGTGGTGGAGGTAGTGTTGTTGGTGGTGAGGTGGAGATAGTGCTGTTGGTGGTGTGGTGGAGGTAGTGTTGTTGGTGGTGTGGTGGAGATAGTGCTGTTGGTGGTGTGGTGGAGGTAGTGTTGTTGGTGGTGTGGTGGAGGAATTGTTGTTGTTGGTGTGGTGGAGGAATTGTTGTTGGTGGTGTGGCGAAGGTAGTGTTGTTGGTGGTGTGGTGGAGGTAGTGTGGTGGAGATAGTGCTGTTGGTGGAGGTAGTGGTGTGGTGGAGGTAGTGGTGTGGTGGAGGTAGCGTTGTTGGTGGTGTGGTGGAGGTAGTGGTGTGGTGGAGGTAGTGTTGTTGGTGGTGTGCTGGAGATAGTGCTGTTGGTGGTGTGGTGGAGGTTGTGTGGTGGAGATAGTGCTGTTGGTGGAGGTAGTGGTGTGGTGGAGGTAGTTTTGTTGGTGGTATGGTGGAGGTAGTGTTGTTGGTGGTGAGGTGGAGATAGTGTTGTTGGTGGTGCGGTGGAGGAATTGTTGTTGTTGGTGTGGTGGAGGAATTGTTGTTGGTGGTGTGGCGAAGGTAGTGTTGTTGGTGTGGTGGAGGTAGTGGTGTGGTGGAGGTAGTGGTGTGGTGGAGGTAGTGGTGTGGTGGAGGTAGTGTTGTTGGTGGTGTGGTGGAGATAGTGCTGTTGGTGGTGTGGTGGAGGTAGTGTTGGTGGTGTGGTGGAGATAGTGCTGTTGGTGGTGTGGTGGAGGTAGTGTTGTTGGTGGTGTGGTGGAGGTAGTGTTGTTGGTGGTGTGGTGGAGGTAGTGTTGTTGGTGGTGTGGTGGAGGTAGTGTTGGTGGTGGTGTGGTGGAGGTAGTGTTGTTGGTGGTGTGGTGGAGGTAGTGGTGTGATGGAGGTAGTGTTGTTGGTGGTGTGGTGGAGGTAGTGGTGTGGTGGAGGTAGTGGTGTGGTGGAGGTAGCGTTGTTGGTGGTGTGGTGGAGGTAGTGGTGTGGTGGAGGTAGTGTTGTTGGTGGTGTGGTGGAGGTAGTGTTGTTGTTGGTGTGGTGGAGGTAGTGTTGTTGGTAGTGGTGTGGTGGAGGTAGTGTTGTTGGTGGTGGTGTGGTGGAGGTAGTGTTGTTGTTGGTGGTGTGGTGGAGGAATTGTTGTTGGTGGTGTGGTGGAGGTAGTGTTGGTGGTGGTGTGGTGGAGGTAGTGTTGGTGTGGTGAAGGTAGTGTTGTTGGTGTGGTGGAGGTATTGTTGTTGGTGGTGTGGTGGAGGTATTGTTGTTGGTGGTGTGGTGGAGGTAGTGTTGTTGGTGTGGTAGAGGTAGTGTTGTTGGTGTGATGGAGGTATTGTTGTTGGTGTGGTGGAGGTATTGTTGTTGGTGTGGTGGAGGTATTGTTGTTGGTGTGGTGAAGGCAGTGTTGGTGTGGTGGAGGTAGTGTTGTTGGTGTGGTGGAGGTATTGTTGTTGGTGTGGTGGAGGTAGTGTTGGTGGTGGTGTGGTGGAGGTAGTGTTGTTGTTGGTGTGGTGGATGTATTGTTGTTGGTTGTGTGGTGGAGGTAGTGTTGTTGGTGTGGTGGAAGTAGTGTTGTTGGCGTGGTGGAGGTAGTGTTGGTGGTTGTGTGGTGGAGGTAGTGTTGTTGGTGGTGTGGTGGAGGTAGTGTTGTTGGTGTGGTAGAGGTAGTGTTGTTGGTGTGATGGAGGTATTGTTGTTGGTGTGGTGGAGGTATTGTTGTTGGTGTGGTGAAGGTATTGTTGTTGGTGTGGTGAAGGCAGTGTTGGTGTGGTGGAGGTAGTGTTGTTGGTGTGGTGGAGGTATTGTTGTTGGTGTGGTGGAGGTAGTGTTGGTGGTGGTGTGGTGGAGGTAGTGTTGTTGTTGGTGTGGTGGATGTATTGTTGTTGGTTGTGTGGTGAAGGTAGTGTTGGTGGTGGCGTGGTGGAAGTAGTGTTGTTGGCGTGGTGGAGGTAGTGTTGGTGGTGGTGTGGTGGAGGTAGTGTTGGTGGTGGTGTGGTGGAGGTATAAGGTTAATGGGAGACAGACAGACAGAAAGACCAAAATATCAGTAATAAAAATTAACAGATATAAGAGTAGAAAGAATGCAAGATAGAAAATGAATAAATAGTGAATGTACTAAAATACGAGAACAAATAATATTAATGAATAACAAAAAGTTGACAAAACAGGAAAGTTAAAAAAAATAAGAGAAAAGAAATTGAATAAAAAGCGTAATAATGAGATAAAATGAATGATGGTAATGTCAAGGGGAAATAAAATAATTGAGGGATGATAGATAATAAATAATATAGAGGGTGGAGAATAAATTAATAGTAGAAGAAATATCAAAGAAGAGGTGGTGATAAAGGAAGGGAAAGGTAAAAAATAATAAAGAATGGTGTTACATGGTGGGGAAGAGATGTAAAATGGCGGAAAGTGAAGGTGAGATTAGTGGTGGTGTGTTGGAATATGGCCGCTGTGTTGTACTGTGTATCTATTTTTTTTTTTACATATATATCCATTGGTTCGTCTCTTTTCTTCACCAATCTCTTCTCCTTCATTTGTGTTAAGAGTATATATAATTATCCATGTGTTTTCAATTCCTTTACACAATTTTCTGTTATCACAATTCATTTCTGTATTTTTCACATTTGTATTCCTTATATTGTGATTTGCTGTCCACTTTTTTGTATTCATTTTCAGTATCTTTAATATTCTTTTATAGATCACTTTGTCATAGACCAGTAGGTACTATAAGTGTAAGGTAATCAATTATTGGCAAGTACTCTAAGTTATTCTTGAATATTAATATATTTACTCTGGGAAAAATACTAAACTTTTTGTTTTCATTAATAACACCTCTGCTTCTCACTTTTAAGTATATATAAAATTTTTTACAAGAATATATTAACTTTTTTGTAATTCACCACTCTTTTGTAAGGCATGTGTCAACAGCCCTCTTTTGAATTTCCATCCTAAGTCCTTTTTTTCACTTCATAATTTTATTATTATCATCATACTTTAAGAACTTCAAACTAACTCCACTCTGGCTTGTTTATATATTTTTCTTCATATTAATTATTTAGTCATTGTGTTTTCAAGTTTGAAATATTTACTCTTCTCTTCTATAACTTTCATCTGCCCTCGCCTCCTTGTTAAGACTTGTGTTCTTCATATACTGTATATAAATACATCTAGCTCTTCTTGACAGTTTTGTGTTATCTTGGCTTAACTTTCACATTTTTCTTTGTTTATACTGTGTAAATAAAAAAATAAAAATATATATATCATATTATATATAAATATATACAGTACAGTATATAAAATATAGTCTTTGAATGAAGCTGCCTCAGACTTCTGCAAACAATTAAATGCAACACTAAAATATTTCTGGTTCAGTACTGTACAGGTACTTGATCTTTGGTTGTTTTTAGTATAAGTAATTCCAACTTATCTAGAAGGTGTTGTTACTTCAAGTTTTTGAAAAGTTAAGTTTTAAGAATGAAATTAGTGTGAGGTCTTACACCACTGCACAAATATCTTTTTCTTTGGTTTCAGCTCAGAGGGCAGTTTTCTATTGATCATAACACTCAGTATATTCCACAATTAATAAGCAAGTGTGATGCTTACTGTTTGAGCTGTACTGTATTGAGCACCAAGCACTCGATTCACATGATAAAATCATTAATTCTAAAGGGGGGTCAACTTAGAAGGTTTTGTGTGTAAAATTATAGCCATTTTTTCTTGTTAAGTTCTCTGTATTTCTCACTTCATAATATTTTCAAATAAATTGTACTCATATCACATGGTATAAGTTTCCACTCACCTGATAATATAAGAAAAAAAAAATAATAATTTCATTGACTAGCAACTTAAAAATTAACACAGATTTGATGATATTTCATGAGTTACTATGTAGGTCCAAGCCGAGCTCCTCAGACAGGAACACTTCACATTCAAGTCGCCCTAATTTCACAACACTTGTACAATCATCACTTTGGGGTAAATATTCAAGATTTTTTTTCTCTGGCAATCCATCACTTCACTAGCTTTTTGTAAGAAAAAACTGAGGATTTTATATGAAAAAATAGACCTCACATTGCAGTATACGTGAGACAACATTAACATTAGTGGGAGCTCTTTATAATCAAGTTACACAGCCTGTTGGAGCTTCTGACCAAGCTTAACTTCACCACTGGCCTCCGGTGCGACCTCAACCAAGAGTGGTGAAGAAAAACCAAGGAGTTCAATGCATTGGACATTTTATTTATACTGTACAAAACGATTTTCTAGTAAAATTAGACGTTTTGTGGAACAAAATAGGCTTTTTACAGGCATATATTACAAGATAAGCATGCACCAACAAGGAAAAAATGTACACAATTATATCACTACCCATGAATTGCTTAAAGCAAAAAAATGTCGCTAAAGCTAAACATTGATGACAAACTGAGCTAGAACATTTTTCATGAAATGAAAATAAAATACTGCGACCGAATTAAATCACAGACACTTTAAAAACTTGACTTTGTACCATCTGAAAAAGTTTATTTTTCAGTCATAAGGTGAACTGGGATATTTTCGCTGTGCCAGAGCCACGCAGCAGCGGGAGTCTATCACAACTTAACCCCCGCGACCGCCCACACGAGTCGCTGGCGACCCGTGCGCTGCCTTCCGACTCGTCCACTTGTAGAAAGACTGGCTGCTCAACGCTAACCCCCAGCTCGCCATGGTCGCTAAGGTACACAAGCCCTGAACCACACCAGGGGACTTGGAATAGACGGAACCGATGCGATTCCTGGTCCCAAAGGGCGGTTCGTGCCGGGCAAGTAGAACCACAGCTACGTGCTACAGGGTTAGGGGTGTGGGTAAGTACGAGGAGGCATGCAATGGTCAGCATCAGAGCAGCAGTGATCTTCATCCCATGAGAGAAACGGTGGTCACACGCGCGTCTAAACGACCAAACACTCATACCACAACACTTAATAGGTATATTATATTATATAATATAGCTCATTATGTACATAAATATTACTGTTTACAAATAATCTTAGAATTTTCCCGTTGTGATAGGGCGACTTCGGTCGGTAAGACGCTTGTAAAACAACCGAACCTTGTCATGGCAGCGGCTGGTGTTGTCACCGCCTTGTCTGGATCACCTGTTGGTCCCTGATTGTACTTTCAACTGTTGGCGTGGTTGAGATCACAAGAGTTGTCACGGTGTGGGCTCAGCTGGACACGAAGAGCCGGTCCATCTGTAGGGACCGCGCCTCCAACCCTCCCCTAAGAGATTCCTTGCACTTGACCAGGCTACTGCCGTCCTTCCCGCCGCCGCCCATGATGAACATACTCAGCTGCATGGCCGTCGCTGCTGCCTGCTGCTGCTGCTGGGTCGTGATCGGAGACAAGGGCGGGGACAGGTGAAGGGGGGACGACACCACGACGGACTTGGACGGCGAGAAGTGATGGTGATGATGGTGACTGATTTGTTGTTGGTGGATGTGGTGGTGGGGAGGCAGAGCTGGAGGTGGGGACGTAGTCTGCTGAGGTGGGGGCTGCGACATTGCCTTCACGGGGGTCTTGATCTCGGCGGGCGGGGGTGGTGTGGACTTGCGTGGTGGAGGAGGTAATTCCTCGTACAACACACAGATGGAGCCGTTCTCCCCGATGCGGTAGGCCACCTCCATAGGGTCCACCCACATGGTGAGCTCCTTGGGGAAGAGAGATCTCAGGAAAGAGACTGCCAGGCCCATCATGAAGCCCGCCCTCGCGATCAGTGGGTCCAAGTTGCCGTTGATTCTGATGCAACGGTAACCGGAGCCCTTGAACGGCTTGTCGGGGAACCAGTGGTCGGTGTAGTGTCGCAGCAGGATATCACACACATTTCCACGGAACTTCTCCAGCTGCTTCTCTGTCAAACCGCTGTTGTTTAGGCGAGCCAAATCAACAAGGAAATTGGCCGCCGATTTAATCTCTAATCTCATATTCGTGGAGATACTTGGAGATCAACAGGTTGATGGCAAACTTGGGCAATACGTCATAAACACTTGACTTGAATTATTGGCAAGTCTTGGTGACGCAGCTGGCTTTTGTCTCTTGCTAATCAACAGACGTGGACTAGTAAATCTGGCACTTGTCGACACAGCCGGAAAGGAGGATGGCGATTTTTATATTCTTTGGTATTGGCCGTCGTTACACTGACTATTAGGATGGTAAACCTTTCACTAACATCACAGTCTATGTCTGTCCTTGGACGGGGTTTTATCGGTAGTGAGCGTCACGCTACTCGGCACATCCTCCTTGTCTTGTGTCTCTCCTCTGACTGGAGATCGGGAGCGAGTGAGCGTGTTGTTGGCTTTCACTGAGTGACGTCATCCCGCCAGCCAATCAGCGCGCGCGGGGCTTCGTTTCCCGTCACGTGACTCGTTCTGGCAGCCATTTTCTAAACAAAGAACGGCTTCTCGCACAAACATGGACGCCAAGCCAGGAGTCTAACAAAGAACGATTCTGACGACTATACAGCCCAGGAGTCCCCTAAAGTGCCAAATATCTCCCGTGCCGAGCTTAGACTAACTCCTCCTACATCCTAACATTAAGTTAAGAAGGAGAGTATGGAGTATAAGAGCCTTCCATGTGATTAAACTTCTCGGTAAAGCAAGTTTCTCCAGAGTTTCACTAGAAAGCTGCAATGGTCCGACTTTAAGCCTGTTTTATGAAGGAAACTCCACTCTTGTCCTCGTTGGAGACACTTAAGCCAAACAACGCGTAACTGTGACATTCTAAAACCTTCGTAATGTTTTGTATTTCTCGAGTCATTAATTGTTGTTATGGAGAATTTATAGGAAACGCGTATAACCTAAATGTATGTGTGATGTGATATTGATCATTCACAACAGTTTGGGGTTATTTTGAGTTGTGTTGTTGTTTATTTGATGTGAATTACCTACGACGGTTATTAAGCTACGTTCACTTGGCCTTACATACGGTTATTAAGCACGGCTCGCTAAGTGATAATTTCTGCAACATAAACTTTTATAAATATCAAAATGAGAAGATGTTTACCTTTGATTTATTAGTATTATTTTTATCATTATTTTCACCGACTTTGTAATTATTTCCTTATTGGTCATTAGTGTTGGCGTATGTGTGTGTGTGTGTGTGTGTGCGCGCGTGCGTAATCCCCATATAAAGAAAATATTCATTAACTTGTATATACGTCTTTACAAGTTCCAAAGAAATAATGTAATTAATTTTTTTCAGATGAATGACCAGTTTACTATCTTGTATATTATAAAAAAAACACGAAAAAATTATCCATATACCAGATTATTTTAAAGAGTATTCAAGATGTTTATTAAGTTTTTATTTAGTATATTATAGTGTCGGTGTATTGTTTTATTATTAGTATGTTGATTTGTAATTACTGAAGGGAATAGTAGGAAGATAGGGCGGCGCTGCAGACCCACAACGCCTAGCTTTGGGTCGAGGTATCAGGCAACTCTCTTAAATTATTTCTTTTTCTACATACGCAACAACAATATCTATTTCACTAACGCCACTGTAATCTGGGGGGTAAAAATGTGAAGGGGTATTATAGTTTTGTAGTAATGGGATAATATATAAGAGTAAAATCGTCGAAATTCGTAAAGTTGTCTGTTTTTGTTAGGGCCCCACGGTCGTCGCTGCTGGCCGACCCTCTCCAGTACACCGTCGCTGATGCCACTCCATGCGTCACGGAACCCGCTCCTTGTTGCCTCACGAACAACGATTACACTTTGGTTAATATTTCCATCTATTTCAATTATATTTAACCAATAATCAACTCTGGAATAACATAAACGTATAGTTTGATATATATAAGGTATAGGTTAAAGTTCTGTAACTGTTTCCAATACTGTATTTCCTGTAGTGGATTATGAGGAGTTATCATACCCTGACATATGGTTGTGGCTACCATATATGGGAGCCACATCAGCTCGGCGTCAAACTCATAGTAAAATATTAATGAAAAAAAAAAACACATTCAACTATCACGATTGAAAACTAACTGGCTCTGCTGTGTCCATGAAACTTTCCGAGAATATTACCAAATTTATCTCTTGATACAACGAATATGAATATAATTTCTGCTATTTTTTTCTATGATTTTGTAAAAGTCGACATCCCCCATAATTATCTTTTAACGGGAGATATATCTGAGCAGAGTTTTATTATTACTATCTTCATGAGTCTCTGGAGTTATTTCTTTTTGTTATTAAATACATGTTGTCATTTTATAACTTGGCGCACTGTCTCTCACACGCATAGTTTCCAAATACTTGTACATAGTTACACTTCAAACATCTTCCCCGTGAACTAAGGAAAGATTATGATATCGCTATTCTCAAGTTGTTGTTCGTCTTGATCAAAGTAATAATTTTTATCTTAACTAACTCGTATTTTTAGTGTTTAAAGGTGAGGTGTGCTGAGATACGCGACATTTTCTCTCCCTTTCTCCTCTCCCTCTCTCTCCGTTCCTTGAATCTCCCCCTCTCCCTGTCTCTCTGCCTCTCTCTCTCCGTGTGGTCAAATGTAGTGTTGTTAGTCCATTTGTAGTGATGCCATAGGAGTTGTTTTTATTGGTTTATACGCATTAGCCCGTAAGCAGGCCCTCTTAAGGTAAAAATTGGCTGGTCGCAGGTCATATATTAACAGGGAATACGACAGACCTTGGGGGTGCAGAGGATACGTGACTCTGTGTACGCGTTTACCCCGTCTCTCAATTCTACTTCATAATTTGATTTTTATAAGTTTTTATCAATACGATTTACAGTATGTGCTACAAAAACTAAAATATATAATGTGTAGTGTTATTGGGGATATTCTAGTTTATATGTAGTTTTGAATGTGTTGAATTTGTTTGTATTTTAGTAAAGTTAAAGTCATCACCAGTGCCGTGTTCGGACACTACGGGTTAGCAACAGCGAGCTCTGAATCGCACGCGACGTTGCCAACTCTGTGGTGCTGGGAAAAGCTCACCCTTGTCTTTGTTGGTTGTTTATCGATTTGTGTGACGCACTGCCAATTCAGGAACCCTCTTATAATGGTTCTATTGTCCTTCGCAATCGAGAAGGGTCGGGATATTGATCAATACAACGATGGGAACGAGATTCTCACAATTGGGCTCGACATTGCCGGCACCACTGTATCACCCCTTCAGTTTGTTGTTGGGGTGAGAATAGCAGAGACCCCGTCATGGCTGTAACCTTTGTAGCTGAGGTTGTTACGCCACCACCTTCGTTTATATGTGTTGTACGCGCTAGAAAATGTTGTAGTTAATTCTTACAAACATTGTATTAGTGGAGTTTGGTTTCTGAGTCTCATTTGTCAGGGGTGTCTCAAGTACTGTAGCACTCAGATTCATTCGGCCTCTCTCTCTCTCTTCGTGATATTTTCTCGCCTTTCTTTATTGTTGATTGTTCTGATGTTTAACTGTGTATCTTTATGTATGTCTGTTATTGTTTATGTTCCTATCCCCTCCCCCTCTCCCTTCCTCTCACTGTCTGTCAGCCACCACTTAAACTATTTTATATTTTAAAATATATATATATATATATATATATATATATATATATATATATATATATATATGTGTGTGTGTGTGTGTGTATGTGTGTGTGTATGACAGGATCTCATGACAATAGGCCCTAATAAATGGGTCACGACAATAGGCCGTCTACAAGTACTTCCTCTCACCTCACCAAGAACATAATGTGTAAATTGTATGTAGATGAGGAGCAAGGGGGGGAGGGACACATACACGGAAATATACTATATATATATATATATATATATATATATATATATATATATATATATATATATATATATATTTATATATATATATTATAATTTTTTTTATGGGATTAGCCCACCCGGGCACAGGTCACTGACCCACATCAGGGCCTGGGAGGCGAAAATGTAATAATAATAATTCAGATAAGTAAAATTTATAATAAAAACTAAAAACTAAATAAAAATAATAATAATAAAGCAATTATAATTGTAATAATAATAATAAAGAACCATAAAGACATACAAAAATTAAAAAAAGAAATCAAGAGTGAGAAACAATATATGTACTGTATGTTGTGTTTTCAATGGTAAGAGAAACAAGGCCCTGCAATTGTGTGTAAATGAGGCAGAAAGTCAGATCAGCAACCTGGGACTTGGTCACAATATTCGTGATGCCATATAGCAGCAGGGTCTACCATTAGACAACACATTATGCTTCCAATATCTTCCCAGGCGGTAGTACCTCCCTGTTTGGTAGCTGCCTACTACCTACACACACACACACACACATATAAATCTATATTTCTCACACACACACACAGACACACTATTATAAACCAAATGATGTTGTATACGTTAATAAATAAGATATAAGGAAGCGGCCATGCATAGCCCGGATAGCTCAGTCGGTAGAGCATTAGGCTTTTAACCTAAGGGTCCAGGGTTCGAGTCCCTGTTCGGGCGCTCTTTTCGACATTAAGACTAACTGCTGATACAACCATTATGTAAACAAAGTGAGGATGAGACGACAGAATATAATAATTGAGGAAATTGATAATCGTATATTTGTAAAAGGTGATGATGATAAAAATAACGAGAAGAAATATTTGTGATAATAGGAAATACAGAAACTAGTACAAATAATATTATTTTGTAATATGGTTGTTGTGGTGGTAGAAATGTTTGTTGGTTGATGGTATTATGGTGGTTGTAATATTTTTGGGTGACAATGTTGGTGGTAATTGTGGTTACTGATGGTTGTTGTAATGGCTGTTGTTGTGGAAATGGTGGTAGTGGTAGTTGGTAGTAATGGTGGTTGTTGTGATGTCGTGAGATGGTGGTTGTTTAGGGTGATGAGTGTAAAGAAAATAGAATAAATGAAGAGAGAGAGAGAGAGAGAGGGAGGGATGAAGGGAGA
>CAUDMG010002356.1:1840000-1842500 GCA_958450375.1 Homarus gammarus | reverse complement strand
TGCGAGCAGTGCACACCAGAAAACACGAAGCACATGTACATATGCTATATCCCATATAACCTACACTTTGTACACACACACATATACATCACTCTTACGTACACATATCATTCATGCTTACACAGCAATATTGTATGCATATTATGTACACATACTGTATATTGAAACAAGCGAACACATGTACACATAAACGCACATTCAGTTTCCATGAAAGAACCTACTGTACATAATGCACACACACACCCTTATGTACACACAATTCATGTACACAACTTTATTATTCATGTGTACAATTTATAAGATTATACACGGAAACATGACTCACATTATGTACACTGACACAAATTACTTACTCTGAAATACTTTCATGTATGCATACATACAGACATACATGTACTCTTACACATACACACCATGTATACACACTTGTACACACACACAAACCATGTATACACGCTTGTACACACACTTTTGTACCTGTGTTTGTGTTATTCTTTTCTTCTCCCAACGGCTCCATGACTGTACAAAAGAAAGATGAGGGGGAGAGAAAGAGAAGGAGGGGAGAGGAAGAGAGGGAGGGGAGAGAAAGAGAGGGAGGGGAGAGAGAGAAAGAGAGGGAGGGGAGAGAAAGAGGGAGGGGAGAGAAAGAGGGAGGGGAGAGAAAGAGAGGGAGGGGAGAGAAAGAGAAGGAGGGGAGAGGAAGAGAGGGAGGGAGAGAAAGAGAGGGAGGGGAGAGAAAGAGAGGGAGGGAAGAGAAAGAGAGGGAGGGGAGAGAAAGAGAGGGAGGCGAGAGGAAGAGAGGGAGGCGAGAGGAAGAGAGGGAGGGGAGAGGAAGAGAGGGAGGGGAGAGAAAGAGAGGGAGATATAGAGTGAGAGAAGAAAAAGGGTGAGGGAGAATCAAAAACATTAAGGGATGGAAAAAGAGTGAGTGTTAACATAGAGGCAGAAGGCAGACATACTTACAGGGAGAGATAAATTGAGATAGACTAAGAGGAAAGAGATGTTTAAGAATTTAACTTACATCACTGTTAAAAAGGTCAGCCTCCAGGTCAGTGTGAATAATTAAGTCTTTTCTTCGTTTAAAGGTCAGTGGATGAGTAATGTGTGTGTGTGTGTGTATATATAAAATAACACCACACCGCCTCTTTCAGGATTCGAACCCACACACAAGTGACAGGTTGGCGAGGGGTAATACCAGGAACAGTTTCTAGTGGTACAGTGGTAGTCTGGAGGGTGAGAGTTCGAATCCCGCAAGAGGCGATGTGATGTTACTTATCGTTACTGTAAGTGTAAATTAATGTAGTTACCGCTAAAGACTGTCTCATGTTGCCGTTTTCTTTCATTATGGGGGACAGTTATCAGGGTAAAAACTTAAGTCAATTTACGCCGATTTAGACCAAAAGTTTATATTGTGGACCCTGTTATACCTTGATCACACCTGCCAAGTTTGGTGGAGAGAGAGAGAGAGAGAGAGAGAGAGAGAGAGAGAGAGAGAGAGAGTACCTTGCCACGTGGTGTTGGGAAGGTAATTGAACAGTGAACAATAACCAATATATATATTAAACAGTAAACATAAACCACAAACAACCAGTAAATATAACAGTAAACAACAATAAACCATAACATTAACCTCAATATAAAACAGAACTTAAAACTAATTCATATATCAATTGTTTATTACACATCACAGCTTAATAATAATAAAAATATATAAAAAAATATAAATCATAAAAAAAAATAAATATATAATAAGACACGTGTGAGGTCACGATAAGAGGCGGTGACCTGACCCACAATTGTCATTTGACCTCCAACCGAGAAGTTAATTGTACAGCAGGTGGCCAGCACAGGTTATTGATGAGGGGGGAGGGGGGGGGGGTCATAACTGAGGAAAGATGATTTATGTGAACCGTAAAAAAGGATTATCTCTCTCTCTCTCTCTCTCTCTCTCTCTCTCTCTCCAACTATATATCTATTTGTATATCTATCTATCTATCTCGTCCGTCCGTGTGTGTGTCGTGGCCTTCTGTGGGAGGTAGTAGCCCTCACCTTCTGGGTTGTTTGTTTCCTGGAGAAGTTTCCCTGCCTCTGTCTTCCTGCTGGTGGTGGTGGTGGTGGTGGTTGTTGTGGTGACCTGCTAGTTGCAAGCCTCAAATGACGTCACGAACAAACCGCTGATTTTATGAAGTCACCACCTACAGCTGATTCATGACGTCACGAACAAACCGCTGATTCATGACGTTACCACCTACAGCTCATTCATGACGTCACGAACAAACTGCTGATTCATGACGTCACGAACAAACCGCTGATTCATGACGTCACGAACAAACTGCTGATTTCATGACGTCACCACCGGCAGCTAATTTCTCCAGCGTGGTGATGTTGTTGACACTGTGACGTCATGAACAAGGAGGACGCCAGCTGATCTTCAAGACGATGGGACGGGTGAACATGTCGACACCCAGGTACACCCAGGTACACCCAGGTATACATTTAG
>CAUDMG010002356.1:1812500-1827500 GCA_958450375.1 Homarus gammarus | reverse complement strand
GAAAATGGAGGTGGGGTGATATTCTGTGACTCAAAGTGCTTTGAAATCAATGAACAGTCCGTCAGGTTCTATGTACAAAGTTGTATGTGATATTAAAGGAAATGTGATAACTGCCAATGAGAACAACTCTCGCATCGAATTTGTGTGGATTCCGTCCCATGTTGGAATCAGGTATCATGCCCGTGCTGATAGACTGGCCAATGAGGCATGTAAGAAAGAAAATGTTGACCGTGACCTTGGTCTGTCCAATGCTGTACTTAAAAACATTCAAGTCAGAATCATGAACTCTGATCTAGGAGAACTGAGAAATGCAGAGAGTCCTGGCAGTTGTAGCATTAGTAAATATGACAAATTTTGTGACGAGAGGTACCGGTATGGCCAGCATAAGGACAGAACCAGACAATGTGATGCAGTCGTGGCCAGACTCAGGCTAGGATACAGACACATCTGGCATGTTAGTAACGCTGTACCCATACCGGAACACTCAGCATGTAAACTTAGTGATGAACCTTTAGAGCATACACTTGAACACTATATTATTGAATGTGACACTCTCAAAGACTTCAGGCCACCTGGCTTATTGTATCATGAACTTTGTAATTACTACATTGAATCGGGGGTGCTTGAGGACATTCTTGCTGTTTATCCCAAATTTGCTGCTGGCCCACACTGATTAGTCTTCAATTAGAATGTGACGTCCAATGTATATGAACCTCCGTCCTGCATGGCAGTGAACAGTGACATCACCCACATGACTCTGACCTATATATACTGCTAATGAATATGATGTATTTCTTTGTGCATGAACCTCTGTCCTGCGTGGCAGTGAGAAGTGATACCACCCTCAGTGTCAAGACCTGACTGAATTACTCACAATAGGCAAACTGTACTCCAAGCTTTGTCAATAAATTTGTTAAACTAAACTCCCCCTTCCCAACCTTCTTCTATCCTTCCCATCTCCCCACTTTCCTCCCCAACCCCCCTCCCTCCTCCCCCTCCCTACCACTAAAACACACACGCGACCCCCACCGGCTTGTGGTATGTGTGTTGTGTGTGGTATGTGGTGGCGGACAACTCCCCCCCACCCTCCCCCCACATTAACCAGTCACGCCTTAACCCCCCCTCACACACACCCCCTCCCACTTTTCCTTCCCACACTCCACTCCCTCCCCTCCCACACTCCACTCTCCTCTCATACTCCCCACTCTCCCCTCCCACACTCCACTATCCCCTCCCATACTCCACTCTCCTCTTTCTCCCCTCTCACCTCCCCTTCCTCCCTCTTACCTCTCCTTTCTTCCCTCCCACACTCCTCTTTTTCTTCCCCTCCCACACTTTTCTCTCCCCTTCCTCTCCCCTCCCTTACTCCCCCCCTCTCATCTAAACATACGTTCGCCCACACTAGCAAATTGCATTCTTTATCAAGGCTGAGGGCTGGGTAGTGAATATTTGTGTGTGGTGTCTGGTGTTTGATACCTCATCCCTTACTCCTTGATGCCTGCCTGATTAGTTTAGGCTAAGTCAAGGTTAGGTTAGGTTAGCTTAGGTTAGGTTAGGTTAGGTTAGGTTAGGTACATTCTCACATCGTCACTTAAGAGAAATATTTATAGGACGAACACTTAAGAATCTGTAGATAAATTTTTAACCGTATTTGCCTTTCATTAAGTGAGGTGGTGTCAGCTTAATCTGGATCTTAGTCAGCTTAAATGTTGGAGATTTTATGCACGAAACATTTTAAAGTACCAATCAGAGAAGCGGATCTCTAACACGTCATCAACATAATAGGTGACGAGAACCAATTAGAGAGCCGGATTCCTAACACGTCACAGTCAAAACAGTGCTATAGGGCTCCCACCCAAACACTCAGGCAGGCAATTGATGGTTCTTGAATGTTCTAGAGAGATAGAAAACAAATAATACTACCAGGCAATATAACTCGTCTACCATTTCAACAGGTTTCCTTAAGTGATAATTCCCTATTTTAATCTGGCCGGGTGGGTCGTTGAGAGGAGGAAGAGAGTATTAGAGAAGGAGAATGGTAGAGGAAAAAGAAAAGGAGAATGACGAAGAAAATAAACAGAAGAAGAGGAAGAGGAGGAATTGAAGGAAGAAAAGAGAGAGGAGGAGGGAGGAGAAGAAAAAGAAATGGTGATGATAACGCAGCGAGAGTTCTAGAATCTACTCGAAGAGGAAGTGGAAGAGGAGGAGGAGGAGAGGTGGGGAGATTACCTGACGCAACTCAAAGCAGTTAGTGGGGCCAGGTGGGGAGTAGACACACCCACCTGTACACGACTGCCTTGACACCCCTCTCTCTCTCTCTCTCTCTCTCTCTCTCTCTCTCTCTCTCTCTCTCTCTCTCTCTCTCTCTCTTTTTCACCTTTCTTTCTGTCACTCATCTTTCTCTCTGTTACGCACTTTGTCTCTTACTGAATCTCTGTCTGTCTCTCTGCCCTAGACTGAGGCACTGACGGCATATACACATTTACCAGTCAGGAGGGGGGGGGGGGGAAGGAGGGAAGGAGGGAGAGGGGGGGGAGGTACTCTGGCTTGGCTGACGAAACACCTACAATGTTATGAGCTGACTCGACCAAACAGATGAACAGCCAACCACGTGGAGTCAGGCACGTCACCCTCACCTTGTTCACCTGTTTGCGTGCACTCGGTCATATCTACGTGCACCCTATCATATATTTACTGGCCTGTGTGCACCCCTCCCTCTTATCACCCCTCCCTCTTATCTCCCCTCCACTCTCCCTCATCCCCTTCCCCTCATCCCCTTCCCCTCACCCCCCCTCCCCCCGTTGGTATACCACAGATGTGAAAATTATAATCAGTGGTTAAGGAAAATTGCTCTTTGATAGACTGAACTGAGAAACACTTGTGTCCTATTAACTAGTGACAGGACTAGCTGGTTGAGGGCATTAACATTATTAAGTTAGGTTAGGTTTGGTTAGGTTAGGTTAGGTTTGGTTAGGTTAGGTTAGGTTAGGTTAGCGTTATGTTAGGTTAGGTTAGGTTAGGTTAGGTTAGGTTAGCGTTATGTTAGGTTAGGTTAGGTTAGGTTAGGTTAGCTTTATGTTAGGTTAGGTTAGGTTTGGTTAGCGTTAGGTTAGCTTTATGTTAGGTTAGGTTAGGTTAGTGTTATAAAGATTAATCAAGGTGGAATAATCTGGGTGATATATTACTGTACGTTTTACCTGTCTGTGCCTGTCTATGTGTCAGTGTGTGTGTGTGTGTATGTCTGTATCTGTGTGTATGTGTATTTCTATATCTATGTGTGTGTATGTCTGTATCTGTGTGTATGTGTATGTCTATATCTATGTGTGTGTAAGTCTGTATCTATGTGTGTGTCTGTGTGTGTATTGTCTGTATCTATGTGTGTGTAAGTCTGTATCTGTCTGTATGTATGTATGTGTATGTTAACAAAGACTCCCTTGTATACACGAGGGTGAATCATTGTGTATATTTTCAGGTGGTTCTTGGAGACTAAAGTATTGTGGTTAGGTTAGTTTAGTATTGTGGTTATAATATAAATGTGACATATTATACTGAGACATATTACTCATACTATGTGGTGTAGTATGAGTGTAAGTCCTCATTAATATTTTATTTTTTGTATGTTGTATTTTTATTATTGTATTATTTTATTTTCGTGTGAATTTGTATTGTATTATTTCACTGTTGTTATTGTTATTATTGTTTGTCCGTAAAATGGGGGTTTTATATCTAATGGAACCTCTATATAACGGATTTTTTTTCCATATAGTTCGGTATATAGAGGTTTGATTATTTGATGTAGAGTAATTTGAACGCAATGCACCTGAACACAACACCTGAAAACTACACACCTGAACGTAACACACCTGAACACAACACACCTGAACGCAACACAAACAACACCAGGGTTATTGATCTGACTTTACAACTGACCTCAACGACGCACGCCTGGTGAAATATACACAGAGTGATTTACGCATGATAACAGCCACAAAAACTAGGTCACGACGCCAAACACGACATTCTGGCCAAGCAGCACGTTAACTGTACGATTCAGGCACGACACAAGCCTATCAGCACGTTAACTGTACGATTCAGGCACGACACAAGCCTATCAGCACGTTAACTGTACGATTCAGGCACGGCACAAGCCTATCAGCACGTTAACTGTACGATTCAGGCACGACACAAGCCTATCAGCACGTTAACTGTACGATTCAGGCACGACACAAGCCTATCAGCACGTTAACTGTACGATTCAGGCACGACACAAGCCTATCAGCACGTTAACTGTACGACGTAAGCACGACACAAGTCTAGCAGTGCGTTAATTGTACTATCTAGGCACGACCCTAGCCTAGCAGTACGTTAATTGTACTATCTAGGCACGACCCAAGCCTAGCAGTACGTTAATTGTACGACCTAGACACGACACACTAACAGAACAGCTACTCTCACAAGATTCACGACTGCGATAAAATAGGTTATGTGAGAGAAGAGAGACAAATGGAGCAGACTGGTGAGAGAGAGATATCTTTATTGATCTCTTTCTTCTCTCGATCATCTCCAGGTACATGAATAAATTCCTTTCTAGTGTGTTTAACTGTGTTGTGAATTATTTATTATGGGGGGTGGGGGATAAGGAGTGGGATGTAGGGGGTGTGGTGTGGGGGAGGGGTGGGGTGTGTGAAGGAGGGTGTGGTGAAGGTGGGGGTGTGGTGTGGGGGAGGGGTGGGGTGGGGTGTGTGAAGGAGGGTGTGGTGAGGGTGGGGGTGTGGTGTGGGGGAGGGTTGGGGTGTGTGAAGGAGGGTTTGGTGAAGGTGGGGGTGTGGTGTGGGGGAGGGTTGGGGTGTGTGAAGGAGGGTGTGGTGAGGGTGGGGGTGTGTGAAGGAAGGTGTGGTGAAGGTGGGAGTGTGTAGGTGTGGTGGGATGGAGTGTGGGTGTAGTGTGAAGGTAGGTGTGTGGTGAGGTGTGGTGGTGTGTGTGGTGTGGGGTGAGTGGTGTGTGGTGTGGTGTGTAGGTGTGGTGGTGGTGGTGAGTGGTGTGTGGTGTTGGTGTGGTGGGGTGGTGGTGGTGGTGTGGTGGTAGGGTGTGTGGTGAGTGGTGTGTGGTGTGGGTGGTGGTAGTGGTGTGTGGTGTTGGTGGTGGTGGTGTGAGTGGTGTGTGGTGTTGGTGGTGGTAGTGGTGTGTGGTGGTGGTGGTGGTAGTGGTGTGTGGTGTTGGTGGTGGTGGTGGTGGTAGCGGTGTGTGGTGTTGGTGGTGGTGGTGGTGGTAGTGGTGTGTGGTGGTGGTGGTGGTAGTGGTGTGTGGTGTTGGTGGTGGTGGTGGTGGTAGCGGTGTGTGGTGTTGGTGGTGGTGGTGGTGGTAGCGGTGTGTGGTGTTGGTGGTGGTGGTGGTGGTAGTGGTGTGTGGTGTTGGTGGTGGTAGTGGTGTTGGTGGTGGTGGTGGTGGTAGTGGTGTGTGGTGGTGGTGGTGGTAGTGGTGTGTGGTGTTGGTGGTGGTAGTGGTGTGTGGTGTTGGTGGTGGTGGTGGTGGTAGTGGTGTGTGGTGGTGGTGGTGGTAGTGGTGTGTGGTGTTGGTGGTGGTAGTGGTGTGTGGTGTTGGTGGTGGTAGTGGTGTGTGGTGGAAGTTGAAGTTAAGAACATAAGAACATAAGAAAATAAGGAGTCTGCAATAGGCCGGTTGGCCTGTGCATGGCAGCTCCTGTCGAGAGTTACTACCACTCTCTATCATCCATGAATCTATCTAGCCTCCTTTTGAAACTTTCCAGAGTTCCCGCACTTACTACAAAGTTGCTAAGCTTGTTCCACTCGTCCACCACCCTATTTGTGAACCAGTTTCTTCCTATCTCCCTCCTAAACCTAAACTTATCGAACTTGAATCCGTTGCTCCGAGTCCTATCCTGCTCGGATATTATAAGAACTTTATCTATATCCCCTTTATTGATTCCTTTCACCCACTTAAATACTTCTATCATATCTCCCCGCACTCTTCGTCTTTCTAGGGAATGCAAGTTAAGTTTCTTTAACCTATCCTGATATGGAAGGTTTCTAAGTCCCGGAATCATTTTTGTCATTCTTCGCTGCACCGACTCTAGTGAATTTATATCCATTCTATAATAGTGGCACCAGAACTGAACCGCATAATCGAGGTGTTGCCTAACTAGCGCAAGATATAGTTGCAATAAGACCTCTGCACTCTTGTTACTTACACTTCTAGATATAAAACCCAATACTCTGTTTGCCATATTTCGAACATTAACGCACTGTTTTCTAGGCCGTAGGTCCGGGCTTACAAGTACCCCTAGGTCTCTTTCGCAAGTCGACTTCTCTAGGTTGATGTTGTTCAGGCTGTATACATTATAAGTATTTGTTCTTCCAATATTAAGTACGCTGCACTTGCTGGTGTTGAATTTCATTTGCCATTTTTCAGACCACCCCTGCAGTTTATTTAGATCCTCCTGTAATGCATTTGCATCCTGCCCTGAATTAATTTGCCTTCCCTATTTTGGTGTCATCCGCAAACTAGCTTATGTCACTGCTGATCCCAGTATCTAAATCGTTTATGTAGATTATGAACAAGAGTGGGCCCAGTACTGACCCCTGGGGAACCCCACTGGTTACACGGCCCCACTCAGATTTAACACCATCTACGCTGACCCTCTGCGTTCTATCGGTGAGCCATGATTTTATCCAATTTAAAACTTTCCCCTCGATACCATGAGCCTTAATTTTTCTCAGAAGCCTCTGATGCGGTACTCTGTCAAATGCTTTGCTAAAGTCTAAGTAAATAACATCGTAATTTTCGTCATTATCTACTACCTCGAAGACTATCCTAAAAAACGTTAGCAGATTTGTTAGACAAGATTTTCCCTTTGTAAACCCATGTTGAGAGTCGTAGATTAAGTTGGTGGAGATGGCACCCGCCCATCCTCCCACCAACACACACACCCACTCATCCACCCACTTACAAACACACTCCTCCACCCAACCATCACCCGCCCATCCATCCACCCACCCACCCACCCACACCTGTGAAGTGAGAAGCAGTAGGGTGGGTGGTGTAGAGAGGACCCACCCAGGTAACACTTCAGATATACGTCGCCTCACCGTATATACTAAACACCAATCATCTTTTTTACGCTACATGACATACAGGCGTGACGTCATCGGTAGGTGGATACAGTTACCAATTTGGGGATTAATTTTAACATTTAAGTGAATAAAAAGTAATTAACTAAGGTAATTAAGCTAATTAACATGACAATTAACAAGACAATAATTAACATAATGCAAGAGACTACCCATTAAGGTTAACTCATAAATTACGTAACTATAAATTTACCCACTTAGTACCAGCCACCCACACCCACCCAACCACCCAGCCAGCCTCCAAGCCAGGCGCCACCCATACAGTCAATTAACTGTCACGCTGAGTAGACCCGTGTTCGTCACCTCACTGTCTGCCACTCACACGCCCCTCCACAGTCACTCATTCACTCACACCCATGGGCGTGACTGGAGGCCCACCCATTCACCCACACTCACCCAGCCTTTCAGCCACACTCACTCAGGCTCACCCACCCATCCACCCACACCACATTCCCGCCCACACCACATTTCCGCCCACAATACACTTACGGTTACCCACAGTCGCAACACACACACACACCCCGCCTGTAGATAAAACACTGTATATGACGAGAAATACATGACAGGTGTGTGTGTTTTGTTGACTATGAAATTGTGAGAGAAATAATGGTAATTGCTGTACTTAAATACGTGGCGTGGAGAATTAGTCGCGTTGAAACCTCGATTTTCACTTTGTTGTTTTATTGTGTGTTGAGGCAGCCATGGCGGTGGTGAGGGCGTGTCATGCTGCCACCACATATGACTACATGTCATATTACCACATACTGCTACATGCTGGACCACACTTTACCACACACAGACTATCACATACTATTACTCATTACTACTACTATTACTACGACTACTACCTTACCATAGTCACACACTAGCATATGGTTCCACACCTACCACAAACTATCTCATGGTATTACAGACCACCACACACACACACACACTTCCTGCTGAGAGAGAGAGAGAGAGAGAGAGAGAGAGAGAGAGAGAGAGAGAGAGAGAGCGCACACACAAAAACAAACAACGCATACACACACACACACACAAGAAATCTGGAGCAGTGTGGTCACATTGTCACAACATCTTTCACACACACACACACACACACACACACACACACACACACCACCTGACGCCCTGATTTCCAAACCATCCGTCAGTGTTATGAACTTGCAACACAGTAACGAAAACCCAACCACAGCTTTTGACGTGTGTGTGTGTGTGTGTGTGTGTGTGTTTAAGTTGGTGCACGTTTTTTATGGGTTAGGTTAATATGGATTAATATTTGTTTGGCTCGGGTTGGGTTAGGTTAGGTTTGGTTAATAATAATAACATTAAAACAACAACAAGAACAATAGTACTAATGGCAATAAATTATAACAATAATAATAACAACATTAACATTACGATATTAACACAAAATAATACTTGGACAGTGACAGAAACATGACAGCTTAACGCGTGACAGTGGAGCCGTGACAGTCATAATACCCCTCCACTACCCCTCCATGTTACCCCTCGTATGTAATTCACAATAGCTATTAACGTCATATCCTGGACTAATACGCCACTGTAATAGTCTGTTGGGGGCTAATTTTCATACGAGGTGTGGCAGAGACAGGAAGTGTGTGTGTGTGTGTGTGTGTGTGATGACGCGAGACGGAGGTGCAGGAATAATAATGATGATAACAGCGATAATAGTAACTAAATTGATAATAATGACAATAATAATAATAATAATAATAATAATATTATTATTATTATTATTATTATTATTATTATTATTATTAAGTCAGGGTCCTGGATCCACGTGAATCTTCAGAGTAAACAAAACATCAACACCGTGTTTGTCTCACAGTCTCTCGGCACCAGACCTTCTCTTCTCACGGCTTATACAATGAAACCTCGATATAACGGACTTCTCTCTCCTTATAACGGTCTTCTTTCTCCATATAACGAACTGCTCTCTCTCCATATAACGGATTTCTCTCTCCGTGTAATCCGTTATATTTTTTTTTACATCTAACAGACCCTCGATATAACGGATTTTCATCTCTGTAGTTAGGTAGATGGAGTTTCCTATATAACGGACCCTCGATATAATGGACTTTCCTCTCCATATTGTCTGTTATATAGAGGTTCCACTGTACTGTAACGAAAATGATCTCCTGTAACGCCGACCTGTGTGTGTGTGTGTGTGTGTGTACAGGATGTTCCCCAAACCCTTGAGATTATTTATTTATAATGAAATTTAACTCTTAGATTAAACTTTATCTCTCGGCTTAACAACGTCTCTGATTGTAACGGGTTAAGAAATGTTGTTGTTGTTGTTATATTATTATCATCATCATTATCATCATTATTACACGTGGCCTAACAAGAGTCACTAACTAATACTACCGTGAATCATTAGAAGACTTGTGATTTCTCGGTGATGTGTGTCGTTTCCCAAAGGTTAAATCCGGATCTAGAAAACCCCGCCAATTACGAAAATCCGGAGGAAATCCAACCAACCGGACTGAGACGTCATGTACCGGCCTCCTGTTGTCGTTTATGAATCCGTGTTTCCCATCCACGATAAGTTGATAAAGAGAGTGAATAATAAATAGGAATAATAATAACAATAATGATGATGATAATAGTCCTTCTCTCCTTCGGCAGGTGTCATCAAGTGGCCGTCATCTCACAGTCAAGGTAAGGTGATCTTGCTGACCGACAGACTCTCAAGGTGAGCGGCTGTTGATGTGTGTAGTACCAGGTGTGTGTAGCAGCAGGTGTGGGGCAGCAGGTGTTCATCTCACCATCCCACACCAGGGCTAGGGAACACCTGCTACCTGTAATTACCTCCAGGTCGATACCGTGGTACTTGGTGGGGCTATGGTACTTGGTGGGGCTGTGGTACCTGGTGGGGCTGTGCTACCTGGTGGGGTTGTGGTACCTGGTGGGGTTGTGGTACCTGGTGGGGCTGTGGTACCTGGTGGGGCTGTGGTACCTGGTGGGGCTGTGGTACCTGGTGGGGCTGTGGTACCTGGTGGGGTTGTGGTACCTGGTGGGGCTGTGGTACCTGGTGGGGTTGTGGTACCTGGTGGAGCTGTGGTACCTGGTTAGGGCTGTGGTACGCCGGTGTGTGTTACAGGGAGAAGCTTCTGTTTATAAACTGTGTATAATATCCACGTTATTTTCTTCTTTAATTTTGTTTATTTTGTATGTATGTATGTATGTGTGTATGTATGGAAGTATATACGTGTATGTATGTATATAAGTTACTGGATACCTCTAAGATCATTTATAAATCTAGTCAAAGAATATTAAATAAAAACGCCCCCCCCCAAAAAAAACAAAAACAAAAAAAAATATTCACTTTTTTTATAGATGAGAAAAGGTGGAAAATCCATCTCAAAGGCTTATATTATCAAGTACACAGCCTTGATAAGAACACTCGTCCTCTCTATCAGTGTCCAAGGTCTGTGTGTGTCTCTGTTCGTTGATTTTTATGTGGAGGGGAATCTTGTGATGGTTGTTGGTGATAGTGGTGATGAGAAGTAGTAGGGTGATTGTGGTAGTAGTAGTAGTGGTTGTGTGGTGGTGGTGGTGATGATGGTAGTTTTGGTGGTGGTTGTGGTAGCGAGTGTGTCTTAGTTATTGATTACCAGCTATTCTTAGATTAGGTGAACACGTAGTGGTGGTGGTGCTAGTGTGTGTGTGTGTGTGAACCAGCCACCTACCACCACCCACCACCACCCAGCTGACCTCACATGCAAAATACAACCGTAAAAGCGATGCCTACAGTTAGTCTGACCCCGACAAGGTAGACGATCGAAGGAATGAAGGAAGAGTTTGAAGGGATAAACAAAGGAATTAAGGGATATATGAAGGAAAGAGGATGCAGAGGAAGGGATGAAGGTGTAAACAAAGGAAAGAAGCAAACGAATAAAGGAAACCCCAAGTGAATGAACGGAATGAACAAGAGAGCAAGTGAGACAACGAACCGAACCAGCGAACTGACCCAACGAACCAGCGAACCGAACTAACCAACCGAACCAACGGACCGAGCCAACGAACCGAACCGGCGAACTGACCCAACGAACCAGCGAACCGAACTGACCCAACGAACCAGTGAACCGAACCGAACCATTATCAGCCTCTTACCAACACTAACTAGCCAGCATCATCACTACCACACCTTCCTCTAGTCTCCTCCTCCTCCCTTCCTCTTCCCCCTCCTCTTCCTCCCCTCTTCCCCCTCCCTCTCCTCCTCTTCCACTACTCTCCCTTTCTCCCTTACCTTAGTCTCTTCTCTCTCCTCCTCCTCACCCTCCCTATCTCCCGTCATCTCTCACTCCTCCATTACCGCTGTCAAGATTACCTCCCCCCCCCCTCCTTCTCCCTCCCCCCTCCTCTTACTTCTTCCCCCTCATCTCCTCCGACCCCTAAGGCATAAGACTCTCTCTCTCTCTCTCTCTCTCTCTCTCTCTCACCACAGGTTAAATGAAAAGGAAGTAGAACAATAACTTAGAGCGGTAATAGTGGTAGCGATAACGGAAGAAAGGAGGGAAGAGAGGAATAATAAAAGGCAGAAACGGGAAATAGGTAAGGAAGCGGAGAGGGAGGAAAAGGGAAGAATAAATAGGAGTGAGGAGGAAGAGTGGAATAAAGAGGGGGATAAAGATGAGAGAAGAAAAGTAAGAATAAAGTTTAAAAATAAGACGAAAGAGAAGATTTTTTTTGTATGTAAATAGGACAGATTTATCTACGCCACTCTAGACGCAGCTACGCCACTCTAGACGCAGCTACGCCACTCTAGACGCAGCTACGCCACTCTAGACGCAGCTACGCCACTCTAGACGCAGCTACGCCCTTTTGACCATGGTTACGCCTAACCCAAAACTCACAGAACTAGAGAGGAAAGAACATTATCGATTTAGGCCGAGGTTGTTGTCGACATTGGTTTGGTTGTGGCTCGGGTACGGTTAGGTTAGGTTAGGTTAGGTTAGGTTAGGTTAGGTTAGGTTAGGTTAGGTTATGTTATTTTCCCCCCTAACAGTTACATATTTGGGGAATGGGTTTCGACTTACAAATAATATACAAGTAACATAAGTGACACAAATAAGACATATAATAACTAGATGGGGAAAAGCTCAAACTGCAGGGCATTTCAACATAGTGACAGTGCAAGGAGTAGTGTTTACTGGGAGTGAATACACTGGTTTATTACAAGTTATTGATAATTTTTACAATGGTTGGGACTGGGCTGTTCTTATAGCGCGTGTGTGTGTGTGTGTGTGTGTGTGTGTGTGCGTGCGTCAGGGAGGGTGGGGTGAGTTTTTTTTATTCCACTGGTTTAGGCTTAAGTTGGTTTGGTCCCTCACACAGCCTGAGCAAACGAGCTGGGGAAGCGACACACACACACACACACACACACACGTAGAGTTTGGTTAGAGCAAGTTTGTGTTAGGGTGATTAATCTTCAGGTGGTTCAGTGTTGTTTTTGTTGTTCATACTGTGGTGGTGATGAGAGGCTGGGTTAGACCTGCTGGGACCTGCTGTGATGTGACTGGGACCTGGCTAAGACCTGACTGAGACCTACTGGGAGCTAGACTTAGGTACAACACAATATATGTAGTGATACGACGGCGCCAAGGTGGTTAGGCCTCCTCCTCCTCCTCCTCCTCCTCCTCCTCCTCAGTAGGCGAGGAAGTTTGTTAAGATCGTGTTATCTCCATTTAGTACAGCAGTCCCTATGAGATAACCACACGCACACACACACACACACACACACACACACCACTTGTGGAGGAAAACTACATGATTGTATCCCACTCACCCTGTATCCCTCCCCCCCCCCCTCACTTAGAAATCCCTTACCCCCCCCCCCCCCGAGTACTTGTAACCACTACCAAGGCTACACCACTCTTTACTATATACCGAGGCACTTATGTGTTTTTTATAAGTGGTATAAGTGTTCTTGTCAATTGTCTGAGAGTTTGAGATAAATGAAAGGTGTAAGTGTGTTGGTCGTGACTGTATGTATGTATGTATGTATGACTGGTGGTTAGTTTAGGACCTTGTGAGATAGATAGATAGATAGATGAAGACTCCTCCTCCTCCTCCTCCCCCTCCTCCTCCTCCTCCTCCTCCTCCTCCTCCTCCTCCTCCCCCTTCCCCTCCCCCCTCCTCCCCCTCCCTTCCCCCCCTCCCCCTCATGAATACACAAAGATCTCTCGAAAAAGCTTGAAAAATATTAAGAATAACCAAATAAGGAGGAAGAGGAAGAGGCACAGACGAAGGAGGAGCAGGAGGACAACGTGGTGGACAAATAAGGAAGAGGGGGTGGTGGATAAAGGAGGGTAGAGAAGAAGGAACGGGAGAAAGATGAAAAAGAAGGTGGGGAAGTTATGGGTCATTTTCCCCCCTAATATAGTATGGGTGATGGGGTTGTAGGTGAGCTCATGGGGATGTAGGTGAGTTTTAGTGGGGTGTGGGGGAAGAGGGAGGGGGGTGTAGCAGACCACCAGCTATGCCCTACAACTGAGGCTTAGAATGCACAGCTGTTGTCGGGGTCTCGTCTGTATAGTTCGTGGGATTTTAATAACTAGTTCGCCTCTTCTTGTCCGTTCGTGGTGTCCATAGCGTTCGAATATACATCACGTGTTCGAATTTCTTTACGAACACTTGAAGACTCTTATATTTATTCCAATTTTTCTTGACTTTTTTGTAACCAACGCGAGTCGTAGGCCTAGTGTCGAGGAGGGGGGGGGGGGGATTTAGGTTTATTTCGAAGGTAGGGGAGAGGAGGAGGGAATTAGGGAAGGGAGGGAGGGGGGTAAATGCTTTATTGAGGAGGAGGGGAGATAGAGATAGAGGGAGGGGAAGAGATGGAGATAAAGGGAGATGGAGAGAAGGAAGGAAGGAAGTTATGGGTAAAGTTTGAATAGGGAAGGGGAGATAACATGGTGACGAAGGAAGTGTGGAGAGAGTGATGGAGGCGTAGGAGGGAAGATGGGAGGAAGGGAGGGAGAAGGAGAGGGAAGAATAAGGGAGAAACGAGAAGTGAAAGAATGAAGGAGTATTGAGAGGGATGGAGGAGTATCGGATAGAAGGAGGAATAAGAGAAAGGCGAGGAGTGAAAGAGAGAAGAAAAAAGAGAGAGAGAGAGAGAGAGAGAGAGAGAGAGAGAGAGAGAGAGAGAGAGAGAGGACTTAAAGATAGATGCGTTTCCTAATATGCTTCAATGCATTCACCGTCTTGGCCAATTTTCTTGAATGTGTAATTAGGGACCACGACCTTATGTGTGTGTGTGTGTGTGTGTGTGTGTGTGTGTGTGGCGTGTATGTTGGCTGGTCTCTCTCTCTCTCTCTCTCTCTCTCTCTCTCTCTCTCTCTCTCTCTCTCTGCGCCTTTGATTAATGACCATTCTTGCCATCCTAATTTGCATGAGTCAAGTTTCTTTTTTTCGTTTTATCTCTAAAAGAAAAATGACAGAAGAAGGTAGTTACTTGGTGAAGGGAAAAAAGTGTACCTGTCTGGTTCTCTCACCTGTCTGGTTCTCTCACCTGTCTGGTTCTCTCACCTGCTTGGTTCTCTCACCTGTCTGGTTCTCTCACCTGTCTGGTTCTCTCTCCTGTCTGGTTCTCTCACCTGTCTGGTTCTCTCACCTGCTTGGTTCTCTCACCTGTCTGGTTCTCTCACCTGCTTGGTTCTCTCACCTGTCTGGTTCTCTCACCTGCTTGGTTCTCTCACCTGTCTGGTTCTCTCACCTGCCTGGTTCTCTCTCCTGTCTGGTTCTCTCACCTGTCTGGTTCTCTCACCTGCTTTGTTCTCTCACCTGTCTGGTTCTCTCACCTGCTTGGTTCTCTCTCCTG
>CAUDMG010002356.1:1800000-1807500 GCA_958450375.1 Homarus gammarus | reverse complement strand
ACTTGTCCAAATGTGACCATAATTGAACAAGGGACTTTACAACACGTGTTCCTCGGTTCATTGTTATTCATTAAATGTTCAACAGGACATATCTACCCTCTTCCTTCAGGTATCCATGGAAGCTCACCCACGATGAACAAATGACATACACTAAGTGAACATGACTTTGTGTACATTAGTTCACGGTCAGTCGTTCACCCCTTCATGAACAAATGACATTACACCAAGTGAAAATAACCTCGTGTTCACCACCAGTCCACGGTTGTTCACCCCTTTGTGATTTGTTCATTAATCGTTCAAGGTAACATGCGAGGCCCCCCCTGACACACTAGGGGGTCAACGCCACCGACCATACTAGGCGGCGTTGAACAATACTCATTTTGTTCACATTTCAGTCGACAAGTGTTTCTGGGGGGGGGGGGGTGGGGGCAGCTGTTAGGAGGTGAGGTGGCCGGAGGGGGAGTGGCTAGGAGGAGGAGTGGCTAGGAGAGGGAGTGACGAGGAGGAGGAGTGGCGAGGAGGGGGAGTGGTTAGGAGGGGGAGTGGCTAGGAGGAGGAGTGGCGAGGAGGGGGAGTGGCGAGGAGGAGGAGTGGCTAGGAGGGGGAGTGGCTAGGAGGAGGAGTGGCTAGGAGGAGGAGTGGCTAGGAGGGGGAATGGCGAGGAGGAGTGGCTAGGAGGAGGAGTGGCGAGGAGGGGGAGTGGCTAGGAGGGGGAGTTTCTGGAGCATGGGTTGGGAGTTACTGGGAAGGGGTGGGAGGGGGTAGTAGTAGTAGTAGTAGTAGTAGTAGGCGGGCTCTCTCCATCTACCTACCTTCCCCTACCTACCTTCCCCTACCTACCTTCCCCTACCTCCTTCTCCTACCTCCTTCCCCTACCTACCTTCCCCTACCTACCTTCCCCTACCTACCTTCCCCTACCTACCTTCTCCTACCTCCTTCCCCTACCTCCTTCCCCTACCAACCTTCCCCTACCTCCTTCCCCTTCCCTAACCCCTAGTACCGCTGACCCGTTGAAGGGGGAGGGGTGGGGAGTGGGGAAGAGAGCCGCAACCCCACCACAGTTACCTGACCCCTCTCCAGGTAGACGACCCCGTGCCACGCTACCCCCTCACCTCCCTCTCACCCCCCTCAACCCACTCCTTTCTCCCCTCCTCTTACCCCTGTATGTATTCCTTTTCCCTCTCTCCTTTCACTTCTCACGTTTCCTCACCTCCTTCTCTTCACCCCTCACCCCTCTCTTCACCCCTCACCCCTCTCCTCACCCCTCCTCACCCTCATCCCTCTTCTCACCCCTCATCCCTGTTAGTTAATTACAGGTACGTTAAGGTTAATTTGTTATCCTCCTAACAGGTAGTAAAGTCAATATAATTATGTTCTGGTAGAGTCCCTGTGTATATTTGTCGCCATATTGGACGCTGTTTGGGTGCTGTAGTTAGGGGCATTCTTAACTCTTCACTTACGAGCAAAATTGGTCGCTTGAACCTTTGAGAATTACGGCTCAAGGCTGGGATAGCTGTAGTGTGTGTGTGTGTGTGTGTGTGTGTGTGTGTGTGTGTGTGTGTATGTGTGTGTGTGTGTTTTTCTAGTCACATTTCGTCTTTACAATTACTCAGTGCTCATCATTCTTAGAGAGAGAGAGAGAGAGAGAGAGAGAGAGAGAGAGAGAGAGAGAGAACATAAGAACATAAGAAAATAAGGAGTCTGCAATAGGCCGGTTGGCCTGTGCATGGCAGCTCCTGTCGAGAGTTACTACCACTCTCTATCATCCATGAATCTATCTAGCCTCCTTTTGAAACTTTCCAGAGTTCCCGCACTTACTACAAAGTTGCTAAGCTTGTTCCACTCGTCCACCACCCTATTTGTGAACCAGTTTCTTCCTATCTCCCTCCTAAACCTAAACTTATCCAACTTGAATCCGTTGCTCCGAGTCCTATCCTGCTCGGATATTATAAGAACTTTATCTATATCCCCTTTATTGATTCCTTTCACCCACTTAAATACTTCTATCATATCTACCCGCACTCTTCGTCTTTCTAGGGAGTGCAAGTTAAGTTTCTTTAACCTGTCCTGATATGGAAGGTTTCTAAGTGCCGGAATCATTTTTGTCATTCTTCGCTGCACCGACTCTAGTGAATTTATATCCATTCTATAATAGGGGCACCAGAACTGAACCGCATAATCGAGGTGCGGCCTGACTAGCGCAAGATATAGTTGCAATAAGACCTCTGCACTCTTGTTACTTACACTTCTAGATATAAAACCCAATACTCTGTTTGCCTTATTTCGAACATTAACGCACTGTTTTCTAGGCCGTAGGTCCGGGCTTACGAGTACCCCTAGGTCTCTTTCACAAGTCTTTCACAAGAGAGAGAGAGAGAGAGAGAGAGAGAGAGAGAGAGAGAGAGAGAGAGAGAGAGAGATTACTCCTATCACATTGTTTTCTTGTCCTGTCTTTATTCTGTAATCGAACTAAGGCAAAACTGTCATTCTTTCTCTTCATAAATATATCTCTTCTTCTATCTAGTTATCTATTTTTTTCTTTTTCCTCCTTTCTTTCATTCTTTCTTCTTTTTCTATCTATCTATCTTCTCCTCCCTGATCCTCCACGTGCACTTGACCTACATCTTTACCATCTTTCTACTGTATTATTAGGGACGCAACTTTCTTTTTTTGTCTCTGCTTTCACGCCACTGCTTTCTTTTTTCTTTCGATTTTTTCTCATTTCGTCTTTTTTTTTTGGACCAAATTCTTTAATCTGTACCTGCCTCTTTCTCTTACCTGTATCCTTACCTGTACCCATGAGAGCGATGACCTATAATAAGAGAGAGAGAGAGAGAGAGAGACACACACACACATTGTTACAGGTGTTACGGTAGAGCGAGGATTCTCTCTCTCTCTCTCTCTCTCTCTCTCTCTCTCTCTCTCTCTCTCTCTCTCTCTCTCTCCACTGTACCACTGGACCTCTGTAACGGCTGTATCTTACTAAACCTTCTTTAACTTTGTGTGTAAACATTGCCTCATCCCTACTCTTAATCCCTTATCCTAAACCATCCCTCCTCACCCTTAATCCCAACCCTTCCTTATACTTTAATCGCAATTCCCCTTATCCCCCATTAACCTTGCACTTAACCCCTCAATCTACCCCCCTCACCCCCCCTCACCCCCCTCACGGCAGTCTCTCCACAACCTTGTATCAATGTTAACTGTGTAACCATCTCCAAGGCAGAAGAGATCTTACAGCGAGATACTGTATCTCTCTCTCTCTCTCTCTCTCTCTCTCTCTCTCTCTCTCTCTCTCTCTCTCTCTCTCTCTTACTGTAGTCTGGGGTACAGCTTGAAGGCTACTAGAATACAGGATAATCTAGGATGAGTAAGAATGATTGAAGATATAATACAGTAGGCAGGGGTTGAATGTATGAGCAAGAATACAGCGAAATACAGCCTTGTGTGGTACAGTACTATAGTTGGGATCAAAATACAATAACGTGGTGGTGCAGAAGAGTAAGTGGGTCAGAATACAGTAGTTTGGTGTCATAATACAATAACCAGCGGCAGAATACAAGAGATGTGTGTGTGTGGGGGGGGGGGGGGTGTAAACATACATACATACATTCAGATAGACATCACCTCCTCAGATGGCGAGTCCTTATTACACACACACACAGACACACACACACACACACACACACACACACACACACAGACACACACACACTCAGACACACACACACACACACACTCAGACACACACACACACTCACACACACACACACACACTCACACACACACACACACACACACACACACACACACACACACACACACTCACACCACACACACACACACACACCAGACACACACACACACACACACACACCACACACACACACACACACACACACACACACACACACACACTCACACACACACACACACCACACACACACACACACTCACACACACACACACACTCACACACACACACACACACACACACACACACACACACTCACACACACACACACACACACACTCAGACACACACACACACACACACACACACACACACACACACACACACACACACACGTAAGAGGGACCGGGGTAAGGGACTGGGTTTGGGGCGAGATGGTTGTGGTAGAGGGGCTGGTTGCAGTGGTTGATTTAAGAAGGGGGATTGTGGTGGTGGCGGTGGTTGAAAGGGTTGACAGACAGACAGACAGACAGACGTACGTGCGGTAGAGGTGACCGCTGCCGCCTTCAGGGGTCGCTGTGACGGGGGTCCTCTACTGCGCGGTCGTCTGCGTGCGTTCACCCGACCCTCACTGCGCACCTCCCCACTTGATACCCCCTCCTCCTCCTCCTCCTCCTTCACCCCTTCCCCTACTTCAACTTCCCTTCCCTCTTCGCCCTCTTCCCTTCCCTCTTCGCCCTCTTCCCTCCCTCAATACACCCTCTCCTTCCCACACCCTCTTCCCTCTTCACCCCCCCCTCCCTTCAACACCTCCTCCCCTCCCCTTTCCATTTCCTCCCTTTCCCTTATCACTCCCATGTTGCTGGCACTGTAGAGGCACTTACTGGCACAGGTGTGTGTGTGTGTTACAGGTAGTGAAGATGGTGGAAATATTAGCCATCTTTGTTCTTTCTTCTCCCCTTCCCTCTTTCTCCCCTTCCCTCCCCTCACCTTGCTCTCCCCTCTCCCTCCCCGGAACTCTAACCTACCTTTCTGTATTCCCTCAAATACCTTGTTTGGTCAAGAGGGGCGTGACCTACCGTGACCTGACGTGACCTAAAGATCGTACCCCAGAGGGATTAACTGTGTGTCCCTCTCCCTCCCTCCCTTCTTTCCCCAGACCTTTTTCCAATTATTCTCTCTCTCTCTCTCCTTCCCTCTCTGTCTGTTTGTCTGTCCGTCCACCTGTCTGTGTGTCTTGTCTATATTCTGTGTCTGTCTGTCTGTCAGTTACCTCTGCTGTACACGTGCCTCCCTAACCAGACTGTACAAGACACAATCAGGTCAAAACATGTCTGGATAGCTCTCCAGGTCAGGGTAATTTGACCCAATGAGCGGTCATTAAAGGTCAAACGACTCAATTAACTGGTTTAGATCATGAAGCAATTTTATAATCACCTGAAATTTTTTAACCGTCGTTAGGAAATAATTTTATATTCGTTTTAAGGATATTTAAACAACTATTGAATTTAGCCATTGTATTGTATAATGATAATAATGATAATAATAATAATAACAATAGCACTGTATGTATGTATGTATGTATGTATACAACCAATAACCACGGTAGTCCTAACCTATGACCTGACCTGAAATAACTTGACCTGACCCCCTCACCATCACTTACACCATCATCATCATTATCACCACTGACACACACTCACCATTACGCGCCATTACAGCTTGTGACGTCACTATAATGGAGCTGCTGACGTCACTAATGGCCAACCACCCCCTGTCGTTAAACATAATTTCACTCTTTTGAAAGTTGTTAATCCGCACCTGTCACCTGAGCGTATAATGTGATATACTTCTTCTTAAATTTGTGGCGTATTCTGGGTATTTGAGTTTTTTGCGTATTTAAAGGTTTTTAGCGTAAATTTGAAGTGATTTAGCGTATTTCAGGTTGACCTAAAATGTCCTTTTGTAATTAGTGTTTTGTTTCATTAATACGCATCGATTGTGTTGTATTTCTTATGGATATTTTTTGTCTGTGTGTGTGTGTGTGTGTGTGTGTGTGTGTGTGTGTGTGTGTCTGTCTGTCAACACGGGAGGATGAGAACCTACATACAGACGGACATAATAAAGAGGATGTGTCGGCAACCCGCACCCTGTTCTTTGTTATGTAAAGGTCGAGTGTGAGCATCAAGGGCCACATTGTATAGAGACAGATAGTTCGAGTAACTCCCACTCAGAGACGGGGGATTATCCGTGACGTCATAACCATCACCCCCCCCCACCCATCTCTAGAAGTGATGCATCCGTGACGTCACTACCAACTTAGGAGTGACTCACCTCTGACGTCATTACCGCGTCACCCAACATTCAGCCAATCACAAAGGCACGCACTAGGTACGCTCGCTACCTGTGTTCCAATAATTTTTTGTTAATGTAAGTGTAATAATTCTCTTTTCCGTTATTTTATTCACTCTTCTTCCATCTTTCATCCTCCCTCCTCCTTTTTTCTTTCCTTCCTTCCTTCCTTCCTTTCTTCCTTCCTTTAACCCTTTCCTTCCTTCCTTCCTTCCCTCCTCTGCATGAAGTCCTTGGAAACCAGACAACTTTACCCTCGGTGATGGGATTAAGTAGTGAGTCATTGTGCTCTCTCTCTCTCTCTCTCTCTCTCTCTCTCTCTCTCTCTCTCTCTCTCTCTCTCTCTCTCTCTCTCTCTCTCTCTCTCTCTAATTTAATATCACTAAACAAATTTTTTTAACTCCGCTTTACTGTATGTATATGTATGTATGTATGGCTATTTTTATACATACATACATACATATACATACATACATACATACATACATACATACATACATACATACATATACATACATACATACATACACATACATACATACATACAGACCAAGTTCTCTCTCGTGTCCGCTCAATTCATCTACCTGAACCCTTACCTCTCTTATGTCTGACTCACCTGCAGCCTTCAGCCTCACTTCCTTCATCTGGCACACATATAAACACCTGTCAGACATATATAAACACCTGTCAGACATATATAAACATCTGTCATATATAAACATTTGTCTGACATATAAACATCTATCAGATATGAACACCTGTCAGGCATATATAAACATCTGTCAGACATATATAAACATCTGTCAGACATATATAAACACCTGTCATATATAAACATCTGTCATATATAAACATCTGTCTGACACATAAACATCTATCAGATATGAACACCTGTCAGGCATATATAAACATCTGTCAGACATATAAACACCTGTCAGACATCTGTGAGCCATATATACAGGTGAATAAACATTGTAATTCAGGGAAGGTGAGGTGTATCATTATTCTACCTCAGTACCTGATGAGCGGTGTACCTGGCTGTGTGTGTTGAGGGTGAATACAGAGTTTGTAGCCCCGAGTAGATGGCTGTAGTGTGTAGTGAATATACTGTAGCTGTTGTATTATTGTTGTTGTTATTATTATACTGTATGGGTTATATTATTGTTGTTGTTGTTGTTGTTGTTGTTGTGGTGGTGGTGGTGGTGGTGGTGGAGGAGGAGGAGGGGCGAGGCAGCATCACTAGACACCTGCCCACGTAACCACCCAGGGCGTCTCTTACCTTACCTGTGACTTGGTGTTGATTACAGGTGAGGTTAGACATAAACAGGTGTGTCTTGTCGTTTTCAGTTATGCCATCACACGATACCATCATAACTAACCCAACGCCATATTGGGTATTTTCCTCGTTCTTGTAATGCCAAGCTGAATCTCGAGGCTCTTGTTTACTTGTTTGG
>CAUDMG010002356.1:1767500-1797500 GCA_958450375.1 Homarus gammarus | reverse complement strand
AGATCTATGCGGCATTCAGTGACTGTAGCCTCATAGTCAATATCTGCAGCAGTTGTCGGAGTAGGGGCAGAAGCTCTCGTTCCCCTGAGGCAGAGCAAAGCCGACCGAAGGAGAGAGAAGGACAGTCGACATCTCATCCAGGCTGTAACATAACTTCTGGGCTGCTGCTTCTGTTCGGAGATCAACTCCGCGAGTCTGGCGTAGAAACATCTTGCACTTGGTCCCATCCCACCAGAGGTTGTGAACACTAGAGGTTGTGAACACTAGAGGAGTGACTACTACTACTACTTAACGTTGTTCTTGTACACTTTACTACTACTACTACTACTACTACTACTTAACGCTGTTCTTGTACACTTAACGGTACAACTGGGAACATAAAAGTGGTTAGATCTTTGTCAATGATTTTCCTTTGCGCAATTCCGTGATTTTTCGTCATTTGTGTCATGGATGGTGAGGCGGTGACAGGGGGAGAGAGAGCGTGACAGAGAGAGAGAGAGAGAGAAAGAGAGAGAGAATGACAGAGACAAAAAAAAGAGGTAAAATAAAATAAAAAATGAGAGAGACAAAGTGAGAAAGAGTGGGTGGAAGTGAGAGCATCAAGTGAGAGGTTACCTGACTGGGCCTCTCACCTGGAGGTAATTAGAGGTCATGTGAGCCTCCTGAGAATTAATTAATTTCCCCATTTGGTGTGTGTGTGTGTGTGTGTGTGTGTGTGTGTGTGTGTAAGTTTTGGGTTAGGTTAGGTTCCCCCATTCACCTCCGCTCCTTCCACCTTTCCTCATCTCCCCAACATCTCCCACTTTCCTCCCCATACTCTCCCTAGTCTCCCCAGTGCCCTCCTTTCACCCCCTTTCTCTCTTTCTCCCTCTCCTCCTCCTCGTGTCTGCCAGGATGTCTCAAGTAGTCCTCCAGTTATCCTTCAGATCCCCAAGTTTTAAGAGACTTGGAGGAGGAGGTGGAGGAGGTCACCCTTAAGACGTGCTCCTCCACCCTTTCCTCCACATCCTCTCCCTCCCCTCCACCCACTTCCACCTTTTCTCCACCCCTCCATTTTCTGTACCCCATCTACCCCCTTCACCCCATCCACCCCCCTTCACCCCATCCACCCCCCTTCACCCCATCCACCCCCCTTCACCCCATCCACCCCCCTTCACCCCATCCACCCCCCTTCACCCCATCCACCCCCCTTCACCCCATCCACCCCCCTTCACCCCATCCACCCCCCTTCACCCCATCCACCCCCCTTCACCCCACCAACCTCTACCCCCCCCCCCACCCACCCCATTCTCTCCTCACGCCCTGAAGAAGGTGGGGCAGATGACGGTGCCTCCTTTGTAGTGTCTCCCAGGGGCGTCTGTCTCCTCCAAGGGAACGTCTGGAGATGTTTCATAATGTGTTTCTGTCTGTCTGTCTCTTTTCTGTCTTTCTTTCTTTTAGCCTTTGTCTTTTCTCTCTATCTCCTCCTCCTCCTCCTGCTTCTCTTCCTTCTTCTCACCTTTCTGTCCTCCTCCTCCTGCCCTTCCTCCTCATTCTCCTTCTCCTCCTCCTCCTCATTCTCCTCCTGCTCCTCCTCCTGCTCCTCCTCCTGCTCCTCCTCCTGCCCTTCCTCCTCATTCTCCTTCTCCTCCTCCTCCTCATTCTCCTCCTGCTCCTCATTCTTCTCCTCCTCCTGCCCTTCCTCCTCCTCCTCATTCTCCTCCTGCTCCTCACTCTTCTCCTCCTCCTGCCCTTCCTCCTCCTCCTCCTCATTCTCCTCCTGCTCCTCCTGCTGCTTCTCCTCCTGCCCTTCCTCCTCCTCCTCGTGAACAATGCTGGAGAGGTGTTAAGAGCCTACACATTGATCCTGAAAGAAGATGACTCCACCTGTCTTCATTATTATTCTCTCTCTCTCTCTCTCTCTCTCTCTCTCTCTCTCTCTCTCTCTCTCTCTCTCTCTCTCTCTCTTTTATATTAATTTTTGTTTCTTTTTGTTTTTATTGTTATTGTTTTTGTTCTCTCTTTTCTTCCTCTTCCTCCTCCTCTTCTTCATTCTGGTCCTTTTCACCACGACTTCCTCCTCCCATAATGCACCAGTGTAGAATGAGATAAACAAAGGGGGTGGGGGTGATGGAGGGGGGAGGGGTGATGGAGGGGGGAGGGGTGATGGAGGGGGAAGGGGTGATGGAGGGGGAAGGGTGTGGTGATGGAGGGGGAAGGGGTGTGGTGATGGAGGGGGGAGGGGTGATGGAGGGGGAAGGGGTGTGGTGATGGAGGGGGAGGGGTGATGGAGGGGGAAGGGGTGTGGTGATGGAGGGGGGAGGGGTGATGGAGGGGGAAGGGGTGTGGTGATGGAGGGGGAAGGGGTGATGGAGGGGGAAGGGGTGTGGTGATGGAGGGGGGAGGGGTGATGGAGGGGGAAGGGGTGGTGGAGGGGGAAGGGGTGTGGTGATGGAAGGGGGGAGGAGGGTGGTGAAATAAGGCCCTTAAAACACCCATAAAGGGACAGGGTAGGCTGTCTAGTGCCCCATGACACAACCCTAACACACTATTAGCTTAGCTAGGTGGTCAGCCCGCCCTCTCTTACCTCCTCCTAAATTTCTTCAATTTCCTAACTATAACTTCCTTCCCCCCACCTCTAATATTCTTTCATCCCTCCTTTCCCTTAAAAAAAGTGGTGATGGGGGAGGGGATGTAGTGGGGGGACATGTGGTTAGGGAAGGGGGGATTAGGGGGAGGGGAGGGGAGGGGGACGATAGGAGCCACAATAATGGTTCATTGTGGCGTTGTGGTTGTTGGTGTATGTTCGTATGCCTGATTGTGTATGTATGCCTGTATGTGTATGTATGCCTGTATGTGTATGTATGCCTGTATGTGCATGTGTGCCTGTATGTGTATGTGTGCCTGTATGTGTATGTATAAATGTCAGCACTATTATCTGAGTCAACTACCTGACTTGATTATATGTATTTTACTATACATGTACTACTTAGTATACATGCATCAAAGTATACATGAATGAAAGTATATATGTGTATGTGTGTGTGTATGAGAGTATGTACACACACTCGAGTATGTATGTGGGTGTGTGTACGTGAGTCTTCACACACCGGTGGGGTCTTTGTACCTTGTGTTTACCCTTACTTGAGTATTGACACACACACACACACACACACACAGTATATATAATATATCATACTACTTAATTTACTTAATCTTCTTAATATACTTAAAAAAGTTATCATTACCTTGGTGAAAGTTTGGTGGGGGAAAAAGTTTGGGTCAGTAATGAGAGTTTTGAGGCAGAGAATAGGTTAAATGACCTCGTTAACCTGACTCACGGACGGTCGTTAGCAGTTTCCTGTGTTGGGTCAATATCCGCCTGGTGTGCTGAGGGAAAATCCGCCAGTCAGAAAATACTTTTTTTTAAGGTAAACAAATTTTGTGTTTTTTACCTTATTATTATTATTATTATTATTATTATTATTATTATTATTATTATTATTATTATTGTTGTTGTTGTTGTTGTTGTTGGTGGTGGTGGTGGTGGTGGTGGTAGTGGTGGTAGTAGTAGTAGTAGTAGTAGTATTAGTCGTCGTAGTAGTATATTATTATTATTTTAGAGAGTCGTAAATTTCGTGTTGCTCATTTTCTTATTTATTAAGGGAGACATCTGTCCTAAAACAGAGAGAGAGAGAGAGAGAGAGAGAGAGAGAGAGAGAGAGAGAGAGAGAGAGAGAGAGGAATGTTCTCACCTTTTCATCTATAGTCTGGTGTAAATTTTTATTTTATGGGTATATGAGTTTTCTATAAGGTCTTAGAAGGTATCCAATCACTTTAAAGGTGTCCAATCCTCTAGAATTTAATCCCACTCGTCCCTTAGATGGTATCCAATCACCTAATCCTAATCCCTTATCCTTTAAAAGCTTTCAATCCTCCTGAAACGAATCTAACTACACATCACATCCCTTAATGGGTATCCGATCCCACAAAATTTTATTCCAGTCCCCTTTGATGGTATCCGATCCTTCTCCTGGACGACCACAAAGGGAGTTTCAGTATCACAACAAGAAGGGAACCAGGCGCTTATACCAGCAGGTGTGTGGGGGGGGGAGGGGGGGGGTACTGACGTCTGGTGGTTACTAAGGGGAGGGGGAAGGAAGAGGAGTGAGGGGGTGGGGAGGGAAGAGAAGGAGGAGGGGCGAGAAGGAAGAGGAGTGAGGGGGTGGGGAGGGAAGAGAAGGAGGAGGGGAGAGAAGGAAGAGGAGTGAGGGGGTGGGGAGGGAAGAGAAGGAGGAGGGGAGAGAAGGAAGAGGAGTGAGGGGGTGGGGAGGGAAGAGAAGGAGGAGGGGAGAGAAGGAAGAGGAGTGAGGGGGTGGGGAGGGAAGAGAAGGAGGAGGGGAGAGAAGGAAGAGAAGTGAGGAAAGGGGTGGTGGGGAGGTAAGAGAAGGAGATAATGGAAACAGGAATAGGGACGAAGGATGGAAGGAGGAAGAGGGAAAGAGAAGAGGATGAGAAGGGCTGTCGCCTCTCCCCCTTGTCTTCCTTCTTCTCCTACACCACCTGTATCCTCTCTTTTACCCCCTCCCCCCCTCCCTCGCGGTAGGGTGAGTGGGGGGGGGGGGGGAAGGAAAAGATCATTAGGACCTGAAAGTAACAGCTGACAACCCTCCTCCTCCTCCTCCTCCTCCTCCTCTTCTTCCTTCTCCTCCTCTCTTCTCTTTCTCCTCCTCTCTTCTCACCCTCCTCCTCCTCCTCTTCTTCCTTCTCCTCCTCTCTTCTCTCCTTCCTTCTCTTTCCCCTCCTCCTCCTCCTCCTCCTCCTCTTCTTTCTCCTCTCTTCTCTCCTTCCTTCTCTTTCCCCTCCTCCTCCTCCTCCTCCTTTTCTTCTTTCTCCTCCTCCTCCTCCTCTTCTTCCTTCTCCTCCTCTCTTCTCTCCTTCCTTCTCTTTCTCCTCCTCCTCCTCTTCTTCCTTCTCCTCCTCTCTTCTCTCCTTCCTTCTCTTTCCCCTCCTCCTCCTCCTCCTTTTCTTCTTCCTCCTCCTCCTCCTCCTCCTCCTCCTCCTCCTCCTCCTCCTCCTCCTCTTCTTCTTTCTCCTCCTCTCTTCTCTCCTTCCTTCTCTTTCTCCTCCCCCTCCTCTTCTTCTTTCTCCTCCTCTCTTCTCTCCCTCCTTCTCTTTCTCCTCCCCCTCCTCTTCTTCTTTCTCCTCCTCTCTTCTCTCCCTCCTTCTCTTTCTCCTCCCCCTCCTCTTCTTCTTTCTCCTCCTCTCTTCTCTTCCTCCTCCTCTTTCTCCTCCTCCTCTCACCATCTCACCACAGGATTATCATTGGTTTTAAAATCTACAACACAAGACGGAAATAAATCAAGAAGCCCCAGACCTAAACACCCAATTTTTATTTCGCCTTAAAAATTGAATAAAACGTCATAATTAATCGTTCAGGAATAAATGATTGATCAAATTTGTGTTTTTGTGTTAGAATTATTATGGTTGATGTTAATAACGTAAGCTGGAGTTAAAGATGTTAGTAGTGGTAATGTAAGGAGGATGCTACTTCAAGGTTAGGTAGTGGATAGGCCTATGAGGGCATTGTTTGAAGTGAGGAGGAGGAAGAAGGGGTGGAGGAAGTTGATGATGATGATGGTGGTGGTGGCGGTAATGGTGGTAGTAATGATGGTAGTAATGATGGTGGTACAGTGGATAGTGGTAGTGGTAATGATGGTAGTAGTGATGGTAGTAATGATGGTGGTACAGTGGATAGTGGTAGTGGTAATGATGGTAGTAGTGATGGTAGTAATGGTGGTGGTACAGTGGATAGTGGTAGTGGTAATGGTGGTAGTAGTGATGGTAGTAATGATGGTGGTACAGTGGATAGTGGTAGTGGTAATAGTGGTAGTAGTGATGGTAAAGACGATGGTCGTAGGGGCGATGGTGGTAGCTAAAATGATGGTATAGTCTGGATAGTGGTATTTAGAATTGTGGTAGGGGGTGATGGTGGTAGCGAGGATACACAGTGACTGCTAGCGATATTAAAATAGTTGAGGTCAGACAATGTTATAAGTTGTCTACGGGAAGGGGGGGGTTGTGGTGGGGGTGGTGGTGGTGATGGTGGGGGGGGTGTGGTGGTGGGGGGGGGGTTGTGGTGCTGGTGGTGGTGGGGGGTGTGGTGATGGTAGTGGGGGTTGTGGTGCTGGTGGTGGTGGTGGGGGTGTGGTGATGGTAGTGGGGGTTGTGGTGCTGGTGGTGGTGGTGGGGGGGTGTACGTCACAGGGTGTTGGGAAGGAGGGAGGGAGGGGAGGAGACGGAGGGAGAAGAAGAGAAAAAGAGAGACAAACAGAAAGAGAGAGAGAGAGCAATTTGAACACCCAACATAATGGCGCTGGATGATGGATGTGAAGGACTGTAGCACCATATTGTAGTGTTGTTATGTTGGGGTGGTGTGACGCGGTGTGGGAGGTGGTGTGACACGGTGTGGGAGGTGGTGTGACGCGGTGTTTCCATGGTGTTAAAGGTCATTTGTTAAACTGCTAGTGTTGCTTAGTTTACCTGGGATGGTTCTTTTGTGCATTGTGTCTACCATCCGCTACATACATACATACATACATACATGAATGAGTAGATAGATAGATAGATAGATAGATAGAGAGAGAGAGAGAGAGAGAGAGAGAGAGAGAGAGAGAGAGAGAGAGAGAGAGGATTTTTCCCATACAGTTAATCATGCGTGTAATGTGAACAAGTCGACAGGTAGTGATTAATTGGCTTCTGGCACAGGTGTTGGAAGGTATGTGTGTGTGTGTGTGTGTGTGTGTGTGTTAAATAAAGCTTAAAGAGAGGAAGATTAAAACAGAAAATGCGAAACAGAGGAAAACAAAACAAAAAACAATAACAAAGAAACAAAAACGCGAAAGAGAAAACAGAAATATTTACGAAAATAAAAAACGCGAGACAAAAGAAAAAAAAGGAGGAACAACGAAGAGACCAACAAAAGAGTGAGAATTAAAAAATTGAATTTAGTGCCGTGAAACAAAAGACTGTCGCTATACAGAATATAAACAAAAGAAAAACGCGGGAAAAGAGAGGGGGCGAGGGAGATGCCACAAAGAACAGGGAGAGAGAGGGAGAGAGACAGGAATAAGAGGAAGCAGGGAGGGAGAGAGAGAGGAGAGAGACAGGAATAAGAGGAAGCAGGGAGGGAGAGAGAGAGGAGAGAGACAGGAATAAGAGGAAGGAGGAAGGGAGAGAGAGGAGACAGGGTCACCTATTTACGTGGGAACCAAATTGGGAGGAAGTCCATGGTTGTGTGACTCTTTGGGGTGGGAGGGGGGGGGGAGCAGGTAAGTTGTGTCACCCCTAGGCTAGCTTACTCACCTGACTGACTCGCTTTACTGATTCACCTGACTGACTCACCTTACCGACTCACTTTACTGATTCACCTGACTGACTTACCTTACTGACTCATCTTACTGACTCACCTGACCGACTCACTTTACTGATTCACCTGACCTACTCACTTTACTGACTCATCTCACTGAGGGGAAGAAGGGGTTATAATAAGGTCAATGGTAACTAATGGTAGTGAATGAGGAACCATTCTTCACTGCTTATGGTAGTGACGGCTTGTAGAATTCTATCGGTCAGGTTAGATTAAATTAACTCAGACTACGTTAGGTTAGGTTAAATTTAGTCAGGCTAGGCTAGACAAGGCTCTGATAAGCTAGGTTAAGACTACCTGTGATCGCTCCACTACAAGAACTCAGCCGTCAACCCTATGTTAAGATGCTTGACCTACTGAAGATATTGCCTCGGTCACACCTTCGTCGGCGGTATTCCTCCCTCACTCAGTAACGTCTTAACCGAGTCTTCAACCCCCGCTCCCTCCCTCTCTCCCACCCCCCCCCTCGCTCCCCTTCCCCTCCCGGTTAAGGTAAAATGACCCTTAATTCGTCCTAGAGAGAGGTGAATAAACCGCTACCTAGAACAAGCTGTTGGCATATGTTGGTCAGCTGTGTGTATTTGGTGTTTTGTGTGAGTGTGCTTGTTGCTAGGTACACAGGGTGGTTGGTGGTGGTAAGGTGGTTGGTGGTGGTAGGGGATGGTGGTTGGTGGTGGTGGGTGCTGGTTGATGGGTTGGATGTTGTTAGTAGGGGAAAGATAAATGTTGGTTGATTGATGGTGGGTTTTGGGTGATTACCACACACACACACACACACACACACACACCTGGCCTGTCATGACACCCCCTCCCTCAGCTGTCATGTCATCCCCCCCCCCTCATCATCTACTTGTCAGCTATTAAAAGTTATATTGGCCTTCACAACTAGCGAGTGACATGACCAGTTTCCAGGTAGGGTCGAGGGGAGGGGAGAGGGAAGGGAGGGGAGGGGGAGTAGGGGGAAGAAGGGTAGAGAGAAGGGGGGGAGAGGGGTAGGGGGAGGGGTGGGTATCATGGTATTGTATTGAGTGTACTTGAGTCCTTATCTGACTGGACTCTGGAACGTATGTGTGTTTGTATTTATTCCTGTATTCTGTAACACTAACTGTTTTAACATTCTGATTAATACCTTGGTGAAAAAGACAACAGAATCCCGGATGTTAGCAGGTTTTTTGTTATAGGAGACTTGTCCACCCTCTTTCACTTACTCCCACCCACCCACCCCTAACCCACCCCTCACCCACCCCTCACCCACCCCTAACCCACCCCCCAAGTTGGCTAATGTTACCGAGGGGGACGATGAAAGAGAAGGAGAGGGGGTGAGAGGAAGAGGAGAAGGTAGTGAGGGGGGAAGAGGGGAGGGGGTGGGTGAAGATGGGGGGGGGTTGAGAGAGAGAGAGAGACAGAGAGACAGAGAGAGCCCCCCCCCCCCCCCACTCTCTCACACACACACACACACATTAATCAAATTCAGTGATTGGATTTTGGACCTTTTTTAGGATGTGTTATATGACCAGAGATTCGTGATTTTTGGCTCCGACGCGCCACTAATGTTTCATCCATTGATTAGCGCCACTAACTGTAAATGGTTTATATACGGCCAAAGATTCACAGGGATTAGGATTTTTTTTTTTTTTAGACAGGAATGGCCAATTAAATGCAGGGTTGTGGATTACTGATAAACGTTGTGGGATTAATTGGGAGGGAAAAAATTCACTCGAGGTATTGAATATCGAAGTCTTACCTCGAATAGAAAATGGGAAAAAAAAAGAGAAAATGGGGAATGGAAGACGAGAAGATAAACCTGATTGGAATTGCAAATAGAGTGATTGGAGAAGTGAAGGAGGAGCAAATAAAAAGAAAAAAGAAGTGTTTTATGTGATTGGATTTCGCTGGATTAGAGTTTAAAGGAGTGGAATGGACCGAGAGAGAGAGAGAGAGAGAGAGAGAGAGAGAGAGAGAGAGAGAGAGAAGAGTGATGATAACTCTCTCTCTCTCTCTCTCTCTCTAACCCTTAACCTACTAACCCCCCCCCCTGGATTAGCCTCCCCCCCTACTTAATCCCCTTGAAGATCTCTCCCTCTATAGAATTTCTCTCCCTTTGACAACCCTCCCTTGGGTGGCTGTCATCCCCCTTGGCGCTTTACGGAGATCTGTCACCCTTTGATATACGTTCCCTTAACCACACACACACACACACACACACACACACACACACACACACACAGGGCAGGAAAAGAAGAGATAAATAGGGAATTAACCAAGAGAACAAAGAGGTGAAAGGGAAGGGAGGAAGAGGGAGAAGTAAAGAAGAGAGAGCAGGAGGAGGAAGGAGAGGGAGGGGGAGAAGGCAGAAACGGAGAGGGAGAAAAAAGATGAGAGCAAGAAGAAGAGGTGGAAAGAAGGAGAAGGAAGAAGAAGGGGAAGAGGAGGAAAATAAGTAAATGTTAGGTTAGGTAGAGAGGAATAATGGAGGTGATAAAGAGAGTGAATGAAGCAAGTAATAAAGGAGGGGGGAAGAATAAAGGGATGATGACGGATGGAAGTAAAGTAAAGATGATAAAGAAGGTAAACATAAGGGGAGGTGAATAAGAATGGAGGAAGAGATGAAAAAGATTGAATAAAAGACAATAATAAAGAAGATGAATAGAAAGGAAATGAAGAATAAAGAGAAAAACTGAAGAATGGATAAAGTGAGGCATCAATCATCGCCACTACCCCCACCACCGTCACCACCATCACCACCACCACCACCACCATCACCACCACCACCACTATCACCACCACCACCACCGTCACCACCATCACCACCACCACCACCATCACCACCCCCACCACTATCACCACCACCCCCACCACTATCACCACCACCATCACCACCATCACTACCATCACCACCAACACACTTTCTCTTCCACACACACACACACACCATAATATATTCCTATACAGACTTCAATATATAACCCGGAAAAAAATATACCCAGATATATTATAATATACTCAGTTATGCCCTATTGTTCCTCACAGCCATACTGGAGAGAGAAACAAAAGGTAGAAAGAAAAGGTGTGTGTGTGTATTGCCCCAGAGTCACAGTGTACACAAAGGAAAAGACGGAGAAAGCAGAGGGAAAGGAGATGATGATGATGATGGAAGAGGAAGAAGGAGTGAAAGTTGGTGTTGTGTTATTCCAATTAGTTGATGATGTATACCTGTATGTATCTCCACGTTCATACATACATACATACATACATACAATGGTGTGACCTGAAGACAGAGAGGCGACAGGTGTGCTGGAAAAAATCCCCCCACAGGTGAAGATTTCCCCCCTCACCTCTCCATCCCTTCCCCTTCCACCTCATTCCCCTCCCCCCCTCCACCTTCTTCCCCCTCCACCTCCTTACCCATCTACCCCCCCCCCCCCACACAAGCACAAAGACCGCCACCATCTTAATTATACGCACAGGTTAATAACGTGGTTTACGCAAAAGGTAAATAGGATTTTAGTTTTTGCGTATAAGACTAATAGCGTATTATTATTATTATTATTATTATTATTATTATTATTATTATTATTATTATTATTATTATTAAGTTGAAAATAATAACAAGGTCTGGAAGTAATTTTCTGGGCCAGGTAAATTACAGGTGTTTAGACCAGGGACCCCTTGACAACCCTACCTGGGCTACAACAGGTAAACCAGACTAATTACACGCATTGCCCCCGCGGTCTCTATACCTCTCTCATTAATTATAAACAAGAGATGTGTTCTTGTTGGTTTTTTAATATATTTTTATTGTTATTAATTATTATTACTTTGGTTGATAATTGTCGGTTGGGTTAGGTTAAGTTGGGTTGGGTTAGGTTAAGTTGGGTTGGGTTAGGTTAAGTTGGGTTGGGTTAGGTTAAGTTGGGTTGGGTTAGGTTAAGTTGGGTTGGGTTAGGTTAAGTTGGGTTGGATTAGGTTAAGTTGGGTTGGGTTAGGTTAAGTTGGGTTGGGTTAGGTTAAGTTGGGTTGGGTTAGGTTAAGTTGGGTTGGGTTAGGTTAAGTTGGGTTGGGTTAGGTTAAGTTGGGTTAGGTTAAGTTGGGTTGGATTACTAAAAGAGTCAGCTGATTGGTTAACTTAGATTAGGTTATCAATTACTCCTGATTGGCTAAGGAAATTTGTGTATGGTTTGTTGTCATTGGTCTCTCTCTCTCTCTCTCTCTCTCTCTCTCTCTCTCTCTCTCTCTCTCTCTCTCTCTCTCTCTCTCTCTCTCCCCAGTTTTCTATCAATTTCTCTATACCTTCATTATCTCATCCATCTTCTTTTCCTCTTTTTATTTCATTTTCTCCTTCGTGTTAAGAATCCTCGTGTTATCTCCCACACCGTTGAGTTATTACCCGTAATTGTCTCTCTGTCTGGGAGGTTTATGGTCTCTCTCTCTCTCTCTCTCTCTCTCTCTCTCTCTCTCTCTCTCTCTCTCTCTCTCTCTCTTTCTCTTCTCTCTCTCTCTCTCTCTCTCTCTCTCTCTCTCTCTCTCTCTCTCTCTCTCTCTCTCTCTCTCTCTCTCTCTCTCTCTCTCTCTCTCTCTCTCTCTCTCTCTCTCTCTCTCTCTCTCTCTCTCTCTCTCTCTCTCTCTCTCTCTGATATCATCGTCTCCTGAACAAACTCCTAAGACCCCCAACCATTCTTTTTTTTAATTCAAAGCTTCGATAGAATTTTTTTAATGGTTTATTTTCACTCTATTATCTTACCTGGTTAATGTCTTACCTGGGTAATTAGCATGTTAATTTGCATACGAAGAATAATTAATGGGAAAAATATACCTAGATTGAATTTAGTTGATGAGATTAATATAAGAAGTTATAAAATACTTACTGTAATGACTCTTTTACCTGTATGTTTATATTATTTACTGTATTTTTTTGTATTACAGAATTACAGTTGGGTTAAGTCTGAGCCTAGAACACACCTGGACACACCTTAAGCCTAGAACACACCTGGACACACCTTAAGCCTAGAACACACCTGGACACACCTTAAGCCTAGAACACACCTGGACACACCTTGAGCGTCGAGTATAAAAGGTAATTATATATTTATTTTATTATACAGGTGTAGTAATTCCCAGGTGGTGACAGAGCCATACAGATAGTCCCTTAACCTACATAAAACAATACAATACCTGAGTTGACCGCTGACCTCATATCCAAGTTGACCCCTGACGTGCCAACTTGGTTTACCTGTATCGGTTGACCTCTGCCATCTTGCAATCCTCTCGCCTATGACGTCATAACTACGTCTTTGCATTGTTGTTGTCTTATCGTTGATCAAGATCCTGAGCCTTGGTTGGTTACAGGAGAATAGAGACGCGTGTTTCCTAGGTATGGGAAGGACATGGGTCTGTTTACCTCGGCTGTGTGATACGGAAATAGCTCTCGTTGGTGTTTTGTGAAGGAGAGAGAGAGAGAGAGATCTGGAGTCTATTTTGTCACTGGTTTTATTGCCAGATTATTGTGTTGCAAAACGTACTCTCTGGTGCATGTATATACTGTGTGTGTGTGTGTGTGTGTGTGTGTGAGAGAGAGACCTGAAGGGGGTACCAACTATTTCTTAACAACCTTAAACTCACACGAGGAAAATAAATCATTCAGGGAAAAAATTACAAAAATATGTTTCCTTCTTAACTAAACTTCACCATCGCCTTTTCCTCCCCTTAACAAAGAAGGAAATTTAGCCCCTTAATAGATGATAAATGCCATTGACTCCCCCCTTAGATATCATTAGCTATATTTCAACCCCTTAGAAATGAAATTTAATCCCTTAAATAGAATAAATAAATACTACTGAATTCTCCGTAACAGTACAGTAACTCCCCCCCTCCTCCTCCCCTCCTCCCCCCTCCTCCTCCCCTACTTCCTCCCTCCTCCTCCTCCTTCCCCCCCCACTTAAACATGGAATCATAGTCGTTGCAACAATATATATTCTGCACCGTTGCATCGCGTGCTACCATCACCCTGCAATTTCATCCCTGAAGGAAAGGTTTTACCATGACTAATAGTGCCTCGACACCATAGTACAGTGATGACGTCATTCTATAGGGATGTTGGAATCTATTACAAAACTCAAATAGATAAATAGATAAAATTGGTTAATAAATAGATAAAGTGAATAGATTTATTATATTGAGATATGTACAAAAGTATTCATATGTTTCTCTTGTTGATGTTTAGGGCTGGTGGTGACGTCATCCAATACGTGTAGAGGGAGCTGGCGGTAAATTGACTTATTTGGGGTTTTATCGTGTGTGTGTGTGTGTGTGTGTGTGTGTGTGTGTGTGTGTGTGTGTGTGTGTGTGTGACTTGAACTCACAACTTGTACTCAAGATACACAAATACAGCAGAAAGAAAGGGCGTCAAAATTGGCCCCAGATTCTACCCTAACAGACTGACCTTTTTCATACTCTTACGAAAGATTCCACCCAAGTGAACACTGAATTAACTAAAGTCAGGACCTGGGTAATACGTAATAAACTGACCTTAAATCTTAAGAAAACCCACTACGCGATCTTTCACAGAAGGAAAAACTTACCCCCAGATTTGGACCCCCCTGTACCTTGGTAATACAATCCTCAAACGCGAACAAAATACTAAATTCCTCGGAGTTATTGTTGATGAGAAACTTAATTGGAGAAACCACATACAAGCCATTCACAGTAAAGTCAATAAACAGTGCAGTATCATGTATCACACTCGACAGTCACTCACTCTCACAGCAAAGAAAGAATTCTATCATGATCTTGTTTACCAACACCTGATACACTCACACACTAGGGGGGCCTCTGGCTCTTCAAAAACACAATCTCTAGTTACTGCACAAAAGAGAGTTGTACGGACAATGACATACTTGAAAAAAGAGATCACACAAACGAACAATTTGTATATTGAAAATGTTAAAATTCGAAGAAATTAACACCTACTGCTGTGCCCTCTTTGTTTACAAATCTATCAATCACTTGCTTGACAATAATTATTTCCAGTTCCAGAATAATCAGAGATACAACTTAAGGCACGCAGAGCTACTAAGACCACCCCCGATGCGGTCCTCTCAGTCCCAGACCTCCATAAAATATCACGGTGTGAAGGTGTGGAACAACTTACCCCCACCCATCCCAGCAAAGACTATGCTCCCTTCCTTTAAATCATCTCTTAAACGATATCTATTGTCTAAGTATTAATATTTCTCTTAATACCTCCTTTATTTACAGTACCTGCTCTTATTGTACCATCAAAACCGTTTTATCGGAAATTATCATGTAAATAGATAAGTAATTACCATTGCAATAAACATATTTGCCAACTAGACATAATCCTGACAGCTCTGTCCTCTTGTTCAACCTTAATACTGTACAATCCAGGTTGTACTGCTTCCCCATTATACTTATGTTTTTCAATTCCACTGTAATTTATATATATATATATATATATATTATATATATATATATATATATATATATATATATATATATATATATATAAAACTAAAAAATAATAAATAATAAAATAAATTAGTAGTGAAGTGATAACCGTGGTAACATTATGTGATGTTCTTATTACCACCATGTTATTGTACTATTCCAGATTATACTAATTGTTACATAATACTTCCTTGAGATAAATGTATAGTATATATCAGGTGCCTAAAAGAGACCTCAGGTTCTCAACTGGCTCAGCCATGTTAATAATGTTATTATTATCCACTCAGAGGAGGCCTGTGGAGGGAGGGAGAAAACAAGGTCAATGACGAGAGAGAGAGAGAGGCCCATGAAGGGAGAGAGAGAGGCCTATGAAGGGAGGGAAGGAGGGAGCAAGGCCAATGGAGGGAGGGAGAGGGAGGCCTATGGAGGGAGAGAGAGAGAGAGGGAGGGAGGATGGCCGTGAAGGATATTATATTGTGCTAGGGTGAAATTTCCTGCCTTAGGCCTATTGTTTTGTTGGTCGGGGTCATGACTCGGCTTAGGTTAGGCCCACCCAGGTGTGTGTGTCTGAGGGAACTCTCGACAAGATTAAAGCTTTTAGTGTTATGTGATAGTGTTGTGAGAGGGAGACGGGGAGTGAGTGAGTGAGTGGGGTTAAGGGGTGCGACGTAGTGGTTGCATAACACAGGGACACGTTTACAGGCGTAGGTGTCAGGGGGTCCATACGCTCGTCAACTGCGTAGTGGAGAGACATTACTAGTGCTGCTCTTGTTGTTATTACCGTTATTATTATTATTATTATTGTTATTATTATTATTATTATTATTGTTATCATTATCATTATCATTATCTTTATTATTTTTATTATCATTATTATTATTATTATTATTATTATTATTATTATTATTATTATTATTATTATTCTACTACGACCACCATCATTATTATTCAAAATTGTTTATACACATTCATATTCGCTAGTGTGGCATACCCCTGTCTTGCTGTCACTGTCCACGTGTATACCCAAGCGTTCATAACACTGTAAACCAACCCGTGTATAAGGACAACCTGAACCTTACTATCTCCAGGTCGTATACGTGTGAGGAGCTAGGTAATCTATTCGTGTGTGTGATCTAAGCTTCGCCTTGTATATATAGAGAGAGAAAATAATGTTTACAGGTGTAGGTAATAGTTTATATACATAGGGTTGGTGTTAGTATGTATGTGTGTATGTATGTATGTATGTATGTATGTATGTATGTATGTCGTCTGCCTCTTCACAGTTCGCTTGGGTCGAGGTGTACTGACTTAGCAACATACTTGGCACAGGAGGAGTCAGTCTTGCCTGTTGCAGCTGGTTACACGGTTCAGTCTGGTGGGGGGGGGGGGGGGGGTGCTGAGAGAGAGAGAGAGAGAGAGAGATTTAACGAATTGATATATTTTTAGACTCGAGTCATCCCATCTCTGTCATTTCATCTGTCAAGCCATCTGTCATGTCATCTATCAACCCATCTGTCATATTATCTGTCAAGCCATCTGTCATGTCATCTGTCAAGCCATCTCTGTCATGTCATCTGCCAAGCCATCTGTCATGTCATCTGTCAAGCCATCTGTTATCATCTGTCAAGTCATCTCAAGTCAAGTCACTCAACACACATTTTCATATATATGTAGACAGTATAAACATTGGAGGATAATTTATATGTCAACATTATAAGAAATTTATCATAAACATTGCAAGGAAGTTAAATCATCTTAGATAGATAGGTAGATAGATAGATAGTGCCAGTTGGGGGTGCCAGTAGGTGGAGTCGATGGGGGTGCCAGTATGGGTGTTCATGAGAGTGCCAAGGGGGGGTGCCACAATGAATGCCAGGAGGAATGCCAGGAGGAATGCCAGGAATGCTGTCAATGGGGGGTGGGGGAAGGTTTTATGTAGGTGTTAGAATAGTGCCTTGTGGAAGTAGTGCCATTGACGGGTGCCAATGGAAGGAGAGTGCTGCTTTTACCACACACACACACACACACACACACACATGTAGATTAGAGCTGTTTCTACCTTAGTCTATCCCTGTATCTGGTTCCTTGTTGTCAACTGATTGTGTGAGCACTGGCACTTGGGAGAGAGAGAGAGAGAGAGAGAGAGAGAGAGAGAGAGAGAGAGAGAGAGAGCATATTTTCGCACGCAGTAACAGTCATAATATGTCTCTGTGTATCGAAATTTATTGAGACAATGTTTGTTTTTAACGGGAAATGTCTTCAGTGTCTGTCGCAATTTGTCATATGTCTAACGTGTCTTTGGGTATATATAACGTATGTCTGTATGTCTGGTGTATAATCTTATTCTCGTAACTCAAATCTTGACATTAAGATAATATTATTTAGTCGAGTCTTGGTGTAATTTCGACACCATGTTGATGTTTGGAACTATATGTGGTGATCTCTCTCTCTCTCTCTCTCTCTCTCTCTCTCTCTCTCTCTCTCTCGTAGTGTGTATAATTAAGAGAGAGGGAGGGAGAGAGGATAGGTAAGTAGAGGAGGGTATTTTAGAAGGTGTGGTCGAGAGGAAAGGTAGTTTGGAGGAGAGGGATGGATGGAAAGAGAGAGGGATGGAGGGAAAGAGAGAGGGATGGAGGGAAAGAGAGAGGGATGGAGGGAAAGAGAGAGGGATGGAGGGAAAGAGAGAGGGATGGATGGAAAGAGAGAGGGATGGAGGGAAAGAGAGAGGGATGAAGGGAAAAGAGAGAGGTATGGAGGGAAAGAGAGAGGGATGGAGGGAAAGAGCGAGGGATGGAGGGAAAGAGAGAGGGATGGAGGGAAAGAGAGAGGGAAGGAGTGAGGTGCGTCAGGTGTCTGGCCTGGCCATGCATGTTGCAAGCTGGGGCCAGGTCACTGCTAAGCTTGCATCATTTTGTAACCCATACAACTTCATGCAACATTCTGCAACGCTGGAAACATCACACAACATTCTGCAACCCATACAACATTATACAAGCTTTCTCAGCACTTTGCAACATACTATAACATGCAACATTCTACAACCCATACAACATTATACAACCTTTCTCAGCACTTTGCAACATACTATAACATGCAACATTCTGCAACATCCAGGTATGGAGACTTCCGGTCAAGGTCAAGTGAGGTGAGCGGGGGCGACACTACACGACACTGCCTCAATTATTACCCCCTGCTGGCACCCTGGGTCAAGGTCATGCTGGTGGTAGTGGTGATGGTAGTAGTGGGGATGGTGGTGGTAGTGGGGATGGTGGTGGTAGTGGGGATGCTGGTGGTAGTGGGGATGCTGGTGGTAGTGGTGATGGTAGTAGTGGGGATGGTGGTGGTAGTGGGGATGGTGGTGGTAGTGGGGATGCTGGTGGTAGTGGTGATGGTAGTAGTGGGGATGGTGGTGGTAGTGGGGATGGTGGTGGTAGTGGGGATGGTGGATGGTAGTAGTGATGGTAATAGTGGGGATGGTGGTGGTAGTGGGGATAGTAGTGGTGGGGATGGTGGTGGTAGTGGGGATGGTAGTAGTGGGGATGGTGGTGGTAGTGGGGATGGTAGTGGTGGGGATGGTGGTAGTGGTGGGGATGGTGGTGGTAGTGGGGATGGTAGTGGTGGGGATGGTGGTGGTAGTGGGGATGGTAGTGGTGGGGATGGTGGTGGTAGTGGGGATGGTAGTGGTGGGGATGGTGGTGGTAGTGGGGATGGTAATAAAAGATGTTCGTGATGGTGGTGATGGTGGTTATGGTAATTGTGGTGGTGGTAATAATATCTGAGAGAATTAACACCTTGAAGGAGTTGGTTTACGTGTTTCTTACGTGTCTTAATTAACTTCTCTCACCTGTCTCATTAACACCTCAGGTATACTATGTTTCTTTTTCTCCATAATGATATTGTCACCACCTGGGGACTACTCTACCTAGGTTAAGGCACACACACACACACACACACACACACACACACACACACACACACACACACACACATATCCCTTCAATGGGTCAAACATACAGTAAATACTCTGAATATTTCCCCAAGTTAAGATTGAAATACTTGAGCCCATCTTGGTAGTGTTGGGGCGTAGGGGATGAAAAGGGAGGATATTTATACTGTTGGTGAAGATTGTTGGAGGGTGGTGGAGGATTGTTGGAGGATGGTGGAGGACTGTTGGAGGGGTAATGGAGTGGTGGGGGTAATGAAGGTGAGGGAACTGTGTTTACCTGACATACATACATACATGTACTTATGGATGGGAAGATTTAACCCAAGTGTAATATCTCATGAGGCGTAACATTTAAACTTTCCTGGTATTTTATCGAAACTGACTCGTGTTTCTCAACTTGTTTCATCATCCGGTTTAACCTCTTCAGTGTCAGTACTTATAGATTTAGTTATCATATATTATAACCTATTATTATTATATATACTGACCCTCTTTTATATTATTTTATATATTTGTTTTAATGTCTTTCATGTGTTGTATTTAATTCAATTCTCGAGCATCATCGCTTTTTATTTTCTTATCACCTGTTTAGTGTGTTACGTGGCCCCCTTTCCCTTGCACTGTTTCATTTACTACGTAGTACACCATCCTCCCTCCCTCTCTCTCTCTGTGGAAACACCTGCTTGACCTCCTCCTTCAGAGAAAAGAACATAATAGAAGGCCACACATCCTGTTTACGGAGGTCCACGCCGCCCTTCAACAGTCCTCTCTCCATTTTTCTCAGAAGGTGGGCAACGCGTCAGGACGGCCATTCCAGCTAGGGAAGGTGGCAAACGTATTGTACTGGCTCGGCTAGTTTTATTCATTATTCACTAAGGATGTTTTTATTCCTTGGTAAATACTTCGTTTTATTTCATTTGTGTTGTATATATGTTAGTATGTTGGTGTTATTAATGTTTTTAGGTTGTGATATTTGTGGTTGAAAGTTTGGTTAATCGTACGTCCGCCAGGTGCCAGGGTGACTCATGTAGGTTACGTCATCTTTTCTGAATTAGAGAAGGGAAGATGTTCACACTTCACTATAACGAATATTTTAATATTATAAACTAGCCTGTTGATTTTCTGAATAAAACTTAACTTAGAATTATAAGTGACAGCTATTATAATCGTAGTATAAGTCTTGTAAAAGTTAATTTCGTGTAGTAGTAACAACAGCGAAAATAAAAGCCCGCCAAATTTCACCCAAGACCATGGACACGTAGTACAACCGAAGGAGTTACCAAGCTGTTGTTTAGTAAGGAATTTATTTGTCGAAATATTTACATAGATCTAGATATTTTAAGCATATATACTAAATAAAACACTTAAATTAATTTGTTTCTAGAACTACTTCCGCTCTACGCAATGTTCGTTATAGTTACACAAATACGAGGAGTTAATGGCAGGAAGGGTTACTATAAACAGTCACCTTCGCTAAGTCATTCTCTAAGTCATCACAACCTCCAAAAAACCTTTAATAATTCTCCTTGTTGCATATTTATAGAATTTACTCTTATATTTTATCGAGTGAAAGATAAAACAAGGTTATTAATTTAAACAAGAAGGTAGAAGTGTTGTTATTATCGAGGTGTGTGGGGGGGGGTGAAGCCATGACGTCATCGGGGTTGGGAGTGGAGGAACCCTGGGTGTATGTGTGAGCGTGTGGCACCTAGTTGGCAACGTCGACCTCAATTATTACCCCAAACACTAACGTCTAGAAATTTCTTATTGAATTTTTATCGCGGTACACCCTTCCCCTATCAGGATGTGTGAGTCAAGCAGAGGAATTTGTCGTTATAGTGGATAGAGAAGGTACTAGTAGGTGTCTGGCGTGCCTGTTGCAACGCTTGAGTCAGTCCAGAGGGATTTTGGCGGGAAGTCTTCGCGTGGGGTAATACAGACCTAAAATTAAATCTGACTCTCCAGTTAGGGTATGTGTCTGTCTGTCTGTCAGTGAGTGTATTATTATTATTATTATTATTATTATTATTATTATTATTATTAGTTATTATTATTATTATTATTATTATTACTATTATTATTATTATTACTATTATTATTGTTATTATTATTATTATTAGTTATTATTATTATTATTATTATTACTAAAACAAACAACACAGTGAGGTCTAAAGTTTTCCTGATATATACAGTACAGTAGAGATTGTATTACTCAGAACAATAATAGGAAATAATTGTCATACCTATTATTAGTCTCAGGTTTGTGATGACGCAATGACACACACACACACACACACACACCTGCCACCCCTACACCTGCACACACACACACACCTGCCACCCCTACACCTGCACACACACACACACCTGCCACCCCTACACCTGCACACACACACACACACACCTGCCACCCCTACACCTGCACACACTTTACACTACTCTACCTGCATGCAATATACCTGAAATTGAACTCGTACTAACACCTATGGCGCCGTGCCTGAGAACGGTGCCGTGAAGAGGGGGGGTGAGAAAGGTCACTTGTCCGCCACTTAAAGGTCAGGTCAAACGTGTGTGTGTGTGTGAGGTTAGTAGGTAGGTAAATTTAACTCTTTTTCCTCTTATTCTCTTACTCCCCCTTTCCCCTGCCCCAACCCCCCTTTCCCCACCCCTACCCCCTTTCCCCCGCCCCTACCCCCCTTTCCCCCACCCCTACCCCCCTTTCCCCCACCCCTACCCCCTCCTCCCCACCAGTACTATTCCCCAGATGGTACCGTCAGCCAATCAGTGAGCGTCGTTAAACGTGGGGAAAGGTCGGGATGCACACCCAAGGAGAGAGAGAGAGAGAGAGAGAGAGAGAGAGAGAGAGAGAGAGAGAGAGAGAGAGAGGCCTGATCCAGCTGTGTAGTATTGATTGCAGTGCGTCAGTGGCGTATTGAGGGTGGGGGAACAAGGGCGTATACAGTACATATCGAGAGAGAGGACGGTCTTTCCCAGTTTATGACACACCCCAGTTTATGACACACCCCAGTTTATGACACACCCCAGTTTATGACACACCCAGTTTGACACACCCCAGTTTATGACACACCCCAGTTTTTGACACACCCCAGTTTATGACACACCCAGTTTATGACACACCCAGTTTATGACACACCCCAGTTTATGACACACCCCAGTTTATGACACACCCCAGTTTATGACACCCCAGTTTATGACACCCCAGTTTATGACACACCCAGTTCATGACACACCCAGTTTATGACACACCCAGTTTATGACACACCCCAGTCGATTCTTAACTCAGCCACAATTATATACTGTTATGTAAGGCAAAAGAGGTCAGTGACACGGAAATATAACTCATGAGAGGTCAAAGGTCAGACACTGTATAGACATGACCTCAGAGTATGATGTAAGGCAGGTGAATGTGTGTTTGTAATACTGTGTAATGAGTTCACCTTAGAGAGAATGATTAATTTAAGAAAAGATAAACATATTACAGATATACAGGTACAATTAGTTACAGGTGAAATTACAGGTACAGTTATAAAAGTTTCAAAATAATAAGTTTTTATCTGTATGTCTATGTATTTCAGTAAACGTGGATACAGTAATTCATAGTCGACATTACAGGTGTAGCTATAAGTTCAGATACAGAGATTTTTGAAATTATAACACTACCCAAATGTTAGGGATACAGTTAACAGGTTCAAGTACAGATACAGGTTACAGGTACAGTTGACAGGGTTGATTAATAGACCATTGAAAGGTGAGGCCTAACAGGTGTTCACGAAGATGATTTGTGAATGAGAGGCTTTCATGAAGTAAAATATATTATTACATGGGCGTGGTGTGGGCGTGGTGTAGGTGTAGTGTGGACGTGGTGTGGGCGTGGTGTGGGTGTGGGCGTGGTGTAGGTGTAGGCGTGGTGTGGGTGTGGGCGTGGTGTAGGTGTAGGCGTGGTGTGGGCGTGGTGTGGGTGTGGGCGTGGTGTAGACGTGGTGTAGGTGTAGTGTGGACGTGGTATAGATGTGATATGGGCGTGGTGTAGGTGTGGGCGTGGTGCGGGTATGGGCGTGGTGCGGGTATGGGCGTGGTGTGGGTTTAGGCGTGGTGTCGCGCTGTTGGGGGGGTGGGGGATGGGCGTGGTGTGGGTTGAGTTACCATGCCACCGCCCCCAGCAACGCCAGCAGGTGTAAATAAAATCCGGATGTCCCGTACAGAAACCCCCGTGACGTCTTCTATTCCTCCATCCACACGAACGTCAACAAACTCACCACCACAACAACAGGGACGGAGGGGGCCGAGTTAATTACCACCACTGTTGCATTCTACCATTGTTTAACGAGCCAATTAGGAGGGTATTATATTTTTTGTTGTTTGTATTATAAGTTTATGAATAAATCAGCGTGTATGAGTCCGTGAGAGGTGATGGGCGTCCGTTGGTGTTCGTGGTTTTCGTAGTGTCCGTGATTAAGGTCAGGAGATGTGGGAGGACATATTTTGTGCTCGACTTAAGGGAAACTTGTTATTGTAAAAGAGACGCCATGAAAAAAGTGTGTGCGTGTGTGTAAGTCTGGATATTGTATGTATGTAGTTATATATATGTGTGTTTCTATGTAGTGACATACTCAATAAACAACATAAGTGTGACGTCATCCAAGTCATACCATAACTATGACGTCACACGACCTTCCACCTCCCCCTCCCCCTCCCCCAGTATTACTACCTCTATCCTCAACATCCTCCCGATTCATACTTAGAGACGCCCCTGTGACGTCAACAGACAGATGTCAGCCGCAGAGAGTCTTCAACTTCCCATATCCTGACGCCCTGACGCCCACAGTGGTTCCCGGGGATACTGAGTGACGTCACTGCTTGCGTCATCCACCATGCCTGCCAGATACCACTAGATATCTCAATTATTTTTGTTTATCCATTATTTACAAGTCTGTCGAGCTTTTATGAACGAAATTTATCTCAAGAAAACACGACAAATTAATGATATTGATCTATATTAACCCTTTACCTCAGTTAGTATTTATATAATTCTTTGCTGCAGTTAGTTTAGGAAGTTTTGTTTATAGTTATTATCGTACATCAGTGACACGTGCATGCAGTGTGACTGGAGGAGGAGATTCTGGAGCTGTTTGTTCCCTATTGCCAGTTGCGACACTCAGAGGCAGATCATTGTTATACACTCGCCTAGCAACTCTCTATACTTAGTTGTGACCTCGGTGCACCCCACATACACACATACGGTACACACACACACACACCAGGTTTTTTTTAAATGACTTAGTGTGTGTACGTATGTTAGTCTTATGCCCCTGGGTACATTATCTGTTATTGTTCCTCGTAAGTCCAGCAACAAGTGTTTACTCAGCCTCAGGTGTTCAGCCTTACTAAAAATATAGTTATTTTGTTTGTCCTTGTCCCTGAGAGGTCAACTTGAACTAGTTTGAAACTTAGATGAGGTCCATGGTGTTCTGTGACGTCATCGGGTCAAAGGTCAGGGGTGAATGGTCTTTAAATAGTGTTTTTAGAGTTATTGACCCCAGTTGTTGGGTTTACCTTGGTGGATAGATAGATAGATACATAGGGATTGAATCGAAGTGACAGGTGTAGAAAGAGAGAAAGTGGAAGAGAGAGAGAGAGAGGCGGAACAACAATTAGAGAGAGAGAGAGAGAGAGAGAGAGAGAGAGAGAGAGAGAGAGTCAAACATAGAAAATCTTTATACGTCAGGTCAGAGGTTAAAATCTTTGTGCCTGTGCTTGTAATTGTATGTCTTTCCATCTATAACCACCACCACCACCACCACCACCATCACCACCACCACCACCACCACCACCACCACCATCACCATCACCACCATCACCATCACCACCACCACCACCACCACCATCACCACCACCACCACCACCACCATCACCATCACCACCACCACCACCACCACCACCACCACCACCACCACCACCACCACCATCATCATCATCACCACCACCACCACCACCATCACCACCACCACCACCACCACCACCACCACCACCACCACCACCACCACCACCACCATCCTCATCCGGATATCCCCTCACCTTCATCCCGACCACAACATCCTCCTCCTCCTCCTCCTCCTCCTCCTCTCTCCTCTCCTAGAAACCTGTGTACTTCCCCGCAGCGCTCATGACGTCACACACGATGACATCATAGCGCGGTACAAACGTCAGAGGTGTAACAAGAACGCCCGAGCGGGAAGGGGGGGGGGGGGGGGGGGTTGAAGCAGGCAACCCACACTCACACACATTCACTAGACGCTTAAGAATTAGGTGTCGTAATAATTTTAGACCAGAAGTTTGTGTCGATGTTGCTTCCATATTACGGACTTTCCCCCCTATACAGTCCGTTAAATAAAGGTTTTCACTGGACGTAATATAATATTCTTGAGAGAAGGAGGAACATATTAGAAGGTGTAACTGTTTATTTCTCCAAGAATCAACCGTCTCGAGCTGGAACTTTCTGGCTACTTAGTGTACAGAGATAATTATGTCAACTCTCCTGTGGTAAATACCTTAATTACCTGTGCTGCTGCGAACAGTGGTGATAATGAGAATAATAAGGGATAACAACAACAATAATAACTATAATAATAATAATAATAATAATAATAATAATAATAATTGATTGATATTACGTCTACAATTTTTTCTTCAATTTGAGTTTAAGTTTTCAGCATTCTTTAATAATTATATATATTGTAGTTGTAGTAACATCTTAAATGAGTTCAGTTATTAACACACTCACACAGGATGTTATGGTCATCTATCAAGAGCAGGTGGGGGGTAGGGGAGGGGGAGGGGGAGGGAGGGGGGAGGTTAGCGCCAGGATGTTATCGAGGTACGAAAAATACAGTTTTTGGGGTGCGTACGTAAATATACACCCTGATCCTCTCTCTCTCTCCCCCCCTTCTTTCTCATCTTCTTCCCTCTGTTCCTCTTTCTCCCCCTTCTCTTTCCCTTCCTTCATCCTTTTTATTTTCCAATCCTGTCGTCTCCTTTCTTTTTTACCTTCCTCTTTCTCTTCTCTTCCCTTCATTTTCCTCTTCCTCCTCCTCTTCACCTTCCCTTCTCTCCTCCTCCTTTGCCGGGTATTGTTAAAGTTGTCCACCAAAACCCTTCACGATTTGAGAAATATTTTTAAAATTTGTCGAATAAAAAAATACTACGTTTGGTGATTTTATCTTTAATATTTTTTATTTTCATTTTTTTCGGTAAATTTTTTTTAAACCCGAAATGTTCCACAGTGACCTTTAATGACCTTTGTCTCGTAAAGGTCAATTGGTCACCTGTGTTAATTCCTCTATGTTGAACGCTGACCGAGAATTGCGCGCCAACATAGTTCTGCCAATTTACGATTTTTGTTTTGCAATTTGGCGAATTGTATTCTCACTCGCGATTTTGTTCATTCACTTGGCGATTTTTATTCATTTTGGCTATTAACCAGAAGTAGCAGCGGTAACATTATCCGGCTGTCAAAATTATGTAGTAAAACAGCAGTAGCAGCCGGTTCCCCATGACAACAGCAGTAGCAGCCGGTTCCCCATGACAACAGCAGTAGCAGCCGGTTCCCCATGACAACAGCAGTAGCAGCCGGCTCCCCATGACAACAACAGTAGCAGCCGGTTCCCCATGACAACAACAGTAACAGCCGGCTCCCCATGACAGCAACAGTAGCAGCCGGGCTCCTTACAGTAACAGCTGTGTACATTTTCCTTAAGCAATAACAGTAAAGTAGTTTCTTCCAACGACTAATTGTTGCTAGCTGGCCACAGAAGCCGGCTCGGGAGGTACTAGCCGGCCATAACAGGTATCTGGCTCTCACCCCTCGTAGCCTGGAGTTTAGGACACAGCGGACACCAATAAGTGATAAAACTCTTATATTATCATCCCCTGGTGACGACTACTACGCCGCCGCCACCAACACCTGCATCTTGTCTCTACAGCTGTCGTTTAAGATTACATTAATACAACTCCTGGTCGTTTTTGTAGGATACAGCGAAGAGAAATCATTATTATAGAAATTTCCATTGCATACGTTTGGGAAATTCGGATATAGAGGGAGATTTAAAACTAAAAATTTGAAATTAAACGATAATTTCTCATCCCCGCGACGATAATCATAAACAAGATGACAGGAATTTTGAGAGAGCGGAGAACCCAACGTTGTTTAAAAGAGACTGAAGAAGACGAAGAAGAATAATATAAAAAAAAACCAAGAAGAGGGAGAGATAGAGCGTTACAAAGACCATAAGATTGTGGTTAGAGTGTTGGTAAGAGGAGAATTTAGACCGTAGTAGCGAGTTGCATCTAGGAGGTGTTTGGTAACTCTCACAGTCTCGTCCTGTTTGACCTCTTAAGACGCCTCTTCTCTCCTTGTTTTTTCCCCCGAATTTTCTCTACAGATAATCTCTAGCTGTTGTTTATGTGATTATACACCCTCCCCCCCCTCCCTCAATAGAACATATTTATTATACATCTGTGTAGGAGTCTAGTAGAAATAGTAAATAGCTAAAATTGGTGGTAGGAGAGTCGAAAAAATTTATAAATAGTAAATAGCTAAAAACTATGATAGGGGAGTCAAGAATAATAGCAGAAATAGCAAAAGTTAATGGTAGGGGCGTCAAGGGATAGTGGTATAGGCCTTTGATTTATGATAACTATGATTGTTGAGATAATAATGAAACGATTCTTATTTGGATTATGTTATTGTTATTTTTGATTTGGAAATATTGGAAGGAATATAAGGTAATAAAAGATGTTTGTCAGTAATAGTTGTTAAGTCATTCACTGCTTCAATAACACACACACACACACACACACACACACACACACACACACGCACACACACACACACACACACACACACACACGAAATAGGTACCTAGGGCTGCTTGAGGTCACTGAGTCCTGGTGTTCAATACTGATAATAAACAAGGTTAGGTTAGGTTAGGTTAGGTTAGGTTAAATTAGGCTCTGTTAGGTTAGGTTAGGTTAGGTTAGGTTAAGTTAAGTTAGGTTTAATAACAATGGCTGGGGTGTAAACAGGAGCTGCCTCACAGGGTCTATAGGCTTAAGTACTTTCCTTTAGTCTTATGTTCACTGGTTGACCTTTGTGTACCAGGTACTTAGAGGTCACGAGTCACCTAATGTATTAAGTTCGGGCCATTAGTGTGGCTCTCAAGAAGGCTCTATTTAAGTTCATATACATAGTTTGTCTAAGTATATACATGTAATACACACTAGTCGGTATACATAGCTTCCCTCTATTTATACATGGTTCTCCGTGCCAAGCCATCTCTCAGGGTCAATGGGTGGAGGTGTACCAGGTGGTGTCTGTCTGTCTGTCTGTCTGTTTTTTTTTGTTCATTTGATTGTTTATTTGTCTGGTTGTGTATACTTTTAACTAGTGTAACCTAAGCTAACCTTACTTACTTCTAACTAACCTAACCTAACCAAACCTGCCTCTTTCCCTTACTTCTCTGTCATTCCCCTATCCCTCCTTCCCTCCTTCCTTCCTCCCTCCTTCCTTCCCTCCTCCCGTCCTTTCGCCCCTCTATTCCTCCCCCCCCCCCTCCCTTACAGCTCACCGTGGCGGGTTCCTGGGTACGTGTGTTACTACTCAACTTGTGGTCTGGTGTACGTGGGTTCGATCCCCCCACCAAGTGAACGAGAATATCAACAGTGTGGTGTTTTATCGCCTTTCTTCTTCTTATGTGTAATAGTATAAAACAAACACTAATAATAACTACCACAACATCACTCATAAATCACTTAAATAAACAGATTTTATACTCAGATTTCAGGTTTGACCTCCCCTCCCCTCCCCCCCTTCCTGAAATTTGAGAGGGTGGATGCATTTGGGTCATGAGAGGTCAATAAGGGTCATTTACCTCTCGGGTGTTGGTGAAAGGGCCCCTCTACCACCCCCACTCCCCCTCCCCCCCCCCAAGGAAGAGGTCACCAGGTTTGACCTTTAATATTATGGATCTCAGTTAGACACATGACCTTTGGTTATGTCTAAGCGATACAATTGTTTACTTGTGGATAATAATTGGAGGATCGTATGGGTCTGAGAGGGTCCGTGTGGGTCTGAGAGGGTTTGTTTGGGTCTGAGAGGGTTTGTATGGGTCTGGGAGGGTCCGTGTGGGTCTGAGAGGGTCCGTGTGGGTCTGAGAGGGTCCGTGTGGGTCTGAGAGGGTCCGTGTGGGTCTGAGAGGGTTTGTATGGGTCTGAGAGGGTCCGTGTGGGTCTGAGAGGGTCCGTGTGGGTCTGAGAGGGTTTGTATGGGTCTGAGAGGGTCCGTGTGGGTCTGAGAGGGTCCGTGTGGGTCTGAGAGGGTTTGTATGGGTCTGAGAGGGTCCGTGTGGGTCTGAGAGGGTCCGTGTGGGTCTGAGAGGGTCCGTGTGGGTCTGAGAGGGTATCGTACTGGAAGGTTTAATTATCGCCTTCAAGGTTCTGGTACCGTATACAATATCTCTCACCTCTGGACAATAAAGACCAAAATATTGTAAATGTCTTTAAAGTAAAACTCGAGTCTATAGATAATACTTCACAATGAGTCTAAGTCTTCAAGTGCGATATTGCATGTCCGTTAACCCCCTCATTATAAGTAACCAATCAAAAACGTGAAAACAGAGCGGATTATTGCTTTTCAAACATGCGACCAATCAGGAGGCACTGTAGGTTTCTTTTGACGTCATCAAATCCATTTCTATCCAATGAGGAGAGACATTTATCATGAGAAATACTTCAGAGGCGTTTTTCGACCAATCAATAGACGCTTTGGGGGTTTTGGGATGACGTCACTCAGCCAGGAATAAAAGGATATGTGACGTTTCGATGACGTCAGTAAATGTAGTCGATAGATCCGAGTTGTTTATTTTGGTCGACAGATTTTATGGTTAGGACATAATGGTAATGATGACGTTTGTGTTTACTGGAATATATTGGTTAAAGTAGCCAGAATAATGACTTTATTTATTTCCTGTCTCACACACGTATACCTGTGCTGACATACAGACTGCTCACCTGTTCCGTCCACTAAAGGTTATACTAAATTATTAAAGATGTTCACCACCAAGGAAAGATGTTCACTACCATGGCTCATCATTCTAGTGTGTGTGTG
>CAUDMG010002356.1:1630000-1762500 GCA_958450375.1 Homarus gammarus | reverse complement strand
GACTTGACTTCCATAAGCAAGAGTCTTAACAAAAGCCTTTTATCTTTTCCTTTATAACTAAAACTCTGTATTATATAAGTGAACTTTAGTCCTCTTTACCTCTTGAGTACGAAGGCTTAATCATTTGAGTACGATGACTTATCCCCTTGAGTACGATGACTTGACCCCTTGAGTACGATGACTTGACCCCTTGAGTACGATGACTTAATTAAACGTAAACTAACCTAACCTCGTGTAGTTCCGACATTCTGAACGACCGCTAGAGGGAAGGGAAAAGGGAGGAAGAGGAAGAAGAGAAAGAAGAAGAGGAAAGAAGAGAGAGAGGGAAGGTAAGTGTTAGTTATATCCAGGTTGTGTTGTTGTCGTCCCCCCCAGCATACAATTCACTGCTATGTAACCTGACATTATTAGCGCTACTCTCCGTTCGAGTTAATGATGATGTTTGGTAACTTGTTTCACTCATCCACTACTCTATTTCCAAACCAGTGTTCACCTATTTCGCGTCTAAATCTAAATTTGTCTAATTTAAAACCATTGTTACGAGTTCGCACCTGGTTGGATAGTTTGAGTACCTTTGTAATGTCCCCTTTGTTCAGCCCTGACTTCCATTTATACACCTCTATCATATCGCCCCTCGCTCTACGTCTCCCGAGGGAGTGCAAATTAAGATGCTTTAACCTGTCTCTGTACTCAAGGTTCCTAATGCCCGGGATTAGTCTTGTCATTCTCCTCTGAATTCTTTCCAGGGATTCTATATCCATTCTGTAATACAGTGACCAGAACTGAACTGTACTATTTGTTGTTGTTATTGTGATGGTATTGTTGTTTTGAGAGATTGTTGTTGTTCTTGACGTCTGTTGCTGCTGTTGTTGTTATGATTGGTTTTTAGTTTTGAATATCAGAAACTCATGAACACAACCTCTCTCTCTCTCTCTCTCTCTCTCTCTCTCTCTCTCTCTCTCTCTCTCTCTCTCTCTCTCTCTCTCTCTCTCTCTCTCTCTCATATCATAGGTCGTTCCCTTGAGAGAAAGTAACGGGAAATGAGTCACATGTCATGTAAGGTCAAACCATAGACCCTCCCCTGTGTGACCTTTGGCGAGACAACAGAGTCCCGTGGAGTGACCAAGGACAAACAAGGTCACGACGGAAGCGAGGTCACGGGAGTCAGTCACGGGGTCACGGGAGGTCATACTAATTGAGGTTATTTCGTGGAATGATTAGTACTTTAGCTTATTTCACCTGATTATTAAACACTCTAATCCTGCCTGGGGGAGGGGGGTGAAATGAGGTCCTCCTCCTCCTCATCATCCCGCTTGCCCTCCCTCTCCTCCTCTCCGTCCTCCTGTCCACGCTCCCCCTCCCACACCCTTCATCCTCTCCTTCCCCTTCCCCCTTCCCCCTCTACCTCCCCCTTCATTATCTCCCCGGCTACAAGTGTTTGCCCCAATTATCCTGAAACACGATTTTCCTTCCCTCTTTGTTTTTCTTCTACGTAGGAGTGTTGTGTGTAGGTGTTTCTCCTTCCTCCTAGTGGCTGGCCTACCGAGTCAACTGATGGGATGTAAACAAACACCCACGTATACCTGAGCTTAGTTTTTCTTACCTGTTTAATTAATGTTTTTCTTGTGCTCCTCAATAGGTGGGTGGGTGGGTTAGTAGGTGGGTAGTGAGTGGATGGGTGGGTGTACTAATGTGTGTGTGTGTGTGTGTGTGTGTGAATGGGTGTCTGTGCGTATGTGTTATACCAAATAAGTTTTGATATACTTACTCTCCCTCTCTCTCCCTCCCTCTCCCTCTCTCTCCCTCCCTCTCTCTCCCTCTTTCTCTCTCCCTCCCTCTCTCTCCCTCCCTCTCTCTCCCTCTCTCTCTCTCTCAATTTGCAACGTAAAATTCCAAGGTTAATTTGCATGCAACATCACGAATCAAGTTTGCAAATGCATACAGTAACCCGGAGAGGGAGGAGGGGTGGAGGCTGATGCATGTTGCAACGAGTGTGATTTGCATGTGACCTGCCCTGTGTAGTTGACCCCTGACCCCTGATGACCTAGAATCGTGCAATTTCACTTCATATTAATTCAGAAATACCTGTAAAGATACACATGTAGAGCTACAGGTACAGAACAGGTACAAACAAGAATTTTACAAGTGTAGCTAGAGATACAGGTACCGGTCCAATTAAGATGAAAACTCTCTCTCTCTCTCTCTCTCTCTCTCTCTCTCTCTCTCTCTCTCTCTCTCTCTCTCTCTCTCTCTCTCTCTCTCTCTCTCTCTCTCTCTCTCTCTCTCTCTCTCTCCCCCCCTCCCCTCTCCCTCCTTGTTGATGTAGTGGGCCGCATTAATTACAGACAGACACAGTAAACCTCACCAGACAACCATCGCAAAAACATCATGAATGGTTAACTGATGAGGATACCACTTGGCTTTGTCGTGGAGGGGCAAGGTGAGGGGTGAGGAGGAGCAAGGAGGAGCTAGGAGGGGTGATGAAGGGTGAGGGGAGGCAAGAAGGAGCTAGGAGGGGTGATACGGGGCAAGGAAGGAGCTCGAAGGGGTGATACGGGGCAAGGAAGGAGCTCGAAGGGGTGATACGGGGCAAGGAAGGGGCTAGAAAGGGTGATACGGGGCAAGGAAGGGGCTAGAAGGGGTGATACGGGGCAAGGAAGGGGCTAGAAGGGGTGATACGGGGCAAGGAAGGGGCTAGAAGGGGTGATACGGGGCAAGGAAGGGGCTAGAAGGGGTGATACGGGGCAAGGAAGGGGCTAGAAGGGGTGATACGGGGCAAGGTGGGGTGTGATGGGTGAGAAGGGGCTAGGAGGAGCGAGGTGGGGTGAGGAGAGGCGAAGAAGGACAAGGAGGGAAGATGAAGGGTTAGGAAGGAACTAGGAGTAAGTTAAGGGGGTTGAGAGTTAAGGGTTCAGAGTTAAGGGGGGTCAGATTTAAAGGGGTGGACACTAACTCACACACAATGTTATCTTTTATCAAGGGTTCGACGTGACCAGGCGGCTGATAACACAGGATTTTGTTATCATCTTATCGTGTTATCATCTGCCGGCTGTTGTTTGACTGGCGGATATATCACGACCATACAGCCACGGCTACAACCACGACCATTACAACAACCACGTCCACACATCCTTACAACCACCACCACTACCACAATCACGTCCACACAACCACGGCTGTAAACATGACCTACAACTGCGACTACAAACAATCACAACTACAACCACGAGAGAAATAATATATACCTGAAGCGTTTTACTGACAATGACCAGGTAGGAAGGCAGGTATCATCACTACGCCAGCAGGTGACTTAGGTGTGAGGGTGAAGGTGTCTTGCTAAGGGGGTGGAAGGGGTGAGAGAGGGGGTGGAAGGGGTGGAAGGGGTGAGAGAGGGGGTGGAAGGGATGAGAGAGGGGGTGGAAGGGATGAGGGAGGGGGTGGAAGGGGTGAGGGAGGGGGTGGAAGGGATGAGAGAGGGGGTGGAAGGGATGAGGGAGGGGGTGGAAGGGATGAGGGAGGGGTGGAAGGGGATGAGGGTGATAACTGAGGAGGAAGGGAAGTGATGAAATGGGGAGAGGGAAGGGGATGATGACTGCGTCCATCCGTCCGCTCGTCCGCTCGTCCTGTCCTTCGTCCATCTTCCCGTCCGTTTGGTCGTCTATCCTGCAGGTATAAACACGGTAACTCAATGAAATAACTCTTAACTAAACTTACTAAATGGACAGAACATAACAAGATCTTCAAGAAAAAAGTTTAATAACAACCTTTTTCCGGCTGCAGTTACGTTCTCACTGTCCAAAGTTACCCTCTTCTGTCTAGTGTTCCGTCCGTCACTGTCTAAAGTTACGGTGCCGCCCTGGACTGTCTTTGGAGGGGGGCGGGATTGAGTCGGGGGGGGGGGGGGTAACTTTTGTGACCCCGTTTACTGCCAATCTAATAATGTTTGTGGGGAAATTTTAAGGGAAACTTTTCTTTATAGGTTATTAAGTATTTGACTTATTTTTTCTCCTCTCTCTAACTTAATTTTAGTTTGTAATTTGTAATTCTTATTGTGAGGCTGGGGACACACACAGACACACACACACACACACACACACACACACACACACACACACACACACACACACACACACACACACACATATATCATCATTCCCTTTGTTCGGTGTGTGTGCATGTGTGTACACGTATGATGACGCACTACAGGCGACTTACATGTGTGTACATGTACGGTGAGTCACGTGGTTATGTACGTAAGGTAAATGTGCTACTTAAATTTCTCTCTATCAACCTAACCTAACCTAACCTAACCTAACCTATAAGAAGCCAAGACAAATTTATTAACAGGAAAATATTGAGGAATTTATCAGTGGAGAACAAAGGTAATAAATATTTTGTCTTGTCTCGCCACGGGAGAAAAAATTTATTTCTTTGTGGTCGATCAATCTCTTTAAGTGACAGGATATCCGGTCAGCTTGTCGTGATGAAATTAATGATATTTTTCAACAATAGATGAAATAAAAGAGGATATAATTTTTTTTAACGTTATATGGACTAAAATCTGGATATTTTTCACCTACCGATACAGCAACTTCTTCCTCCCTCCCGGTACAGCAACTCCTTCCTTCCTCCCGGTACAGCAACTCCTTCCTCCCTCCCGGTACAGCAACTTCTTCCTCCCCCCCGGTACAGCAACTTCTTCCTCCCTCCCGGTACAGCAACTTCTTCCTCCCCCCCGGTACAGCAACTTCTTCCTCCCTCCCGGTACAGCAACTTCTTCCTCCCTCCCGGTACAGCAACTTCTTCCTCCCCCCCGGTACAGCAACTTCTTCCTCCCTCCCGGTACAGCAACTTCTTTCTCCCTCCCGGTTCAGCAACTTCTTCCTTCCTCCCGGTACAGTATGTTTCTCCTTCTGGTACAGTTCCCCCCACCCCGGTACAGTTCCCCACCCCGGTACAGCGCCCTTCCCCTCCCTGTTCAACGCCCCCATCCCGGTACAACGACCCTCACACCCCGGTACAACGACCCTCACACCCCAGTACAACGTCTCAATTCCGTCAAAAAATTAATTTTCCAGTAAAGACGGAGGCAGGAAGGAGGTGGTGATGAGGGGGGGGGGGTTACTGACGTCATCAAGGCAGGAAAACGACCTGTATTGTGGTTGTGTTGTGTGTTGTAGCCATCTTGTTGTCTTCGTGTGTGTGTCTGTGTGTGTGTGTGTGTGTTAAGACTTACACCATTACGAATAAGACAAGACGCTCCAATTCTGTTTTCTTTCACGTCAGAGAGATTTTACAGGGGTAACTCGCCTAATTCCTCTTTGTATGGGGATTTGTCGCAGCCCCTCATACTGATATACGATTATTATATTGTGTTGTATGTTCATGATACTTGTTACAGTGTATATTACAATGGTTAGATATACAGTAATACAGTGTTATGTAATTTGTACAATAATGAGTTGAGGGATTTAGTACAATTGTGAGTACATTTTGTGGTACAGTGGGCCAACACACACACACACAGAGGCGGCGTTTGAAGGTAAATTGGTCGTGGGCGTCACACAGGAGGTCTGGAGTCATTAGTTCCAGAGTGTGGGCGTGTGCGGGTGTTAAGTTAGGCTCAAAGATCCCCCCCCCTCCCCAATGGTGTACCTAGAATGGTGGAGTCCTTCTTCTCCTCCTCTTATTCTGTTTCTTCCGTCTCTTCCCTTCCTAAATTTCTTCTTTCTCTTCATATTCTTTTTCTTCTATTCCTTTTCTTCTTCCTTCTCCTCTTCCCTTTCTTCTTCCTTTTCTTCCTCCTCCTCATCATCATTATTTTCCTCCTCCTTTGCCTCTCCTCCCATGATGCCCGTTGATTGGCTGTTCGTCACACTCATCATAATAACCATGTCACGCGACCTTAAAACGCCTGAGTGACGGACAGACAGACAGATGAAAAGATCTTTTATATAACTCAATTTTCCTCGCAGCCAAAGATTAGGTTAGGTCAAGTTAGGTTAGGTTAGGGTAGGTTAGGATAGGATGAGGCGGTACACTGAAAACCTCTCTATAACGGACTTCTCTCTCCATATAATCCGTTAGATGGAGGTTTCACATCTAGAGAATCCTTGATATAACGGATTTTCTTCTATATAGTCCGTAAAATAGAGGTTTGACCGTAATCCACACGAGGTTCATGAAGGTCCTCCAGTTAGCAACACAACCAGACAGTTCTTTACTTGGTGTTGTTGCTGACTTGCTGTGAATATTATCATTAATCCTCTTAATTTTCAAAGTTGTCTTATCATTCAGATTAAAAATATATAAATTACTCGTAAAAACATATAACTTAAAAACTCTTTCCTTATAAACCAAATGGCATTAAAATCACGTTCATGCGCTTTGATCCATCAGCAAATCCGCAAACATAAAAAATATATAAAAAGACGTATAATGATCTAATTCTCCTCTTTCTAACTAAATCCGCGAGGCTCAAAGACTGAAAGGACGTTTGAGAATAAAAGACAACTAAACTCGTAAACATTAACTAAAAGAACGACCATCATGGATACGTGACTTCAAGAACGTAAACAGACTCAGGGCGGTGAATCCGACTTCATCGTCTCACAACAAACTGTGTGACACCCCCCCCCCCCCCGAGGTACAGTAATAGTGAATTTCTGGGAGCATGAGGTTGACCCTCCCTCACCATCCACGTGACTTAACGAACTTAACGATGAGAGAGAGAGAGAGAGAGAGAGAGAGAGAGAGAGAGACTGCACGCAGACGTAGACTTAGACAGAATTGACCTCAGCAGCTCATAAACTCAACAGCTGATGAATTCAGCAGCTGATGGCCTCAGCATCTGATGAACTGAACAGCTGATGACTTCAGCAGCTGATACGTGTTATCGTAACAGTATTTTTCTCCCCGTTGACAGCTGATGAGTCTCAAGTGGCGTTGTGAGAGGTCATGATAACAATGGCGAGATGACCACAACTACTGCTCTTATTATTATTGTTATTATTATTATTATTATTATTACTATTATTTTTATTATTATTATTATTATTATTATTATTATTATTATTATTATTATTATTGCTGTTACTACTATTACTATTGCTACTACAACTACAACAACTACTACTACCACAATAACAATGATACTGATAGGGAGGGCGGGGGATAGTAGGAAAGATGGGAGAGAGAGGAAAGGAGGGAAGGATGGGAGAGAGAGGAAAGGAGGGAAGGATGGAGAGAGGGAAAGGGGAGGGAGGGAGCCAGAAATATAGGGAAGGATTAGGCCACCATAATGTGTGACGTGTAAGCCTGTGATTGGTTAATGACATCTGTGTTCTGTGACGTGCAATTCATTGATTGGCTGAGAACAAGTAGTGGCTGCCACAACAGTCCGATGATTGGCTAATAGTAACAATAATAATTACGAAGATGGTAAAGAAGAACTGAAGAAAGAAGACAAGAGAGAGAATAAAGAGAAATTAGTTAGGAAGAGAATTGTTATCGATTAATTGATCCTCTCTCTCTCTCTCTCTCTCTCTCTCTCTCTCTCTCTCTCTCTCTCTCTTGCCACACTATCAAAATAAATGTGTAATTTGATTCGTAAACTTGAATTAGAATTGTAAATTGAAATGAGTCAGTATCCTGCAGGCCTGGAAGTCTTCGCTGATTGGCTAACAGTACAATATTATGAAGTGAACGCTGATTGGCTAACAGTATTATGATGTGAACGCTGATTGGCTAACAGTATGATAAGATTGATTTATTTACCCCCTCTTTCTCCCCCTTCCTCCTCCCTTTTCCCTTGTTCCCTCTTCTTCTCTTGTACCCCCTCTTCCTCCCCTGTATCCCCTCTTCCGCCCTCCTTTTCCCCTTTCTTCCTCGTCCCTCTTCTCCCCCTCTTTCCCACCCCTCTTTCATTGTTCCCTCTCTTTCTGTCCTCTCCCCTCTCCCCTCTCCCCTCTCCCCTCTCTCCTCTCCCCTCTCCCCTCTCCCCTTACCATCGTTCCCTTACATTCTTCACATGCTACCACAGTCGACGCCTTTATTAGATTCTAGGGATGAAATGGACGGTATAAGAGACAGAGGCTGACAGATCGGTATACTCAAGCTGACAGTCGTGGAGATGAGAGACAGAGGCTGACAGATCGATATACTCAAGCTGACAGTCGTGGAGATGAGAGACAGAGGCTGACAGATCGATATACTCAAGCTGACAGTCGTGGAGATGAGAGACAGAGGCTGACAGATCGATATACTCAAGCTGACGAACGTGGAATTGGTAGGGGGAACTCACCTGACGTCAGCGTTGTCAGGCCATAAGACACCACCTGACACACCACCTGGGGTCCTTTTCGGCTCGACTTTGCCCTGACGACACCTGAGAGACCAGAACACCTGAGAGACCTGAACACCTGAGAGACCAGAACACCTGAGAGACCTGAACACCTGAGAGACCAGAACACCTGAGAGACCTGAACACCTGAGAGACCAGAACACCTGAGAGACCAGAACACCTGAGAGACCTGAACACCTGAGAAACTTGAACACCTGAGAGACTTGAACACCTGAGAGACCTGAACACACACACACACACACACACACACACACACACACACACACACACACACACACACACACAGAACGTTACTGATATAAGAACGAGAACAAGGTTGAGGGCCTCTTCGTTGAACATCCCGTGACAACATCTGACACAAACAGGACGACATGTCAGCAGGATATAACGTCACGGAGCCAACAAGATGGAGGTCAGGGAGATTTATAACAAACAATTATATTATCATGTGAACTTTGTGTGTGTGTGACATGTTGATTAATCTTGGTAAGTTTAGTAGCAATCTGTTAACCCGTTCTTGAGTTATTTTGACGACAGACAGACAGACACACAGACAGAACCGAAAACAATATCCACATATGTCCTGATGTCTGGTGTAATAAATCACAATATTATACCACCAGACAGACAGACAGACACATTTACTTACCTGTATATAATAATAATAAGGTGACTACAGTTATCTCACCTGTGTACTCATTTATTTAACTCAAAAGTTCTTTAACCAACTCAACACGATATAACCCCCACTTAAAGATAATCAGCTGACTGACTGTCTCATAATTTGTTTATATCTGACAGGAGACCAAAACAGCTGAGGTGTGTGAACAGGTAGGTGAACTGTGTTGAGTCTGGAGTTACCGTGTGATTATGAGTTGGCCTTGAGTCTTGTAACAGTCTGTCCGTGTCTCAGTGTCTCCGTGTGTTAGTGTCTCCGTGTGTTAGTGTCTCCGTGTGTTAGTCCGTCCGTGCACCAGTCCGTCCGTATATGCTATTCATTGGTTTAGTTTAGTCATCGTATTCAAGGGTTTACAACGTGCTCAGTGTGTGTGTGTGTGTGTGTGTTACGTTACATAACACACACACACACACACACACACACACACACACACAAAACAAACATAATATGAATAAACAAATCAATTATCTCTATTTTCCTATCATTAATATAACTTTTATGTTTCAGGTAAGTAAAGGCGCCAGCTCCTCCTCACCTTCGAGTAACACTTGAAGGATAACGCCAGAGAGGAGCTACTTGAAGGTAACACTCGAAAGTTTTAAGTCTGTAATTTGTACTGTATTTTCACACCAAATGAATCCAGAACGTAGACCAATATTTTGAAATTTCTTTGATAAATAATAATAAAAAGTAACCAATTATCGAGTCAGCCAGGAGTGACGTCATAAAAGAATCCCCCCCCCCCCCCAGAGTTCATTGTTAAATCCGGATTAAGTTAGGAGGAAGATAGACGAACGAACCTTTAAGAATCCCAGGTGAGGTGATGAACGTAACATAGGAGAAGAGGGAAGGAAATTCCTCCAGGAGATACATTATTAGCTTCCTCCGTGGCCTGGGGTACCTGCCTCAGGTGACGCTCGCCACCAACAATTAGTCGGACACGAGGGATTTTTTCACATTACTGTAATTTACTTTTTGCCTTAAGGGTCGTTGGCTCTTGATAACAATAATAATGAATATAATAATAATGATAAATATAATACGCATGAATTACTGGTATTTACGCCCGTGTGCGCAATATGAAGTGTTATTTACGCCCATATACGCATGAGAGAGCGTTATTTACGCCCATATACGCATGAAGGGAGCAGAAGCCACGGAGCAGCGTAGGGTGGCGTAACTACGCAGTTTTCGGAGAGGCAGCTGTTCCACTGTTTTTTGTTTTTTTACTGTATTATCTGCAGGATGTGTGTGTGTGTGTGTGTGTGTGTGTGTGTGTGTGTTTTATAATTTGAACCTGTCAACACACATTTAATAGTGTATATCAAATATACTTGAATACACCTCATACCGGAGCAGCCTTCCACCACCAGACGTCTTAAACACTGGCATCTTATTATTAATACATAAAGACAGACACAGAAAAATACTGCTACATAAACATAGACAGACAAACAGACCTACAGATACACTAATACATCTGAGGGGAGGGGAGGTAAAATTCACTGTCATGAGGGGAAACTATACGAAATATAATGTCTTAGAGGGGAGGATACTGCTGAATACAATGTCAGTGAGGGGAAATGGGAAATATACAATGGTAGTGGGGAAAAAAAGGGGGGGGGGGGGCGCTGGACAACACTGGACTATTACGCAGTTGAGAGAGGTTAGGGATCCCCCAGACAGCCCGGCCATGTGTGTCCACAAATAGACGAACATTATCAAGGTGCCTCTGTACTGCAAGGCAAAAGGATGATATTTATACTCTCTCTCTCTCTCTCTCTCTCTCTCTCACTCTCTCTCTCTCTCTCTCTCTCTCTCTCTCTCTCTCTCTACACACACACACTCTTATCCCTCCCTCCCTCCCTCACTCCTCCTCTCTCTCCTCCTCCTCCTTCCCCCCCTCCTCCTCTTCCTCCTTCCCTCCTCCTCCCCCTGCTTCCCCCCTCCTTCCCCACCTCCTCCTCCTGTTCCTCCTTCCCTCCTCCTCCTCCTCCTTCCCTCCTCCTCCTCCTCCTGCTTCCCCCCACCTCCTCCTCCCCCTCCTTCCCCACCTCCTCCTCCCCCTCCTTCCCCCTCCTCCTCCTCTTCACCCCACGCGGCGTTGACGGGCGTGGGGAGACAGACAAAGAGCTGAACTCTATATTTATAATTATCGACATCCGGCGGCGAGAGAGAGAGAGAGAGAGAGAGAGAGAGAGAGAGAGAGAGAGAGAGAGAGAAGGAGGGAGGAAGGGGCTAGGTGGTGTAAAGATAAAAATAGGCGTATCAGCGTTACTATGGAGATGGTCGGCGTAGACTGTGTGGGCGTAAATGGGCGTCGGGTGGTCGGTATAGAACTTTGGAAAGAAATGGATTTGTAATTTGTGATGGCGAGAGAGAGAGTGTGTGTGTGTGTGTGTGTGTGTGTGTGTGTGTGTGTGTGTGTGTTTTGGGATGCGTATGCGGGTGCTGAACATCGTATGCGGGCGTGATTACACAAGATAATTTTTTTTTTAGGAGTCACAACAGGTATATGCGTTAGGAGTCGACTATGTAGGTTCACCTCTTGTGTTGTTGTTGGCGTCTTAGTAACATTACAATGACATTATTACAGAGTTAACAAAGCAAAATGGTAGAGAAATATATATACATTATCTTACCATCATCAAGGAAGTGTATATAAACATTAAAGTGAATATATATAGATTAGAGTTAGTGAGTCTCTCTCTCTCTCTCTCTCTCTCTCTCTCTCTCTCTCTCTCTCTCTCTCTCTCTCTCTCTCTCTCTACCTAAGGTCAGGTTATGTTAGCGTTACGTTAGCTTAGGTTAGCGTTAAGTTATGTTAGCGTTACGTTAGCTCAGTTAGGTTAGCATTAAGTTAGGTTAGCGTTACGTTAGCTTAGGTTAGCGTTACGCTGGGTTAGGTTAGCGTTACGTTGGGTTAGGTTAGCGTTACGTTAGCTTAAGTTAGCGTTACGTTAGCTTAAGTTAGCGTTACGTTGGGTTAGATTAGCGTTACGTTAGCTTAAGTTAGCGTTAAGTTGGGTTAGGTTAGCGTTAAGTTGGGTTAGGTTAGCGTTACGTTAGCTTAAGTTAGCGTTAAGTTGGGTTAGGTTAGCGTTAAGTTGGGTTAGGTTTGGTTAGGTAAAGTTATAAATATTCCTTTTTGTTCTTTGCTGGTTAAGTCGACCTCATAGTGACAGGATCGTCCTCAACCGCGAGTTTTGTGAGGGAGGACGAAGCGAGCTGTCAGAGAGGGTCAACACAGTCCCCCTTGTGCCGTCTGTTGCCGCTGTCTTTCCTAATGTTATCATGTAAGACCTCCTCATCACCTGAAGATTAACTACCCTAAGTTTATTTCACATTGAGATTAATCTAACTTAATTGACACTAACTATACAATCATCTCCACTACTCTTGTAATTCTCTTATGACGTCATTCCAACACACACACACACACACACACACACACTCACACACACACACACACACACATTGTACTCCTTTTTTTGTGTCGTCTTCACAATATCGTCAAAATCGTTGCCTCAGTGTCGACACCATCTTGTATCTTGCCACAGAAGAAAACTTTGGTGTTCGTGTTGACATTTCTTCAGATTTATGATAACTTTATGTTTTGGTTAGGTTAGGTTAGGTCAGGTCAGGTCAGGTCAGGTCAGGTTTTGGTTTTGGTTTGGTTAGGTTGTAAAATGTATTAGTAAACGACAGTAGAGATATTAATTACAGGTACAGGTAGAAAGTACAGGTATGTGTGAGAGAGGGGGAGGGGGGGGATGATGGGATGGAAGGGAGGGAGGGTGGGATGGAAGGGAGGGAGGGAGGGAGGGAGGGTGGGATGGAAGGGAGGGAGGGTGGGTGGGATGGAAGGGAAGGGAGGGAGGGATGATGGGATGGAAGGGAAGGAGGGAGGGAGGGTGAGATAGAAGGGAGGGAGGGTGGGAGCGAAGGGAAGGGAGGGAGGGAGGGTGGGATGGAAGGGGAGGGAGGGGATGATGGGATTGATGGGAGGGAGGGTGAGAGGGAGCCGTGGGGCAATAGGGACCCGCCCGCCGTGGTTCCTGGGGGCAGGATGAAAGGATCCACCTCTTTATAATGACCACCTCACTATAACGAACCCGTGTATAGTGACTAGCTCAATATAACGAACATCTGTATAGCGTCCAACTTGTATAGTGACTACCTCAATATAACGAACTTCTATATAACGTCCAACCTTAATATAAGGAACCATTGTAAAGTGTCCAACCTTAATATAACGAACCCCTGCGTCGAATCTCAATATAATGAACCTATCCTACAGCTTCCAACTTTGACATAAGAAACTCCTGTATAACGTTCAACCTCAGTATAACGAAACCATTGTAGAGCGTCTCACCTCAGTATAACGAACCATTGTGGTGGTAGTGGTAGTTTCTCTTTGTTCTTGAGGCTGGGTATATTGATGGTGGTAGTGGTGGTAGTGGTGGTAGTGGTAGTGATAGTAGTGGTAGCGATAGTAGTTGTAGTGATGATTGTTGTATATATGTGTCTGTCTATCTGTCTGTATATATCTTTTGTGTGCTTCAGCTGTCACTAACGAACGCTCAGCTGCACTAACTAATGAGCACCGTCAGTAGTACAGATCACACGACACCGTTGACCTACTTCCCCTGTAGACTACATCAACTCTACACATCCGCCACACATCGTTCACTTACCCGTAACTTCATGCACCGAGGAGTAACATGTACTACCGTTTGTTAACTTCATTGTCACACAATCAGGGCGCCACTCACAATCAGGGCGCCACTCACAATCAGGGCGCCACTCAATCAGGGCGCCACTCACAATCAGGGCGCCACACACAATCAGGGCTCCAGTCACACAATCAGGGCGTCACACAGTAATATATGACAGACGGCCATTAAGTGTCAGGTAACTTGAGACGCCATCTGGGGCCACGATACGGAAAGCTTTTGGATAGATATGTGTATGTATGTATGTATGTGCGTGCGTGCGTGCGTGCGTGCGTGCGTGCGTGTGTGTGTGTGTGTGTGTGCGTGCGTGCGTGCGTGTGTGCGTGCGTATGTGTGTGTCGCTTTTAGCTGTGAACTGAGAGAAATAAATGACAGTTGTGAGGAAACGTTGGAGAAAAATAGGTACCCGGAGGCACAAGGTTCTCGTTGCCTCCGTCAGTAGGGGAGAGAAGCAGGTGTTACCAATGTTCTCTCCTCCCGAAGATCACGTCGGGTGTTTAGGATTCTTCCCCATACAAGGTTTTAAAAGGTCTTATATATCCGCCATGATGTGGATGTTGATAGTACTTTGTGTCAGGAGAGAGAGAGAGAGAGAGAGAGAGAGAGAGAGAGAGAGAGAGAGAGAGAGAGAGAGTCAGACGCTGATGTCATCACTGGTCGCTAGATGAGGGTGGTGTTGGAGGTATTTCCTTTTCCACTCCACCTCTGTCGCAATATTCTCCTCTCGTTATAATTATCTCATTTTACCTCTTTTCTTGGTGATATATGCGGCCTAAACTCACCCCCTCGGTATATGAAAATAAAGAAAATATAAAAACAAATCGTAAAACTTTCTCAGATGTTTGGGTATACTGTTTGTTTTGGTACGCGGAGGATGTGAACGAGATGGTTTGTTTTGATTAAGATGTGGCACCACCGCACCCTCCTCCAATATGTGGCACCACCGCACCCTCTGCACACCACCTGTTTTTGAAACTTCAAAGCGCATCTGTAAAGAGGGAGGGAGGGAGCCGCCCGCATAGCCTCGCCTCCCTCACTGGCAACACACACACTCACACACCATAACAACTACATTAAGCTACACCACAAAACACTCTACTATAAAATAAATGATAACTGACGAAACGTTATAAAAAGCACATAGGGTATAAACGATATACTCTTCCGCTGATCAAACAGTATTGGGGAAATATTAACTTCAACTAGGGAGAAAAAATACGAAATTCTCTCTACTGTAACACGGAATTGAAATTAAATTCTCATTAGTGTGACACGGTATTAATAGTGATAAAACACTGGGATTAATCTTTTTTGTAGGTAGCTCGTGTGTGTGTGTGTGTGTGTGTGTGTGGCCTTACTCTGTGCTGCCCCCAAGGTCCTTTGTACTGTAGGATCGATGACTGTGTGTGTCCGCGCGCGCGTCTGTGTGTGTGTGTGTGTGTGTGCGCGCGTAAAAGCTGTATCTAGTATATCAGTGTATATGACTAACAGACACGCAAAACACACATGCACACACACGCACCATCAAAAACACGCACACATAAATTATAGATTGACACACACACACACACACACACACACACACACACACATGGTCTCTCACTCAAACTCTTGGGTGTAGTGAAAATGACGATAATGAACCTTGATATAAGAATAATAATGATAATAACAGTATTAAGAATAGTAATAACAAAAATAACATTAATAATCAGTAAAGTAATAATAACAATAATGATAGAAATGACATTATTATTATTATTATTATTATTATTAACAACAACTACATCAATAACAATGACAACAACAGTAATAGGAATAATAATAAATAACAATAATAATAATTTAAAAACACAAACAAATATTAAAACTCACATTCTTATAACACAAACCTCGTTCTCAACTAACTGTCCCTTGAGTATCACTCCACGGGATTGTTACCTTTACTAATTCAAGGTCAACCTCCATGGCCAGCCTTCAACCACCAGGGACACACTGAAACACACACACACACACACACCCACTCAAGGTCGCTTTTTGGCCAATCAATACCTTGCTTGCTTTCCCGAGGTGAGAGCGACACCCAATCAATACCTTGCTATGTTTTCTCAGTATCATATGGGGGAGGTGAAGGCCTTGGGGGTTAGGGTTAAGATTTGGGGGGAGGGGTTAAGGGGGGAGGGGTTAAGGGGGGAGGGGTTAAGGGGCAAGTGGTCTCGTCCCCCCCCCCTCCCCTCCGCCCATTCAGTATTTATAGTAATCAATATCATGGGTCACTTTCCCCTCAAGGTCAAAATCTTAAAGTAATCAATAGTCTTGTTGTAGGTCAGTCAGCCAGTCAGTCAGTCAGTCAGTCAGTCAGTCAGTCAGCCAGTCAGTCAGCCAGTCAGTCAGTCACCCAGTCAGTCAGTCAGTCAGTCAGTCAGGTGAACAGACACTCAGACTGTCTCAGGTAACCACTACACTGACAGACGTTTATAATTGATCGCTATATTCCTCAATAATAACTATATATATTTATAGTACAATATAGGAACACCTCTTGAACAGACAGACAGACACACAAGAGAATATAATGTGTGTGTGTGTGTGTGTGTGTGTGTGTGTGTGTGTGTGTGTGTGTGTGTGTGTGTGTGTGTGTTTTATTTATCCTGTAGAGACACGATAAATAATGAATCAATTTATGTAAAGAAAATATAGACGAAAGACAAGAATATTGACGTAATTATTTGTTAAGTTCAGACGCAGGAATAGTTGATTCACAGGTGCGTGAGGGTACAGAGGAACACACACACACACACACTTACTCACTTTCGTGCAATGGGACAGAACCAGACAATGTGATGTAGTCGTGGCCAGAATTAGGCTAGGATACAGACACATCTGGCATGTTAGTAACGCCGTACCCATACCGGAACACTCAGCATGTAAACTTTGTGATAAACCTTTAAAGCATACACTTGAACACTATATTATTGAATGTGACACTCTCAAAGACTTCAGGCCACCTGACTTACTGTATCTTGAACTATGTAATTACTTCATTGAATCAGGTGTGCTTGAGGACATTCTTGCTGTTTATCCCAAATTTGCTAGCCCACACTGAATAGTCTTCAATTAGAATATGACTCCAATGTATGTGATCCACTGACCTATATATACTGTTAATGAATATGATGTATTTCCTTTTTTGTGTACGAACCTCTGTCCTGCGTGGCAGTGAACAGTGGCATTACCCACATGAATCTGACCTATATATAGTGTCAATGAATATGATGCATTCTTTGTGTATGAACCTCTGTCCTGCATGGCAGTGAAAAGTCACATTACCCACATGAATCTGACCGACGTATATGTATGTATGTGTGCGTGTGTGCATGTATATGTACGTGTACATGTATATGTGTAATTGTGTATGTATATACGTATATGTATGTATATGTGTGTGTGTGTGTTTACACATATGTATATGTACTGTCAATGAATATGATGCAACTCTTTGTGTACGAACCTCTGTCCTGCATGGCAGTGAACAGTAACATTACCCATATGAACCTGACCTCTATACATTTATAGTTGTTAATGAATATGATGTATTTCTTTGTGTGTGAACCTCTGTCCTGCGTGACAGTGAGAAGTGATACCACCCTCAGTGTCAAGACCTGACTGAATTACTCACAATAGGCAAACTGTACTACAAGCTCTGCCAATAAATTTGTTAAACTAAAAAAACTCTCTCTCTCTCTATATATATATATATATTATTATTATTATTATTATTATTATTATTATTATTATTATTATTATTATTATTATTGCTACGAACACCTGGCTGGTAATTAATCACTGTAGTAGTAAGGTAGAACTGAGCACTGCCTTCACCTGAGTGGTCCCAACAGTCGCCATTTTTCAAGATAATTTCGCTTCCCTTCCATTTTTTTCTTGTTTTGAAGTGATTAATTGTTTTGTTTACCTCCTCTGAGCTCGAGAGAGAGAGAGAGAGAGAGAGAGAGAGAGAGAGAGAGAGAGAGAGAGAGAGAGAGATTTTTCGTTGACTAGAAAGTACGATTTATTGTTATTATTATTATTATTATTATTATTATTATTATTATTATTATTATTATTATTATTAGGTACAGGTGTGGTGGAGGGGAGGGGGTAGCAGGTACAGATAAGGTGGAAGGGGGGGAAGGAGGAGGCAGACAAGAGATACAGGTATAGTGGAGGGAGTAGAGGAGGGAGGAAGGCTTTATGTAAATTAAGGAAGGGAAGGGTTAATGGGTGGTAGTAGACCTTTTTTTTCTATAGGCCTACACTTTTTATTTATTTATATTTTTCGTCGCATTTAAGGAACATTAGTTGTGTTTTAGATGGAGGTTAGGTTAGGTTAGGTAATATTAACTCTCACCCGTCCATTTACCCAGTCGTCTTTCCGTCCGCCCATCTGTCCGTTCTTCGTCCTTCCATCCGTCCGTCCGTCCGCTATAAGGAGGATCGTATAATAGTAACACATTATTAGCTTGTGGTTGTTTTAATTAAGGACTATTTTAAGGCCTGGGTATAATTTAATAAGCCACATAGGCCTAAATATCTGATGTGAGTGTTACATAGGCCTACTTTTTTATTATTTGACGAGTCACACAGGCCCGTGTACAATTCAAACAGTCACCTAGGCCTAAATTTTACGATCTAAAGTACCAAATAGGCCTATATGTTACATCTGAGGCTATTAATTCGAGCAGTCACATAGGCCTATAAGGTAACACTCAAGTAACTAATATGTGTCTTTAGAAAATTAATTTAGACAATACTTAAGAGTCAATTACCTTTTGTTGTTGGAAGATTTTGTAAACACAGAGGTTAAAGGGGACACATATCACGTTATGTTTACGGTCGGTTAGTCTTATAAACTGAAGATCTCTCGAGCAGTCATTTGGTTCTTCCTTTGTTTTTATTCACCTCTAATATGTGCTTTAAAGAATGAATTTGGACCTACAGGTGATATATTGTTTGTTTGTTTGTTTGTTGTACACCTGTATAAACGCACATAAGGTTCATAAACGACCCAACACACACACACACACACACACTAACAAACTCTCCCCCATGCTCACAATAAACGCCTGAATCTCCTCTTTGACCTTCTTTTGTTTCCAACCCCTGGTATGGTGGTGTCAAATCCCTTATACTTCCCGACACATTGGATCCCAAACCCATATTATCGTGTTTCACCTAACCTAACCTAACCTCGCTGCCTCTCCAGTTACTTTAGATGGCTATTACGTATTATGTAACTCAATATGTGTTCTGGGTATATATGTGTTATGTATATGTATGTACTTATGTGGAATTGAGAATTTGAGATATAATTTTTATCTCTTTTGGGTATCTATTAAATTCTGTTACATCATTATCATTATCATCATCATCATCATTATTATCATCATCATCTCTTACACCCCAACAAAAACTTCCCCACCTCACCCTCACAAAACCCACCCCACCCCGCCCACCCAACCCACCCCACCCCGTACCCTCGTCACAACACATAAGGCGTATCTCTCGTGGTTGGCAGCTACGCACATAATTCTCTCCTTTAAGACGCTCCTACGCACCCTAACGCACTATGCAGGACAGAGACGAGCGTGGGGAAGGGTTTGGACGCAGCGGGAGATGGAGGAGAAAGAGAGGAGGAATGTAGAGTAGAAAGAATATGAATAATGTGGGAGAAGGGAAAAACTGGTCCTGGGGAGGGAGGTTAAATGAGAGACAGGGAGAGAAGGAGAGAGAGAGGTAGAAGGAGGGGAGGTAAGGAGGGTAAACGAGGGGAGAAGGAGGAAGGGATGGGTTAAGGGGGTGAGAGGGGAGAGAAGAGGGGTGAGACAGGGGGAGGGGAGGATGTAATGCTAATAGGAGAGAGGGGATGAGAGACGCCGTTGGACACGTACAACTTGAGAGAGACAGACAGACAAACAGACAGACAGACAGACAGACAGGCAGACATATATAATCTCCGCTACAAAGACATATCTACAGACTGAGATGAACAAAGCCCATGGACAGACAGACTTTGAAGTACAGACAGAAATAGACAGACGCTTAGTACCAGGAAATGTTAAGAGAAAGCTTCACAGATACATACAGACAGTCTCGCAGACAGACACTCAGACAGACAGAAAACCTTACAGACACAACCAAAGGACTTCTCTCTCTCTCTCACACACACACACACACACACTCACAGATGTAGACAGAGACACAGACAGACAGACAGGCAAGACAAAGAGCTCCTACAGAAGAATTAAACGAAGTCATCGCCACGCCTCTACCACACGGACGCGACCTTCTGGTGACACAGATACAGACACACACAGACACAGACACAGATACAGACACACACAGACACAGACACAGACAGACAGACACAGATACAGACACATACAGACACAGACAGACAGACACAGATACAGACACATACAGACACAGACAGACACATGAGACCAGCGAGACAAAGGAACTCTGGGTGTAGATAAGAGAGAGTGTGAAGCCACCGACGCCGCTATCGCCCGCCCCGGCAACTGGGACTGTGGGAGGGACACTATTACGCCTGGAGGGTGACGCTCACAGCCACGGAGGGGGGGGGGGGGGGGGACGCCATCCTCACATGTAAACAATGACAGCTTGGGTGTACGGAAGGTCTAGTTTGGCGTCTCTCTCTCTCTCTCTCTCTCTCTCTCTCTCTCTCTCTCTCTCTCTCTCTCTCTCTCTCTCTCTCTGCCCCAACCCAAGTTCATGTACCTTTCTGACCCTCACTGTGGCCCCCCCCCCTTGGCTATAAGCGTTGTTAACACAGCTCATATGTTTGTAAGTCTGTCGTGGCCTCTCTCATCCCTCTCCCCTTACCTCTAACCCCTCCCTCTACCTCCCCCTAACCCCTTCCCCCAACCTTCCCTTCCTCCATCTTCCTTTACCCCTCCCCCCTGCCTCTCACCCTTCTGTTCCCCCCACCCTATTATCTCAACCTACAAGCCGCCATAAAGCGCTCCCCTTGACCCCCTAAACCCTTTCCCTTAGGGGCCCTGAGGTGATGCCTTGATGTAAATACTGACACCGTGGGCGTCTGTAGCGTTCCTTTCCAATACTTCCCTTTACTCCCTCCCTCTCCTCTCTGCCTCTCCCCCTCTACCCCTCCCTCCTTCCCTCTCCCCCTCCCATCCTCAAAACCCCCATAAATCCCTTTACCTTCCCCCTTGAACGTCTGAAAAGTCACCCTTAGTCGAGTCACCCCTTAGTGTTCCTCCCTTTTGTACCTCCTCCTCCCCCTCCCTTCCCCCTTACCTTTTCCCCCCTCTCATTAAGCCTGTTTCCCTGAGTAGACCTTCCCTCCTCTCCTACCATTATCCCGTAACTCCTCCTTTCCCTTCCTTTTCCCTTTCCACCCCATTCCACCTACCCCTCCCACACCCCCTCCCCCCCACCCTAAGCCCCTGATATAGGTTTCGATGCACGGAAGCCCTCCCTCCCTCCCTCCCATACCCTTCCCCCTCCGACGCGACGCCACAGTTTCCCGCCCATGTGTACTACGGCTCCTTTGTTTGGGTTAGGTTAGATTATATTAGATTAGGGGAGTGACTGTGTGTGTGTTTGTGTGTGTGTGTGTGTGTGTGTGTGTGTGTGTGTGTGTTGGGGTGTCTCGTGTGATTATTATAAGCCACTGTGCCTCTACCAGTAACACACGCACCTGTATATGCTACCTGTATTCTCACCTGTACCTCAATACCTTTACTATAAGAGGGTAGATATTTCTCCCTTCTTAACCCCTTTCCTCTTTCTGCTTTTTCCCTGCCCCATTTTGTCTCTCTCTATCCCTCCCTCCTTTCTCTCTCTATCCCTCACTCCTTTCTCTCTCTGTCACTTTCTCCTTTTTCTCTCTATCCCTCCCCTATTCTCTCTCTATCCCTCCCCCTATTCTCTCTCTATCCATCCCCTATTCTCTCTCTATCCCTCCCTCCTTTCTCTCTCTATCCCTCCCGCCTTTCTCTCTATCCATCCCCCTATTCTCTCTCTATCCCTCCCTCCTTTCTCTCTCTATCCCTCCCCCTATTCTCCCTCTATCCCTCCCCATCCTCTCTCCTCCTCCACTCAGTTGTTGTGGTAGCAGGAAGAGGGGAGTCTCGCACGCGGTACAGGAGGGGAGTGGTGAAGAGCCAGAGGGGAGAAGGTGGTAGAGGAGAGGCAGGAAGGGGGAGAGGAGGGGAGAGTACTCATCCCCTTTGTTTGTGCTTCTGCTTGATGGAGGGGAGGGGAGGGGCGATGGGGAGAGAGTGGGCGGGGAGGGGCGATGGGGGGAGAGTGGGCGGGGAGGGGCGATGGGGGGAGAGTGGGCGGGGAGGGGCGATGGGGGGAGAGTGGGAGGGGAGGGGGAACAAACCCAAAATTCCTGGAATAGATGAAACAAGCTCTCTCTATCTCTCTCTCTCTCTCTCTCTCTCTCTCTCTCTCTCTCTTATGGGTGAGAGGGACTTGTCTGTCTAGTTGTCTGTCAACCTGTCTATTTGTTTCCCTGTCTACCTGCCCATATGCCTGTCTGTTGTGGGTGCTCTTCTGTTTATTTTCTGTTTGCCTGTAGGTCGCTCTCTTTGTCTGTCTGTCGTGGGTAATAGACAGGTGTCACAGGGTCGGGAATGAACTACCTCACCTGGTGGGAGAACTGACAGCTGATGAGATACTGTACCAAGCACGACTGTCTCGATGAGAGAGAGAGAGAGAGAGAGAGAGAGAGAGAGAGAGACCCACTCACCTATCCCCACACATCCACCCACCCTCCCACCTACCTACTCACCCACCACATCCACCCACCCACACGCTTCCTTTGTTTACCCCCGCCTGAGGTACTCCTGGTCAAGCTGCATAACAACAGGTGTCGGATATAAGAGACGGGAGGTAGAGAGAATTAGGGGGAGGGTGAGAGGGGAGAGGGGAGAGGAAAAGAGGGGGAGAGAGGTGAAGGGAAGGGGGTAGGAAAAAAAAGAGATTGGTGAGATAAATAAGAGAGAGGGGAAAGGAGAGGGAGAGGGGGGAGAGGGAGAGGGGGGAGGAGTGAGTGAGAGGGCGTGGTACCTCTCTCAGACAGGAAATACCAATGTTAGAGTAACAGTACACCCTCAAGCGACTCTCCCTACTTCCTGCCTCTCACTTTTTCTGTCCCCCTCCTCCTCCCCCTCATCATCTTCCTCCTCCTCCTCCTCTTCTTCATCTTCCCCCTCCTCTTCATCATCATCCTCCTCATCTTCCTCCTCGTCTTCCTCTTTCTTCTCCTCCTCCTCCACCTCCTCGATGGTATATAATTACCGTATGCACCCCCCCCCCCACACTCGCGACAGTGGCTGACTCTACCAGGAAGTTGAAGGAAATACAAGGAAGAGAGAGATTCTTCACTCACGCCAACATCAATATTACTTTTGTAGGGGGGGGGGGGTGGTCTCCGGGACGTGCGGCTTCGTTCCTTCGTCAGCAGAACATAAAATATAACTCATACAGTATATAAAGCACTGTCCTGCGTATCAGTGAACAGTGATACCACCCTCCGTGTCAACACCTGACTGAATTACTCAGAATACGCAAATTGTACTCCAAGCTTTGTTATAAATAATTCCACTTGCTAGATTGTTAGGAGTGTTGTTAGGCCAGATATGATCTATCACCCTGGCAGTTACCCAAGTGGTTTTGGTTATAGTGTTGAAGAAGAGTTTAGAATGACAGGTAGCAAGAAGGTCTAATACTGAGGTGTCCATTTCTGATTTTAATAGATCAAGGTTGAAATCTGCTGTGATGTAGCAGTCTTTCCTCTCTGAACTTATGATAGAGATAAGCTCCGATAATTGATCAAGAAAGTCCCTTACATTAGTGTGGGGTCTTCTGTAGATTACTCCTACTAGGATATTTCGCGTGTCGTTACGTCATTAGATGAAAACACTCTCCATGTACTCCTCTTGAACCTTTAAATCATCTCTTTCAGAAGTGTTATACTTGATATCAACATAAAGGGCGACACCACCACTGTGTCGTGACGTGTCTATTATGATTAGGAATGCTATACAAATGTTCAATATCGTTAGTATATTACTAACTGTTCACTACAATAATCACTGTACATTACTATATGTTCACTATAACAACCACTGTACATAACTATATCTTCACTATAACAACCACTGTACATTACTATATGTTCACTACAATAATCACTGTACATAACTATATCTTCACTATAACAACCACTGTACATTACTACATGTTCACTACAATAATCACTGTACATTACTATATCTTCACTATAGCAACCACTGTACTGTATGTTCACTATAACAACCACTGTACTGTATGTTCACTATAACAACCACTGTACTGTATGTTCACTATAACAACCACTGTACTATATCTTCACTATAACAACCACTGTACTGTATGTTCACTATAACAACCACTGTACTGTATCTTCACTATAACAACCACTGTACTGCATGTTCACTATAACAACCACTGTACTGTATCTTCACTATAACAACCACTGTACTGTATGTTCACTATAACAACCACTGTACTGTATCTTCACTATAACAACCACTGTACTGCATGTTCACTATAACAACCACTGTACTGTATGTTCACTATAACAACCACTGTACTGTATCTTCACTATAACAACCACTGTACTGTATGTTCACTATAACAACCACTGTACTGTATCTTCACTATAACAACCACTGTACTGTATGTTCACTATAACAACCACTGTACTATATCTTCACTATAACAACCACTGTACTATATCTTCACTATAACAACCACTGTACTGTATGTTCACTATAACAACCACTGTACTATATCTTCACTATAACAACCACTGTACTATATCTTCACTATAACAACCACTGTACTGTATCTTCACTATAACAACCACTGTACTGTATCTTCACTATAACAACCACTGTACTGTATGTTCACTATAACTATATATTAACTGACCAACATTACTATATATTAACCACAATACTATACACTCACTCTTGCCTCTTACTACATTTACATTGATTTGTTCCTAAAATTTGAAATGGAAGATAAACGAGACAGTGAAAATATTTATATAACAATGGCTGGTTCAAATTACACATTGTGTATTGTCCATTTGGGTGATTGGGTTGAGCGCCCATGGCGACCATCGTTGTATCAAGTCAACAGCGTGAAGGAACGCATGTTTGTCGATCCGCGGCGGGGCTACACTTTACCCGGACCCGAAAATAATCATGGGGCAACTCTCGATTTTAAAACGTTATACATTATGCAACCCAGAACGAAAGGTCCGGTTAAGAAGACGCAGCATTTTCATGAAGAAGTCCCCAAGAGGGCAACAAAGAGTTAGAAAATACGCCTAGATAAAATGTATTATGAAAGAAGAAAGGAAATATATATGATGAAAAAACTAAAGAAGAAGGCTGCCAAGAAAACTGAACCGGTAGATAATGAATCAATGATGAATGTATAAGTGCAGAGCCGTCCCAAGGGCAAGACAAGCAGTGCGACCGCCCCGAGCCCCAAGCTAGTGGGAGCCCCGCGACCTACCTAACCCGACACCGGAATTAGTGACGCCGTTACTTCAGGAGACCAACTGAAGAATTAGTGACCAGCACAGTTAGGCAATGCATCTGCTGACATGAGGTCAGAGGTAAGATTAAGTGACCCCATCTTATCACCCAGACTAAGAACAATGTTTCTACACCATCTTCGACACCGGCTCCTACTACCACCTGAGATCCCTAGCCCGAGAATTGCTGTTCGACACCACAACCGCATCCAGCCCATACGTGCACGAACTGATCACTATAAGAACAGCCCAGTCCCAACCATTGTAAAAATTATCAATAACTTGTAATAAACCAGTGTATTCACTCCCAGTAAATACTACTTCTTGCACTGTCACTATGTTGAAATGCACTGTAGTTTGAGCTTTTCCCCATCTAGTTATTATATGTCTTATTTGTATCACTTATGTTACTTGTATATTATTTGTAATTCGAAACCCATTCCCCAAATATGTAACTGTATATTTTCAGCCTTCTGGCTGCCAAGCTCTTTCAATAAACCGTTAATTATTATTATTATTATTATTTACAATGTCATTCTTTACTGTGCTCTGTCGAAGAGGAGTGAGGACGTTGACAGCGGTCACCTGTCAGTGTTGTCCAAACTCTGATTCTCCAATTTACTGTGAATTATTATTATTATTATTATTATTATTATTATTATTATTATTATTAGTAGTAGTAGTAGTAGTAGTAGTAGTAGTAGTAGTAGTAGCAGTAGTAGCAAACGCCAGCAAATCCTTCCTCATCGTGAAGCCAGATCATTATGATCGGGCTTTGGAGGTTTTCGGCGAAAGTGAGGTCAAAATAACTAAGGACGGCCAAAGACATTTAGGCGCAGTAATTGGCACTACGGACTTCAAGACCCAGTACGTAGCGGGAAAGGTGAATGAGTGGGTTAGCGAAATCCAAGCTCTATCGGAGATTGCTAACACAGAGCCACATGCTGCCTTTGCAGCATTCACCCATGGAGTCAAGCATCGTTGGAACTACCTGATGCGTACCATCCCTGAGATCGGATCCCTCCTCCACCCTGTGGAAGAAGCAATCAGTGTCAAGTTCATTCCCAAACTAGTGAAACATCCTGACTTAACCCTAGCAGAAAGAACACTTCTTGCACTTCCACCAAGACTGGGAGGGAAGGGACTAACTAATCCAGAGGAGATTGCTGACTCTGAACATCAAAATTCACTTAAGCTCACGGCAGCCCTCACTGACCACATAATAGCCCAGAATGCAACAGGGGAAGTGGACACCAGCGAAGTTAATACGATCCGTAGGTCCATTACAACAGATCGGCAGCACTGCCAAAATGACGTGTTGCAGCAACTATTGCTGCAGGTTCCAGAAAATTTGACAAAAAAAGTAGCTATAGTGCAGGAGGTGGGCGCCTCGAACTGGTTAACTACGTTACCGATAAGGGCAAATGGTTTCAGCCTTAACAAACAAGAATTTACAGATGCCATTGCTCTAAGGTACGGTTGGCCAGTGGATGGTTTGCCCTCCCAATGCTTGTGTGGCTTTTCCTATGATGGCGATCACGCCATGATCTGCAAGAAGGGGGCTTCATATGCATGAGGCATGACGAGGTAAGGGATCTCACAGCAAATATGTTGAAGGAAATCTGCCGGGACGTCATGGTAGAACCGACCCTCCTTCCACTGGATGGCGAGATCTTCCAACATAGGACTTCAAACACTTCTAACGAAGCCCGTGTGGACGTCAGTGCTCGAGGATTCTGGACGCGGGGACAGCGAGCTTTCTTCGACATTAGGATTTTTGATCCCATGGCCGTTTGTCACCGTAACCTAGCTCTCGATGCTGCGCATAGGAGGAACGAGAACGACAAGAAGAGGGCATATGGGGAGAGAATACAAAATGTTGATCAAGGCAGCTTCACTCCTCTAGTGTTCACAACCTCTGGTGGGATGGGCCCAAGTGCAAGATGTTTCTACGCCAGACTCGCGGAGCTGATCTCCGAACAGAAGCAGCAGCCCAGAAGTTATGTTACAGCCTGGATGAGATGTCGACTGTCCTTCTCTCTCCTTCGGTCGGCTTTGCTCTGCCTCAGGGGAACGAGAGCTTCTGCCCCTACTCCGACAACTGCTGCAGATATTGACTATGAGGCTACAGTCACTGAATGCCGCATAGATCTGCGGCTCAACTAATTTAACACAGACAGGATAGCTTCTTATGTATTAGGATATTTAATATTAAGGTAAATAAATGGTGGCGAAGGTGTGGCTCTTGGGGGAGGCTGGAGGCCACGTTTATTAAAAAAAGAAAGAAAAAAAAGTAGTAGTAGTAGTAGTAGTAGGTAATAAAATGGCGGCGAAGGTGTGGCTATTAGGGGAGGCTGGAGGCCAATTTAAAAAAAAGTAGTAGTAGTAGTAGTAGTAGTATTAGTATTACATTTTCGCCCCCCGGGCCCCGATGTGTGTCAATGACCTGTGCTCGGGTGGGCTAATCCCCGTAAAAGAAAACCTAACCTAACCTAACCTGGGGTGTTAGTTCATCAGGTGGCCATAAAACGTATGGAAATTGATCTTGTGTTTACTTTATGTGCAAGAATAACAAAGTGAATTATATCAGAATGTTCGTGGAATATCCATTCTTAAAAGTTCTTTGTATAACTCTAATAGTATTTAGTGTATTTTTTTTTAATGTGTGACCCTAATGAAGAGAACGAGTACGTGTTTGATTAATGACCCTTAGTCGTTTAAGCAGACGATGGTCAATGAAGTCAACACCCACTAACTCCCTAGCCTCGCCCTCACTCATATCCATATTCTCGCTTGAGCGCCAACTGTAATACCCAGTTGCAGTGGTAACTGACCTTGAGGGTAAATATATACGGAATTTACAAACAAACAAATGAAGAGAGGTAAGGTGGCAGGCCAGGCTAGGCGGTAAGACACGCCATTCTCACCCTTGTGTGTGTATGTCCCGGTCATCAGAGGCAGAATTTTACTAGTTATTTTAACACGAGGCGCTTGTCTGTACGGCCGCTGTACCTTCCTGGGAATCTGGGTACTGGTGTGTTGCTGGACAAAGATTAAAGAATTGTGTAGTAAAAAGATATTTAAATAATATCTGATAGGACGCTTGAGGTGGTCTCAGCTCACGACTTGTGCCGCTATGTACATACACTAGTGAGTGGCGCCTCAATGTTATTCACTCCAGCACATGAGTCCAACTATGGAAACACATTAGCACTTTATGTCACATCACAAAAAGTTACAAGAGAGTTTGTTTACTGTAGTTGAGTAGAATATCATCAACCAACATCTAAAACTGATTTATGTTGCCACGACCTACTAAAAAGTACATGCATTGTGTCTCTGTTGGTAGTGAACGCTCTCATAAGATATCGCCTCGACTGTATATATTATCTCATCGCTCTCCAGGGTTGTGATGTACAATACTTATATTTATAAATGCTATGGACCCAGTCTCACTAAGCGGACACTAGCGATGGCGGGGAGTGAATATATATTTAAATGGAGATCGTTGCCGTGTTCGTTTGGTTGGCTTCTCCAGCTAAAGCTTTATGTTATATCGCCCAAGTGTTCGGGCTATGGGTGTGACGGCCCGGCATCTGGCATCCCGTTTCCACAAACCGTATTTCCACCCTTTCCCCCTCTCTTCCTCCTCCACTTATTCACTAACGCCCAAATGATCTGCGTTCTATCACATTTACCCCCCCCCCCCCCCACTGGTACAACCCCACCCACTGTAGATGCAATTAGAAGTAAGTTTTCCGAAGTGGGAAATTGTCGAGTAAAACGAAATTTGAGGGCAGGGTGTTTTGTGACGCAGAGGTCGCCTGGCAACACGCTGCCGAAACGCTGAGCGGCTGACTTCCTAAGTGCGCATTTAGTGGGTAGCGACGCGGGCGGAGGGCAGGGAGGCGGGCGAGCTGTTCTGCAGTAGCCCACACTTGATTATACCTGTTTCTCTCAACCTTCATTTTACCCCATAAACCACGTTTTTTCCTACCTACGGCGTTTCATTAGCTTTCGGTATCAAAATTTATGTGCGATGTGAATTTCAGGGTGGGCGACATAATTTCTGATTAGGCTCGTCTTGTCTGTGGGACTTGGCAATATTTTTTTTTAGATACTGTTTTGGCAAAGTTCAAGTCTTGCAATATATCTTGTAGATTTGTATATATCTTTAGACATTTATAAGTAACATTGAGCCGTTTCTGTATTAAAGGTAGACGAATAAATGGTGAGGTTTGGCTGGCGTGTTGTGCCTGTCAAACTTTGGGGGGAAAATCAAGTTTTATTTTCTCCTTGCCACAAAACTTGGCTCATTATCTCTTCCCCCTCAACATAACCATCCCTGGCATACATTACATTGAAAATCTATTAAAAACTGATATTTAATCCCTTTATAAGGCTGAAAAAAATAGCGACAAACGACGAAAAGTTTGTAAGAAGTGAACAGGTTATGTAGTAATGGCGGCCACTAGTCACACGTTACTCCTTGGCTGATTTGAATATTGAGGCCATTTGTGATTCTGGCCAGGGACTCCCCGACACCAGCCTCCACTTATACACGCTACGTCCCCTCGATACGGGGGCCCTCTCCAGCCTCCACCATTACTCCATTTTTTACTGCCAACTCCATCACACACTCTACTCCAACCCCATCACACTCTACTCCAACCCCATCACACACTCTACTCCCCCAACCCCATCACACACTCTACTCCCCCAACCTTTATTTCATCTCCGCTTCCCAAACTCCCTCCCCCACAACCCCTCCATCCCACTATCTCCCTCCCTCCCTCCCTCCCTCATTTATCGCACTCTGTCTTCGTGTTATTTCCCGTCCAAGACATCTACTCACCGTCATCGCCTCCGGCAGGTAAAGGAAAACCTCACCCCATTACTCAGTGTGGCTCCTGTAGGCGACGCTGTAGGTGACGTCCATAATAACACCCACTCAGGTAATACACAGGTAAATTTGTGAGTGGGTGGGGTGGTGTGGGTAGGGAGAGAGGGTGGTGGTGGGTTAATGGGCGTTGTGGGTCGGAAGAGAGAGAGCGTGGGTTGGGTTGAGAATGGTAGGTGGGTTACAATGGGTAGGAAGAGAGAGAGGGTGGGTGGGTTAATTTGTAAGGGTTGGATGTGTAAGCACTTAATCCCATAAGAAAACAACTCTAACTCATTTAAACACGATTCAAACCCCCTTAAAATACGACTCAACTCTTTAGGATGTACAAAGGATAATAATACTATATTATCAACAGTGTAACGCAAGACACGAGGGGACGACATGTGTGAAGCGTGTGTTAGTGTATCAGGAGACTCCATTAAGCCAAGACCCAACTAGATGACGTACTGGGTAACTCAGCCTCTACTGCCACAACAAAGGTCGAGCAGGTGTAAACAGGAGGAAGCGACGGACCCCATCACGCATCACATAACCTATCATGTTTCATCGAACTTGACCCCCTACCATGAAAGGAACACTGTCAGGAGCCTATAAGTGATCCTACACGTAGCCGACACTTTTATGGGTCCTACACGTCGACGACAAACTAAATCTGGAATCTGTCTACTCATGAAGAGGGCCTGAGATAACGCCTGTAGGATTACTGGATAGAAACTTAAAAAGAGATATTTGTAGCCCTTGTGTGGGTGAGAAAGTGGGTGGGTGAGTGGTTGGGAAGGTGGGTGAGGGAGGTGGGTGAGTGGGTGAGGGAGGTGGGTGAGTGGGTGAGGGAGGATTTGGGGGTGGTAGTAACGAAGGGTCTCTCTCTCTCTCCTATTCCCTATCTTCTTCTTCTTTCGTTATCCGTTCTGTCGACATAATAACAACACTAACAATAACTCTTAACAACAGCTTCTACTAAATCAACACTTAACACTCATTCATGCTTTAATAATGTCATCTATCTTCCTCTTGTCTCTTCATTTATCAAACGTTCCTTCTCCTTCTTCTTCATTTACATAAGAGGAAATATCACTAAATTCTCGAGAACGTAAATGGGTTTATCTACTCCCTTGACCTATTAAATCCGCGTTGAGTTTAGGGTGTCGAGAACTCCCCTTCCTCTTCCTCCTCCTTCTCCTTCTTATCCTTCTTCTTTTCCCTCTCCTCTCCTCCTCGTTCTTCTTCTTCTTCTTCTTCTTCTTCTTGTTAAGGACTCTAGGAGGACGTAGGTCACTGACTGATCATTAACATCCTCCTCACTCAAGGGCGTGACTTATGACCCTCTTACCTGGAGATAGTAAGATACTGTTGTTGTTTATTGTCAAGAGTTAGATGGTGACTGTGGGTGTCTGTCTGTCTGTGTAAAGATTGCCGACACACGGTACCTGTATTCATTTATAATCAACGTCATTCTGTCAGTCTAACTCTGTCCGATCATCATCATCATCATTATCATCATCATCATCATCAATCATCATTACACGTTCTTAATAAATATCAGTCGTGGCACTCCTCAGAACAGACCAACACTGGCACTGGTTCGCTTATACCCACAGTGCCACAGATCAATAATGTAACAAGTGGCACACACACACACACACGGGGAAGGTCAACCAGTTTGTGTTTTCTCCTCCCGTCAGTGGAAGGTTGAAGAGAGTTTTGTCAAGGTTGATCGTTCACCTCCGCTAGAGTGTGTGTGTGTATGTGTGACCCCGACTATAGTGACGCATCTGATAAACCTCATTTCAGCTAGTGCGTATCTACTTGAACGTGCCCCTGTTCACGTACTCTCTCTCTCTCTCTCTCTCTCTCTCTCTGCCGTACAGTTTGACCCCCACTAAACAATACAATATAGATATAACATTATCATAAGGATCATCGTCATCATTTTTTTCTACACACACACACACACACACACACACACACCTCTCGCAACGCACACGCACCCTCTCCTCTCCCGCAACACCCGCGCACACCTCCCCTCCCGCAACACACACGCACATACCCACTCGGCCTGTGTGGTGCGTGACTGGGCAGCATCTGGTGCCCGACAGGTAAGGGGAGGGCGTGGGAACACCTGAATGACCCCCAGCGCTGCCTCAACACTCCACCAAATGTAGGACGTTTGGGCCAGGGTGGTTAGGACATAACCTAACCTAACCCAACACATCCTAATCTATCCTATCCTAACCTAACCTATCCTAACCTAAGCTGGGGCATATTACACTCTTTATTAGCAAATTTATTGTTATTACTGCTACTACTAGTACTATTTTTTTCACGTGGCCTCCAGCCTCCCCCAATAGCCACACCTTCGCCGCCATTTTATTTCCTTAATATTAAATATCCTAATACATAAGTAACTATCCTAGCTGTGTTGAGTTAGTTAAGCGGATCTATGCGGCATTCAGTGACTTTTGCCTCATAGTCAATATCTGCGACCGTTGTTGGCTTTGGAGCCGAAGATCTCGTCCCTCTGAGGCAAAGCAATGCAGACTTAAGGAGAGAGAATGACAGTCGACTTCTCAACCAGACTGCAACGTAGATTCTGGGCTGCTGCTTCTGTTCAGGTAACACCTCCGCGAGTCTGGCGTAGAAGTAACCTGCACTTGGTCCCATCCCACCAGAGGAGTGAAGCTGCCTTGATCAACATTCTGAATTCTCTCCCCATATTCCCTGTTCTTGTCGTTCTCGTTCCTCTTGTGTGCAGCATCGAGAGCTAGGTTACGGTGACATGCGGTAATATTTAATTATGATAATATTAATAAAAGATTACGTTAGGTTTGGTTATATTACGTTAAGTTTGCAAGACGGCGATTGGTCAAAAGTGAGAGTAAGACCTCGAATCACTTACCACCTGACCTTAACTCCTAAATCCAAGGTTAATGATGTCTCCAGGAGGTTGGTTATTAACAGCCCAACTGAAGCACCAGAACAGCAGTGACTCGAGGCACTGCTGTACCCGGCTGTGTCGTCATTAACAGACACTATAACATTGCTGTATTTTCTGTACTTTTTTGTAGCTTGTATAATACTGTATATAGGGATTATTTTGCTGTATTATTAATATTATTGTTGTTGTTATTATAAATATTATTATTATTATTATTATTATGTGGGACAAGGCTACTGTGACGTGATGCCCAGATGCACATCAAGGGGGTTATGGTGGGGTGGGGGGGTAAGAACAGCTGCCACCCCCCAGCCTTCCCAATCAACCCCCTACCCCTTCTCTCTTCCATCTGTTCCTCCCCTCTGCCACGTGCCCTCCCCCCTTTCTCCCCCTTTTTCCTTTCAGTTTTGTAATTCATTCTTGCTTCCTCATTCCAGATGTTCCGGTCCGCCATTCCCACGCCTCTTTGTTCCTGATTCCCGGCGGTCAAGGCAGGTGTGTGTGGAGGGCGTTAACATCTGTCTCTGTTCCTGTCATTCATTCCTGCTCTCTCTCTCTCTCTCTCTCTCTCTCTCTCTCTCTCTCTCTCTCTCTCTCATCACCATTGGCCCTTCCCTTTATCTCCTAAAGACGACCAACCCCCCACAACCCTCCCCTACTCCTAGTTACCCCACCATGCTCCATTCATCTCCCTCCTCCCCTCCTTCCCCCCTCCTCTTCAATATTCCCAGCTGCGCCTTTCATCTCCTCCTCCTCCTCTTCCATTCCCACCATTCCCAAATAGAAGGTGGGGAGGCGAATCCAGGTGGAGGGGGAGAGGGGGGGGGGGGGTTGAGCACGTGATAGGGCGCGTGTTGGCACCAGGTGCACGTGTCTCCCTAGAACATCTGCGTGAACGTTGAACCATTGACGCGCTGAATGAGCATCTGTCTGTTAGCTGAACGAACACATGACGCTAACTGTACTGAACCTGGGGTGTTAACAGTCACACTAACACCACATCACCACATGACATCAACTTACATACATGGAAGTAAACTATACATATACATAATTACATGCATACAGACATTCATAAGAATTTAATAAATGATTAGATGATCGATAATTGCCCGGTAATTATTGTGACAACCGTTATGTTAATTAGCCTCCTCATAACATACGATTATTTAAGTATATAACGGAATTTTATTATCAGTTTATTATCTATGATACAGTATTAAGGGTTATATTATTATTTTGTTTGTTGTATTTGTATTGTTTTTGTTGAAAATTATCTGGGGGTTTTATTTTTCATTTGTGGTTTTGACTTATTGTATTTTTTTCGTTTTGTGGGATTTAATTTTATAGTTTATTTTTATTATTGTATATTTTGTATTTTCTCCTTATTTATTTCTCTCGTTTTTTTTTCTTTTAGTCTTCTACTTCTCCTCCTCTTCCTCCTCCTCCTACTTCTACTCTTCCTCCTCTTCTTTATCCAGTTTACCTCTTCCTCTTCCATTCTCTGTTACTATTGTCTTCTCTTCTTGCTATTCTTCTGGGGAAAAGAAAGAATGAAAGATAGGAATGTGAAGAGAGAAGAGAAGGGGATGAAGGAAGACAATGAAAGAAGAGGAGGACAAAGAAAGAGGGATAGAAGAAACAGGAAAAAAGAATGAATAGGAAGAAAGACAGGAAGAGAAGAAGAAAATGTAAGGGAATTAGGAAGGAGAGGCGATAAAAGAGGGAAGGGGAGGTAGAAAGATAAAGAATGGAAGGTAGGAGGAGGAGGAGGTGCGGAAGGGAGGGAAAGATGGACGCGTGCCTTTACTAGGGAGGGAGGGGGGAGGGGAGGATGAGAGGGGGGTGAGGGGAGGATGAGAGGGGGGTGAGGGGAGGATGAGAGGGGGGTGAGGGGAGGATGAGAGGGGGGTGAGGGGAGGATGAGAGGGGGGTGAGGTGTGGTTTTGTGGCTTAAGTGACGTCATAATATTCGACTCTTGACAGCCTAGGAGGAGGAACAGAGGAGGGGGGGGGGTGGAAGAACCTAACCTAACCTAAACTGAGGGAGGTTAATCTTCAGGTGATGATTAACCGTGACATCATCTTAAAGTCAAATATGTGAAGAAATAGATAGATAGGTAGATATAACAAGCGTTCCATAGTAACCAACCGTTAGGTACTGCAGGCAATTGATTCGAATCAGTCTGGCCAACATCCGGCAAAACAGCCAGACAGCCGGCCATTGATAACCGTAGTGTGTGTGGGTGTGTGTGTGTGTGGGTGTGTGTGTGGGTGTGTGTGTGTGTGGGTGTGTGTGTGTGTGTGTGTGTGTGTGTTGCGTGATGCGTGCGTGTGTGTGTGATGTGTGTGTTGGTGGTGTGTCGCTGTGTGTTGATTCAGTGTGGGTGTTAGTTGCTGTTGATGTGGGGTGTGTGTGCGGGTGTGTGGCTGCCTTGAGATTGTACTGATGTGTCATGCTACTGTGTGTGTGTGTGTGTGTGTGGGTGTGTGTGTGGGTGTGTGTGTGTGTGGGTGTGTGTGTGTGTGTTCATGTAAATGCGTCAACACTGAACACGCTGCGCTCTAGAGTTGTAAGACTTGCATTTTTTGGTGGTTTTTGGCCCAAAATTAGATTTTGCTGAAAATCACAGTATGGGTATTCTTGAGCTTGCTGCTTATGAATATTGGGTTCACGTTTCGATTGCAGGGTAATTAGTGGCCAAAATGACCCTTGAAATATTTTACTGACATTTTTCAATGCTAATTACTCATCAACTTTGGGTTTCCAAGGTGTGATTTAAGGTTTGTGTGTTATTCTGAAAGCACCTAATTAGTTAAACTCCTTAAATTTCAATTCTGAGAAAAAAGTATATTTGGTCAAAAATTTTGTAAGGTGTAAGTCTAATAGAAGCACTTGGCTTACACACACACACACACACACACACACACACACTCACACACACACACACTCACACACACACACACACACAAATATAGTACAAACAGGCATATATTGTCCGAGAGAGACTATGTACAGTATGTATGTATGAAAGAGAAAGTCATGGTCAAAATTGCCTTGCTGGAACAAAAGTTATACTGAGTAGTCTGTCTATCTGTCTGTCTGTCTGTCTGTCTGTCTCTTTGAATTCATAAAATGGAGAGAGAGAGAGAGAGAGAGAGAGAGAGAGAGAGAGAGAGAGAGAGACGCTTCAGTGTATTACCGATAAGCATGAGTGACAACCCTACAGAGAGAGGGGTAACAGGACCATCTCCACAACCTCCCCAACCTCCCCAAGCCTCCCCAAGCCTCCCCAAGCCTCCCCAACCCTCCCCAAACCCCCCACAACCTCCTCAACCCCCCACAACCTCCCCAATCCTCCCCACAACCTCCCCAACCCTCCCCACAACCTCCTCAACCCTCCCCAAAACCTCCTCAACACCCCCCACAACCTCCTCAACACCCCCACAACCTCCCCAACCCCCCCCACAACCTCCCCAACCTCCCCAACCCCCCACAACCTCCTCAACCCACCCAACCCCCCCAACCCCCCACAACCCCCCCCACCCCCACAACCCCCCCACAACCCCCCACAACCCCCACAACCCCCCCACAACCTCCACAACCCCCCCCACAACCTCCCCAACCCCCCCACCCCCACAACCCCCCCCCCCCACAACCTCCCACAACCTCCCCACAACCCCCCCCCACAACCTCCCACAACCTCCCCAACCCCCCCACAACCCCCACAACCTCCCCAACCTCCCCAACCCTCCCCACCACCTCCCCACAACACACACGGATTACCCAAAGCGAATGTATTGGAATCGTTATAAACCAGAGCTGTCAACCGGGATAATGATGAGAGGGGGGGGGGAGGGTACAGAGAAAGGGAGAGGAGGATAAAGAGGAAGGGAGAAGGGGGGGTGGGGGAGGGTACAGAGAAAGGGAGAGGAGGATAAAGAGGAAGGGAGAAGGAAAAAAGAATACAGATCGAGAGGAACTTTAGGTTAAGTTAGGTGGGAATTGGGATTTTTAAGAAGACGACCACACACACACACACACACACACACACACACACACACACATACATTTCCCTACGCATCATCCACACTTCCCCCCGACCCGGAACTACACTCGACCCGTAAACTAATTCCGGGTTAGAAATAATTTTTTTTTGTTTTATACCGGAACCATTCTTTAGTGTTTTAAGAGGCCAAGTAATTTTTTTTTGTTTCTTTGGTTTATTTGTTTTATATATGAATCGTTCTTTTTTTATCATATTGGCCACTTATCAGCTTACTAGCCGTTTGGGCGGTCTATCCAGTGTTACTACAGGTGGAAACTGGAGTCCGGGAAACCTGTGATGTTTGGTAGTGAGGGTCACACTCTATAACACCCTTCTCATGTGTGTCTGGGCCGAGGCTCGAACACTTGACATATTGGTGAGAGATATTCCGCCAGGTTTATTTCATCTTGAGATTTACTAACCTAACGCTAAAGTACCCTAATGTAACCTAACGTAACCTAACCTAAACTGACAATGATTTTTACAATTTGATGAGGTTCTTTTTACTTCAGTTACTCCCAACAATGGCGGAGAATAACGTTTTCTATGATGTGTTTTATATCAGAGCAAGGCGTCTATACTCACTAAAGCTTCGGCGATAGGTCTCTCTCTCTCTCTCTCTGTTCCAAGCAAGGTCTATAGTCAGATAGTTTCGTTTATAATAACAAGGGAGAAAGGCGTGGATGGTAGAGAGAGAGAGAGAGAGAGAGAGAGAGAGAGACTTCCACCACCTCCCTACACTGATTATCCCCCTCCCCATCAACTCTGCAGGTGCCTCCCTCTATACGGTCTGGCAAACGGCTCCTAATTGGTCGAGAACAAGGTCCAGGTGCAAGGGAATGTTATGAGTGAGACGCGCCGCTGTGATTGGTGGGGTGGTCTCAACGTCCCAGGTGTCACATTGTACTGGCGATCATTGTGGGTCGAGGTTACGCAAGTGCTACCCTGATGAATCCTCCCGTGTGTGTGTGTCCCTCAGTTGTGCTATTTATCTTTTGTTACGGCTGCTGAGTGAGGGACGACTGGCGTATATTCATAGTGATGGAAGCCTTGTGTACATCATTAGAGGGGGAGGACGAGAGGAGGCACAGAGGTCTTAATAGCCTCTGGGAGTCTTGGGGCACTGAGTTGCCGTCATAATGAAATCCAAATGAGATGTGCTTAGGTTAGGTTAGGTTCTTTATTAATTTCATCGAGAAAAAAGTCAGTAATGGTAACAGAGTTATAGCTCTATCTGAAACACGACTCTATTTTCTATCTCAGTACACGGTGTAGAGACATGGGCGGTGATAATAGTTAGGAGAGGAACAGACGAGTAAAACTGGCCTTCAGAACACCACTGGACAATACTACAGAGAACAATAGAGAGATCCGACACAAAATACAACCCCGTGTGTGTGTGTCTGTGTCTGTGTGTGTGTGTGTGTGTCCGTGTGTGTGTGTGCCCGTGTGTGTGTGTGTCCGTGTGTGTGTGTGTCCGTGTGTGTGTGTGTGTCTAAGAGAGAGAAAATCGAGTTCCTCTTTAACAAACAACCATCACAAAAATTAGTGTCATTAGTTGCTTCACACCGACTGTTGACTGGTACAATACATCTTCACGTACACTCAGGACACCTCATATACCTCTCAACAAAACGCAACAGACAAATGACCGACCTCCTGACCTGGTAGTAAGGTAACGAGCGGTGAGGAGAATAATTATGAGAAAGTGTTGAACTAGTTCTCTCCTCTGTACAGTGATGGGCCTATACTTGTTAGTTAAAGGAGTAAACAAAGTCACGATAATGTGCTTACCTCACCCCGCTGTAGCTCCGGGTACTGTACTGGACAATGAAGGTCTTAACCAAGAACAGCTCGCTGACAATTGGTGGAAATCATAAATTAAATTAAAAGGAGAAACTAGAGAACTGAAGTGGGCACAGAGTGCATGAGCTTACAAATTAAATTAATTTTTTCGATTCATGAATAATTATTAATATAATTTAATTGCAAAACTAAGACTTCATGACCTTGAAGATTATGTACGCAATAAGTTATCAATTAAATTAAATTTAACCAAGTTGATGCTGAAACGTTTTATTATGCCTTATTTTAATTCATAGAAAACGTGAAAAATATATTGTATGGGTAACAACAGTAATGTTTCTCCGACCAATTTCATAGATATAATGGTGAATATGTATTGTGTAAAATAATTGAATTAGTTAAATTTTGATCTTAATGTTTATATAACATCTTATTAATGCATATAATAGCAAAAAGGAAGTAAATTTCTCCAAGGAGACCCTCAAGAAACCCTGAGACAACTGATGTGAACTGAGCTACAGTTGATATTCAGAGTAACACATGGATGGTTTCTCGCTTATATAGTTCCTATGCCAAAATGGTCATATATGTAATAAAACAACAGTCATCTAGAGTATAATAATATATATAACGCTCAGTAATGAGGCACAGTACAGGTCGTGCGTGTCTCACACAGCTGTGTCATGTTTCAAGCCCTGGCTCTGGACACTGCGTATCTCTATTAGTCCAGAGCAGACATTAAGACTGTGTGTAGCTATTACTAAGAGACGTCAGCAATAAAACACTCAGATAGTTTAATTTTTAATATTAACATAATAAAGATTATTGTACAATAAAAAAAAATAACTTCTCATTACAAAAGAAGAAAATTCATCTAATTCCAGTTTCTGTAACTCAAAGAGTTGGTTTCAGTGTTTAAATCGATTACATGACACTTGCCAAGATGTGTTTCATAACTCCACCTTGACCTGAGGAAACTCTAGGTTATGTAAGACTCTCTGGATCTGTAACTTAGCTAGGCTCCTCTTGCCAGGCTCTAGACGCCTCAACACGGGCACCAAACTCAGGCAGAACAACCTCTCTCCATTCTCTTCATCGTCTACCCTTGGTCCCTGACGAGTCGTTAACACTTTTTGTAGTTCCTGTTCTGTTTGAGTTAACTTCAGGAAGTCTGTCTCGAAGGATTGTGTCCTCATTCTCTTGGGATTTGGTGGAGTGGGGCAGCGAGAGGGCGTAGTGGCGTGGATGTTGTTGGTGGTGTGAAGGTTATTGTTGTTGTTGTTGTTGGTGGTGGTGGTGGTAGTGGTGGTGGGGTTGTGTTTCACCTCAATGTCTTCCTCGTCAGATGGTTCCCCGTCTTCCTCGTCTTCTGTTCCTCCCGCGTCTGAGTATGTGTCTCGACGGCCCGCTCTGTACGAGATTATAAATAATATGGTACGCTAATATAATGTATAATGCTCAACACAATACTTGTATACTTCAGTGTGGTAAAATGGTCACGAACAAGGAAGAGTTATCGTATACAATTTATCACTAATGTTGATAGTTTGATAGTTCTTATTGCATCATCTGTCTTAACTTTCACCTGTACCTGGGAAGGAGTGTGTTGTCGTGTCTTGTAGGGTTTGAACTTGTATGCAGGGTTGGGGGGGGGGGGGTAGGGTTAGTTTATTAAATGAGGTTAAGTGTAGGTGTGTGTGTTGGGGAGGGGGGTGCTGTGTAAGGATGATAGTTTCAATGTATCGAGATAAATTGGACCTGTAGAAACTTGACATATTAAAGGTAACAGGTTCATCCAGGTCGTTGGAATGTGTTGTAACTGAGGACAAAACAAGACACCCCTTAGACTCAGGTAAAGGAATCCTCACCTGTAAGGCCTGTGCTTGACGTGTGAGGTGAGGAACATGAGCTGCGACATGAGAGGCCAGCTGCCTTGGTACACCTGGAGAGCGCTGGACCCCGCCCGCTTTGGGTTGACGTTTTTCCTCATCTCTCTCACGAACTTGTCCCTCAGTACCCGCCAGCGAGCCTGACACTCCCGCGCTGTAGTGAAGCACACCAGAGTAAACCTTTATGTATAATGTGTGACGTATACAAACAACATTAGTAGGATCAAGTTAATTATATGTAGGTATGTAAATAATGTGATATGTACACAGGGGATATTTCACTCGAGTCCCTTTAATGGGTAGAATATAATGAGTACTTATAGATGATGATGGTGGTCGAGAGGCTGTGTGTTACTCGCTGCGGTAATTGTCGTACACTAACCGTAACTTAGAGCTTCATTGAACAGACACGGGATAGCTATACAGGATATAACTATCATGTAGACTCACCCTAAGATATCACTTAACAGTATGATCCGTCCAAACAGCGGCATCTGACAACAATAGGAGCTAAGGATATATTAATACTGTAAACTACTGAGCCATTTTCTCGCGACCTAACTTTTTTGGTACACTCGCTAATATTATTGCAGGTAAAAGGTTTCAGGACGGGTAACAATAATAAAGCGGCTGTATCTCAATCTTGTGCTTGAAAGCGAAAGAAGAAGCGTACAGGAAATAAAAGGCCAGCCAGGCGGAGATGATGCAACACAAGCTACTGATAACATTTCTCCAGTAGGTGTACGATATTCTAGGCGTTTGTTGATGTAAAATAATTGAGTCAACGAGCACATAAATTAACAAATTAGCCAAGTTGAACGGGAGTTTCTAATGTTTCATAAGTTTATTCCTGATTAATAAATAATACAAAAGACCCCGACAGACGTTAATAGCGACTTAATATATAATAATTCCTAAAGATGGGTATCAAAGGAGTGTTTCTTGACCTTGGTAATTCGCGTGTTGGTCAGTGGCAATAAGGGATGGCCGCAGGAGAGTAGTGGGGGCAGTGGTAGTGTATCCTCGGCAATAGTCCTCTTTGTTCCTACACACGATGCTGAGGTGTTTCTCATAATGTGTTGAGGGTAGAGAAGGGTGGGTGTAGGAGAGGGAAGGATAAAATTAACAACTAGACGCAAATAAGGATGGGGGAAGTGTGAGAACAGAGAGAGGGAGGGAAGGGGAAGAGATGGGGAGGGAGGTAGGGGAAGAATGAGATGGGAAAGGGAGGGAGGGAGGGAGGGGAAGATACACACAGGGGGGGGGGGACGGGAGAAGAGGAAGGGGGGGGGGAGAGAGATGGAAAGATAAATTTGGGAGAGAAAACAATTGAGAAATGTTTGACCTGCATTTTCTTTTATCAGTTTTCTTTATATCCAACTAAAGGCTGACATATTTCTACCTTTTTTCTTGATTGGCGTGTGTGTATGTGTGTGTGTGTGTGTGTGTGTGTGTGTGTGTTAATAACCTGAACCCAAGCTAGAAACACTACCAACACAACACTAGTTAATAACACCACCATAACCCCAAATATCACACCTTCCCCACCACAAACAACTAACACCACGAACTTCTCCATCACCAACATCGCCACCCCCATCACCACCAGTACTAACATCACCACCAGCAACATCATTATCAGTAATAACATCATCGCCACCACTCATACTACCACCACCACCACTAACACGCTCTCCGCCAACTCGCCCGAGATCGCAACAAGCGGGCCAGCCAGCCTTTATTGACGTCCGTATTAAACCTGGAAAGTCGAACCCTATTCGACCTCTCCAAGGACTTTAGAAAAATCCTACTAACATATTCTACAAGTATTCCAATATTACTGGTTGGCATAAAGGCACACACACACACACGTACAATAATGTGGTCCTGGGTGAAATCCTTGAGGATGACGGAGCTTTCGAGTAAGAAATAAAAATAAAATTGTGAGCGAGGACTCACCGTGGAGGCCGAGGCTGTCTGCCACCGACTGCCACATGCTCTCTTTTTTCCGCAAGTCTCTGTAGTCGTAGCTGCTCTGGTCATACAGTCCCGGGTACTGCTGCACCTCTATGATCAATTTCTCGTCTTGGTCCAGTTGATTCATGATTTAAATCAACTCACAGAACTGAAAATGTATTAATAAAAGTACTGTTTCCTTCCACCTCTCGAGAGTAGGATACTCAGTCGGCCACACTGCGTCTGCCCTGCGTGGGTTTGCCAGCGCCGTACGACAACTGCGGCTCCCGCCGTCTGTCGACGACCACGCCGAGAACGTATGAGTAAATTGTGCATCATAGTCTCACTTAACCTGTCAGGCAGATGACTGACTTGACATAACATAAACCCAGTGAAAGTTGGGCCCAATGACCATAGTTCTCGGCGATGCTGAAGAGATGATACGTATATACAGTATATCCAAAGGGTAATCAATGATCAACCATTGAATGTGAACGGTCTTACCCCACGCAGACTCGAGCTCTCTCTCCCACTCTCTCCTCGTCTCTGTTTATCATGCTCTCTCTCTCTTTCTCTCTCTGATTTAGTTTGTACTTCTCTCTGGAGATCAATATAAAAACCCGTAACTCAAAGACCGCGCCTGTACGTTGTACTGTTGGATCCAATCGTGTTTATATCCAGTTGTGGAATCAAATTGTTTATATGCAGTTATCAGAAAACCAAACTTTAATTATTATAAAGTATAGAAATAACCTTACATAAACTCCAGTAGTATCGTTCACTGTATACTGGAGAACCGTGGCCGTGTCTTGTGTCAGTCTCAACGAAATACTGTACAGTAATACCCCCTACCTGCCCTTACGTCACCTGACCTCTCCTATCATACGAAACAATCACTACTTCACTTGACCTAACGTTACCTATCCTTATCCAACTAAGCTTGCCTAAACTGAACTAACCTTACCTAGACATACTTACTGTGTATTGTGAAGTGTGTCCGTCGTCCCCCCCCCCCCTAACGCTGACACACTTCACAATACACAGTACACTCGTCTCTCCCCTTGACAATAAGAAACCTATTTCTTTCTTTATTCCTTCACTATATTAATATGAATTTACTATTTTTCATTCACTTCACAATGTCACATTAGATATTGAATTAGATTTTCAGTATTAATAAAACTTGTAGGCTCTTATACTACCACGGCAGCGTCTTCTTGGATATTAAGCACGGCAGTTGTCACTCGGTCACCAAAACAATTGATAGGGTTTTGTTGACATTTTCTGCGTCCTTACAGCGTCTTCGGGGTCACAAGTGCTGCAAGGACTGACCTCCAACCACAATTTGTTTGTTGATTTGGTTAGTTCATTATGACTCATAATTATTTTCGTCACAAATTTTAATATGTGGAACTGTTGAACCATTCACAGCCTCTAGTCATCCCAGCACCTTGTGACACATAAATATTATGTTTTTTGTTTTCTTGAAATTCTTTTGCAGATTCCACAATAGAGGTAACTTTCCGAGGCGTAAGTCATCCTGGGACCTGTCTCTTCCGAACCCTGAACATTAATTATTCCTGACCAAAGAACACTTATTGTGCTTCAATAATTAAGGTGTTAATGCGTGTAACAAAGCTAATGCATACTCTAGTGTATCAACAATTAAAAATGTGAGAGATAGAAATATCTGCATACTTTTAAAGATGAAGCTCAGGGACTAGCTTTGGGAAGGTGACTCGTGTGTGTGTGTGTGTGTGTGAGTGAGGGGAAACGAGTCTCACCTCACAGTCAACCAGAGACGGATAGGGGCGACATTTCGAACTTAGTATTTACAGAGAGGTGATAGTGCCATGTAGCTCACTAATGGTTACCAAGAGACACAAGGAACCATCTCAGTAGTTATGCTTAGTGTTGATGGCACTGAGTATAAAGCGCGTGCCTCTTACCACTGAACAGGTCCATGGCAGTTGGCAGATGTGAGAAGTGTTATCCAGTGTGTGTGTGAGCCTTCCAAACATCGCACTGTTTTTTTCTCCTGGTACTGCAAAGTGTAGTCTTCATGGTGATGCCCGTGTTTGATAAGTGCAAATATGTTGAGAAAGATAGTAAAAGTAGATTATAGTTGACACGGTAATATATACAGTAGAATCTACTCTATTTCTTTTGTAAATCTTATAAACGTAAAATGTAAATATAGTATGGAAACGCGCGATCCGATAAGAAAATTCAGACGACTACTGACAGTGAGAAAAAAAATAAACGCAAAATAAAGACCACAAATCGACTGATAGACAAAACATAAGACAAAATAATAAAAATACTCAAACAAAACTGTCAAAACAAGAGGATTACAAAACATATAAATAATACACAAACACAGTACAGTAGACTAAGAGAAATACATGTAAGATAATGACCACGATACAATTAAAAATAAACAGGACATACCCGCTATATTTTTTTAAACATTGAAAAGAAAACCCAGGATGTTAGATAAAACATGATAAATTATATATAAGTTGGTAGTGTAAAAAAAATCAAAACCTAATTAAACTTTGATATAATTTACTATATTAATAATAATCATGACTTAAAATTCTCCTATTTACAACCAAATGTTCTGGAACCTAGCGGAAATATAAGCATCGGTTAACTTGGTCAGATATCCTAAATAAAAATGTCTTATTCTCCTGCCTATTTGTATTATTATTATTAACTCTGTTGTGCAATATAATTATAACAAGGCAAGAAAATGATAAGAGGCGACCTAGATTTTTCCGGGTGTAGACTGTTTTTATGTTATGACATAAAGAATACAGTATAGTACAGTGTCCTCCCCGCCCGCCACTACTGTCACTGTTGCACTATGCGTTCATCAGCTACCTGAGTGTACCGTATATACTTTAGTGCACCATTTATACTTTAGTACCGTATATACTTTAGTGCTCCATGTATACTTTTGTGCACCATGTATACTTTAGTACACCATGTATACTGTAGTGTACGATATATACTTTAGTGCACTATAGTTTTCTACTCATGTTATACACAACAGACAGCAATCTGCAGCACAGATCAACATGCAAAAGATAAAAGCAGCCGGACATGCTGCCGTGCACAACAGAAAGCATACTAATACGAGTATACTACCCTGTATCAAATAGTGTAATGTGGATTTACAGATTCTTCTATGTCCAACAGGTTATAGAGTGATCTGCACCACGGGTTCACTACCACGGACGACAGATAGACACGCACCATATATAGATGTAAAGTGGTCACCATACTGCCAAAATGAGAGTGTGGTGGTGGTGGCTGTTGGTGACCATGTGGACAACGCCCAGCTCCTGTAATAACTATCAACAAGCACGCAGTAAGAGTTACATATATATAATTTCATTTCAACTTTTTTCCCGACCATCAAACTGTTGTTAATATAGCGGCGACAATGTAAATAATTATAATATAATCTAACATCTATTAGATTCAGCCTGGTAAGATTATTTCATTGCTTAATTGAACCATTGTCCATATAATCAACGACCTCAACGTGTGACCAGGGAACGCTACCAACCATGCCACAAGGACACTAAAAGCAATCTTAGACTTTGTTATATTTCACACAAAGCCTGTTCATCGAGCTGATGGCGTCGTGAACCTTCCAATGGAGATTGCCCTTGCCACTTATGTGGCACTTATGTTCAAGTGCACGTGTTATATGGACTAAAAATGAAATATATATAGTACCTCGTGTTTCATACCAGCTGAATTCGGTAAAATGCTACTCCCACCACATAAGTGGCACGGGCAATCCCCATTGGGTGGTTCACGGCGCCATCAGCTCGATGAACAGGCTTTGTGTGAAATATAACAAAGTCTAAGATTGCTTTTAGTGTCCTTGTGGCATGAGTTTGTAGCATTCCCTGGTCACACGCATAAGGGCGAGGGTTCGAGTCCTGGCTGGTGAGGTCGTTGATTTTATATATATATATATATATTTTATGAAAATCCACAATGAAAACGTGGATAAGATAAATCTTGATAAAATCACACGGGAAAATGGAAACAACGGAGTACCTTAGCTTTCGTCTTTATTCAAGACATCTTCAGTTGCCTCTGAAGATGTCTTGAATAAAGACGAAAGCTAAGGTACTCCGTTGTTTCCATTTTCCCGTGTGATTTTATCAAGATATATATATATATATATATATATATATATATATATATATATATATATATATATATATATATAATAGGGATATTTGTGAAACTGACCAATATAAACACGATGTTTACATCGGTACAATATATGATGTAGATAAACTATATATGAAGCGGATTATTACCAACATAACCTATTTTAATATAACATTATGAAGGTGTAGTTGCCTTTGTTATGACAGTAAAAGTCATCTTGAATAACATCCAAAAGTTCCATTATATATCAACTATTTACCGTTGTGCCTGTTGTGTTTACGGCTTAAACAGTTACATTAACAATTGTATTGTGTATGAGTATGTGTGGAATAGTTCCAACATAATCTAATTAGTGAAATCTTTTGTTCCAGGTTGCCACATCTACCAGCCAACCATCGAAGGAAGTCTTCACGACAAAACACTGCAAATATATTTCGACGAAGTAGTTGCTGTCGGATTTTACGTGGGCAGTAATGAAAGGATGTTATCAGAGGAGATTAGGATCGTTCCGTGCTCCGATGAAAACTGTGAAGTTGAGATTAACGTTTATTTTTATGTCAAGGAAACATCCAGTAGCGATGTTGGTATTAAATGTCAAGGGGGGAAGGAAATGAAACCATTAAATGAAACGCTACAGTATAATGATAAGAGCTGGCGACACCTCCTAATAAGAATTAAACCAGATCAAGGCCAGCGATGCAGTGCAAAGACTCCCTCTACCACATCTCACCGCTTGCTGGCACTAACTTTATCTTGTAACTGCATCATTCATGAACAGCGTTTTCGACTGGATATTCAATCAACAGAAAGCAGCGTGTACCTCAACTCCAGTGCAGGTAACTATTTTATTTTGGATTATTTCCTCTTTGTATAATATATAATGGTCCATTAATTTAATTTGCTACTTAGCTTTTAGATATTTATTTATGTTTATGCACAGTGGAAGTTAGTTATATTGTATATGATACCCTGAGCAGCAGTTTATAAAAAAAAAGCCAGATGAACAAATTTTTAACTCTTGTGTCTCTGTTGAAAAAATCATATAGCGTTAGCCAAATATAATATTAAAAGTGGCCTCCCCGTAGTGACAAGGTTCGATTGACTCATGAAACTTCGTTCAATGGTACACAAGTTAAAAGTACAGTAAATGTCAATTATCAATAACTTAAATTTAAAATCCGCTGATGATAACAATACAATACATCCTGAGGGGTTGATAATATAATCCATCAGGTTACACAATTATGCATGAAAATTTTGTACAGTAGTACAGTATATACAGTACGTTGTTCTATATTCACACTGTCCTTAACTTCAATCCTAGCAGCAAATGAAACCTATATTGATTTTCACCTACATGTTATGTACAGTACAGTATACTGTACTGTATATGTATGTAATGTGTCAGACATTTTTCACTTACATGTTAAGAATTTAATACCTGTACTTCACCATCACGGCAGGTTGTTACATCTCTGACAAGGAGCTGATGCACAGCCAGTGGAGGAAGGTGTTCTATGTCCGAGTTACTCGTGATTACAAGGGGCTCACTGTTAACGTAACCCACAACACTCAAGTCATCACCCTGCCACCTGGTTGCCTTTCTCCCGACACCTGGCATGCTGTCTCCATCTCGGGGAAGAAAAAGTCAATGGAGGTAACGTTTCCCTGTTAACAATGTTAACATGTTTGTGACATGAAGATAATAGCTATGATTTTTTTCTCTGATATCTATTATGATCATTACAATATAATTTCGCTTAAAATAAATCTATGAAAATTTTTGATCATTTGACCATTTAACTGTTGGATAAGGTTATGACTTCATATACATGTTATTGCCTTTACGCAAAAATGCCAGGCACCTAACATAGTAATTGGCAATTCAGTATAAAGTAAAATGACACAACCTAACCTAATCTAATATAATTATGATATAACATAATCTAATAACCTAACTGTGGCTTGGCATAAATGCAAATATGCAAAAAGTTCAGCTTACCATACCACACTCCAGCCTGCATCCACACACACCCAACCACACTTCATCCCACACACACACACACACACAGCCCAACACACACACACACCACACCCCCTTCCCCCTACTATAAGATGATGTATATGACAGGTGCACATTGATGGTGAGCTATTAATGAGGGAACCAACACAGGTGTACTTACCGAATATCAGTAGTATGGTGATCACTGATCAGGGTGGAGGAAGGTGGACTGCTGTCGTGGTGCAAACAGGCGTCTCACCTCCCCACAGGTATGTCACTAGTTATTGTTGTAGTCGTAATATTTTATGTTTGTTTAGAAGTATAGTATGAAGGTGACTTAAAACTTATATATGGGCCCAGCATAAATGACGTTTTAAGCATTCTAAATGTTTTTAATTATTTCAAAAGTCATTAAGTATAGTAACACTAATTACCAGATCCTTAACCAACATGTAAAGGAGTTCCTTTGTATGAAGTTTGAACAAATCCAAAGTTTACCACATAAGCTGAAAAGTAAGTTCAGTTGTTTTATGAGCAGGAGGCACCATTTTTCTAGAAACTAAAAGGTAACATGGTTAAATGGAAAAGCAAGTCTTTATTCACGTTTAAATGTTCTGTATATAAAGGTGGTTTAAAACTTATGGGTATAGTGTAATTAATATTTACTGTACATGTTATAAATGTGTTTAAATATTTCAGAGGTCATTACTTGAATTTTAAAATCATTAAACCTGTTTTCATTTTCCAGAAAAAAGATGTTTTGTCGGCCAAATGATGCCTGACCTATTGTCTTGCATTACGACACATGAGGTCAGAAAATAGATTTTGTTCAAATTTCGTACAAAGGTTCCCCTTTACTTTTGTTCTAAATATTTTTGCCACTTATCAGCTTACTAGCCGTTTGGGCAGTCTACTCAGTGTTAGTATATTTGGAAACCTGGGACCAGGAAAGGTGTGATGTTTGGTAGTGTCACACTGGATAACACCCTTCTCACATGTGTCCGGGCCGAGGCTCGAACCCTCGACATTGTACAGTAGAGAGAATTAGGTGCGTTGCCACTGTATGTACCACCAACATGCTGGGTAAGGATCTGGGTTGATTAATGAGTCATGAAATAATTAAATGCATAATTTAGGAATATATAACTGAACTGTAGTATTTTTTTTGGGGGGGGGGGGGTTAGGGTTATATTATTTCTTAACTGCCTTGTGCTGTACTTTACATGGTTTATGCCTGATAAAATCACCCTTATGCCAGCTGGTGTGGGCTGGTATGCTGTGACTTTGTGTAAGAAAACCATTAGCTATTTCTTTATGTTTCATTAAACTCTTGTGTTAGGAAAAAATTTAATAAAATTAGCATCCTCATAGTGAAGAGGTTAGCAGAAATATTTTACTAACCCTTTGTGTACTGTAGGGGCCTCTCTAAATAAAATCATATGGCGTTAACCAAGTCAAATATTAAAAGTGGTGTCCTCGTAATGAAGGGGTTAGACAAGGTTTTGAAGAGAGAGAGGGAACGAGCTTGTCAATAACGTTCCCAGTCTCATAAACTCTTGGAACAACCTGCCAGAGAGTGTTGTGATAGCACCAAGTGTGAGGTCTTCCAAGACCAGACTTGACCAACATTGGAGTAGGTACAGATGCATTCAGGAACCAGTGCATGCCCAGTACTTGCCAACAGTGTATAACAGAGACGTGACCGACCGCCCAAGTGGCTAATAAGCCAATCAGTGGTGAAGAGGATAAAAGTAAAAGTATGTTACAGATTCTCTCAAACACTGTACTAACAGTGTCCAAGAAACTAACGGGACGGTAGTTGGGTTGGTCTGTATTTTGTTTGTTGAGTTTGGGGATAAATGTGGCCGTCACAGTTTTAAAGAATACGTGGAAGTAGTCGAAAAGTGAGCATGAATTATAGAGTTGTGTTTTGGTTATGGTTATGGAGTTAGGATATGTTTGTGGCTTCGTGAGCAGGTCTTAAGCTAGAGACTGACCTCATTAGACTTTATCGTAGTTTGATTAGAATTATTGGGAATTGATGAGCAGAGGAATATTGGCAAGGTGACTGTTGGTCACTCATCAAGCATAATACTTCACATGGTTCTGAGGGAGGGAGTGAGTGGTAGGTTAATAGGTTTTCAGAATTCTATGAAAACTTGGGTGACTGCTGAACCAAGTATTTTATTGATGATTTTTCTCTATTTGGTAAAAAAGAAAAATCTGGAGGTTCCATTAAGTCCGATAATTATTTTTTTTTCAGGTTAAGTTAGTTTCATTAAATCTTGCCAAAGTCTAATATGGATGGTATTATTTAAGCTGATGGGGATGTGGTCATTAATGATGCATAGGCTCTGTTGTCTGCATTGTAGAAAACATTGTTTTCTGAAGCATTTACGATAGCACACAAGGCGTCATTCATTGTAGCTCATATGGATTTGTGAAATTATATATTTTTTTCTTTTATCTTCTTCACCACTGACCGGCTCGTTAGCCCCTTGGGCGATCGGTCACGTCTCTGTTGCGTACTGTTGGCAAGTACTGGGCATGCACCAGTTAACTGACTCCATCTGTTAACATGAGTTTCACTTTACAGTACACTTTACCTTCTTTCTGCTCCCTCAGTCCATATGTCTTTATTTTCAGTTATATTAATTATTTTCCACTCAGCTCCCATGATACCTTGACTCTTAAACGTAGATATGATTTATTTTTATATGGCTGTAGACTACTGTACAGTGAAACATCCATTTTAACGAACCTCCATCTAATGGTTATAGTTCATTACATGGAGGTTTCACATCTAACAGAACCTCGATCTAATGGAATTCCTTCTCCATAATGTCCGTTAAATGGAAGTTCCACTGTATACTGTCCTTTATATCCAACTGAAGGTGCCATACACCACCGTAAACATACCTAAAAAAACTACTAATAAATACAGGTAGTCAATAAAATGCTGATGTTGTGACTTACAGATGCAATACTCACAGCTGCCTGGATTACAGCATGTGGGTTACTGGCATTCGTCTTCACTACTTCCGGCGGACTCGGGTATCTATGGCACCACAGGAACCGGCACCGTGCCTCCACACCGAAACCAAGATACTCTCCCCTCACCAAACTTTACTCTGAGCCTACCCCACCTCCTCTTCCTCCTCCATTTCACCCACCACAAATCACCCTGAGGTCACCCTCTTCACCACCAGCAGTACACCCAGAACCTCACAAACTCCTCAAACCACCTACCCCACAACCAATTATCCAGCCACCATGCGGACTGTGAAGAGCAGCAGAAGAATCTCTGTGAGCTCTAAGAATGGTCGAAAAAATATCATGAAGTGTAAGAGGATGCACCTTGGGCATACCAACGGTAAGGAGGAGTATCATATGTCCCAACGGGATGAAGAAACTGCACTATTTGAGACTGAATGTGAAAAGGACCTAGGTGTGTATGTTGACAATGAGTTGAAGTTCTCGGGCCATTGCGAGAAGAAGGTAAATCAGGCAAATAAATTATTGGGTCTTATAAGAAGGTCGTTCAGATATCTAGACGGTCTGTCCCTCGTAACGATCTTCAAGAGTGAAGTGCCTGAACTTGCCTCGCTTATACTACAGACGGGCAAGGGGCACTACTCAGTCGAGTGTCCTTACTTGGAGCTGGCGGACGCTCGCCCCACAAGGGGTCACAGCTCAAGATTGAAGAAGCCGCAGGTCCAGAAAACTGTGAGGTGGAAAGTTTTTCGGAATGAGAGTTGTGAACTCTTGGAACAATCTGCCAGAAAGTGTTGTGACGGCACCGAGTGTGAGCTCTTTCAAGGCCAGACTTGACCAACACTGCAGCAGGTTCAGGTGCATTCAGGATAAAAGTAAGTAAAAGTGTAGGATCAGAGGAAGTGTATGTGTGTTTGGTAATGTTGGGATGGTTGTGAAAGCGACAACATTTTGTCCTTGTTTCCTTTTTAAATGTTTCATGTGAGTGATATTGCTTAGGGTTGCCTCTTATTGATTTAAAAGTATTTAGTTAATTTTGCGTTGGAGTGCACGTAATTCATGATAAGCTAAATACTGGTAACTAAGATAAATAGCTTCGCCTATACTGTATTATGATTACTAAAAATTACACAATACTGTACACCTATTTCATAAAGGAACTCGGCCAACAGCACACATTCTTTGGTCCTTTTATTAAGTTAATCATTGTATTGATATATACTTACGAAAGCACTGTCACTTATGAAAGCCTTAAATGTTATGCTGTATAGTATTTACAGTGCGACGCAAATATACTGTATTGTATACAGTACAGTAGTTTGATTCATATTTTTCTATTATATTTGATAACTTTCATCTCCGATGTCCTTTGTTTTGGAAGAAATATTAGTTTCTGTTGAAATCCATTATTATTATTTATGAAATTATCTTATTACTATTATGTTAATTCAGAATGTAAGAGTAATAGAGTCCTGTAACTAAGATTATGCCATGCTTTTAATGTTGAGTAATCCAATGTGAAAAACTTTGTCTCCATAGACAAGGACAAGTTAGTGAGACTGCCCGGTACTGTACACGACCACAGTATAGGTCGTGTTTGGCCATAACCCTTGATAGTGAGGATCATTAGTCCTTCTCTGTGTTAATTGTCACCTTATGAAGTTAAAATATCTTTAAGTGTTTCTGAAAGCTTTATGCCATACACAACAACTTTTGCCATAGTCGAATAAAATTAATATACTGTATATGTTTCCAGTGTTTCAACTATTTCCTGCAGTTTTTATGTGGCTAAAAACCTGATATATCTCTGTTTCAAACATTCATTATGTAAAATTAAAACTTAAACAACTACATCAAAAACTATGATAAAATAATATAGAACTCGAAAAGGTTTATTTTGAAGCAGTAGAAGTTCACGTTACGGCTCTGTAAACATAAGAGCAGTAGTCAATTTCTTCCTCCATGGCTATATCAGAGACCTGGGTGGTGTGATTGAGGCATAGATGGGTGTGACTGAGGCATGGGTGGTGTGACTGAGGGATGGGTGGTGTGACAGGGACATAGACGGGTGTGACTGAGGGATGGGTGGTGTGACTGAGGGATGGGTGGTGTGACTGAGGCATGGGTGGTGTGACTGAGGGTTGGGTGGTGTGACTGGGACATAGATGGGTGTGACTGAGGGATGGGTGGTGTGACTGAGGCATTGGTGGTGTGACTGAGGGATGGGTGGTGTGACTGAGGGCTGGGTGGTGTGACTGAGGCTTGGATGGTGTGACTGAGGCATGGGTGGTGTGACTGAGACATAGATGGTGTGACTGAGGCATGGGTGGTGTGACTGAGGGATGGGTGGTGTGACCGACGCTTGGATGGTGTGACTGAGGCATGGGTGGTGTGACTGAGGAATGGGTGGTGTGACTGAGACATAGATGGTGTGACTGAGGAATGGGTGGTGTGACTGAGGCATAGATGGTGTGACTGAGGAATGGGTGGTGTGACTGAGAAATAGATGGTGTGACTGAGGCATGGGTGGTGTGACTGAGACATAGATGGTGTGACTGAGCGTTCCACAGACCCTAGGAGGGCCCCTGAGGGGTTCCACCCTCCTGGCAGGGCCTCTAGGGGCACAACGGCCCCTGAGAGAGACTCTAGGGGTGCCACCCCAATCGAGAGGATTCCTGGGGGCTGTTGTTTTTGCACTATTTAGAACAATGGGAGATATGACCTCAAATAAATCAACCGCCCATCGCATTTCCAGTATTATCACATCATGAACAATGTAAAGGAGAATAAATATCCAACAGGAAAACATAAGTTAGGGTGTTCTGCTGACTGGAGACTCTGGTCTCCAATTGGCTGTAATTTGGTGGATTTATATTTTAGTCCATCAATCACAGTTAAGTAAGGGATTGCTGAACGTATGCAATATATGCGACGTAAAGATCAAGCCCCTGGCGGCGCCGTCGCCCCTGGCAGAGCCCTTGGGGTCTCCGCCACACCAAGGTGGGCCCCTGAGGGCCCCACCGCCTCTCGTAGGGCCCCTGTGGGCGCCACCTTCCCTGAGAGGGCCCCAGGAGGCCCGACCGCGCCTGGCACGGCCACAGAGAGTGCCTCCATCCCTGGGAGGGTCTCTGGGAGTGTCACTGTACCAGGGAGAGTCCCAGGGGGCTCCACCGTCCATGAGAGAGCCCCTGGTATATCCGCTGTCCCTGGAAGAGCCCCTGGGAGCGCCACCGTTCTTGGAGGGCCGCCACCACTAGTACAGGAGTCCAATAGTACAGTTGTTTTTGCACGATCTAAAACACTGATAGATATGACGTTAAATAAATACACCTCCCATCACATTTCCAGTATCATAGCTGACCTCAACAATGAAAAGGAGAATAAATATCCAACAGGAAAACATAAGTTGGGGTGTTGTGCTGACTGGAGGCTCTGTTTTCCTATTGGCTGTAATTTGGTGGATGAATATTTTAGTCCACCAATCACAGTTAAGTAAGGGATTGCTGGACGTCTCCGCTGTCCCTGGGAAAGGCCTGGTAGCGCCAGCGCCCCTGGCAGGGCCCCTGGGGGCGCCACTGACCCTGGCACGCACCCTGGAGCGCCACCGTCCTTGGGAGGGTCTCTGGGAGTGCGGGTGGCCTAGGGAGATCCCCTGATGGTGCCAGCACCCCTGGCAAGGCTCCTGGGGGCGTCATCGGTCCTGGCACGGCCCCTGGGAGTGCCGCCGTCTGTGGGAGGGTCCCTGACAGCGTCGCTGTCCCTAGGAGAGCCACTGGGAGCGCCACCGTTCTTGGGAGGGCCGCCACCACTAGTACAGGAGCCCACTAGTACAGTTGTTTTTGCACTACGAATTTAGATCTCTGATAGATATGACGTTAAATAAATACACCTCCCATCACATTTCCAGTATCATAGCTGACCTCAACAATGAAAAGGAGAATAAATATCCAACAGGAAAACATAAGTTGGGGTGTTGTGCTGACTGGAGGCTCTGTTTTCCTATTGGCTGTAATTTGGTGGGTTTATATTTTGGTCCACCAATCACAGTTAAGTATGGGATTGCTGGACGTCTCCGCTGTCCCTGGGAGAGGCCTGGTAGCGCCAGCGCCTCTGGCATGGTCCCCTGGGGGCGTCACTGACCCTGGCACGCACCCTGGAGCACCACCGTCCTTGGGAGGGTCTCTGGGAGTGCGGGTGGCCTAGGGAGATCCCCTGATGGTGCCAGCACCCCTGGCGATGCTCCTGGGGGCGTCATCGGTCCTGGCACGGCCCCTGGGAGTGCCGCCGTCTGTGGGAGGGTCCCTGACAGCGTCCCTGTCCCTAGGAGAGCCCCTAGGAGCGCCACCGTTCATGGAGGGCCGTCATCACTAGTACAGAAGCCCACTAGTACAGTTGTTTTTGCACGATCTAAAACACTGATAGATATGACGTTAAATAAATACAACGCCCATCATCACATTTCCAGTATCATAGCTGACCTCAACAATGAAAAGGAGAATAAATATTAAACAGGAAAACATAAGTTGGGGTGTTGTGCTGACTGGAGGCTCTGTTCTCCTATTGGCTGCAATTTGGTGGGTTTATATTTTAGTCCACCAATCATAGTTAACTATGGTATTGCTGGACGTCTCCACTGTCCCTGGGAGAGGCCTGGTAGCGCCAGCGCCCCTGGCATGGTCCCCTGGGGGCGCCACCGTCCTTGGGAGGGTCTCTCGGAGTGCGGCTGTCCAAGGGAGATCCCCTGAGGGTGCAAGCGCCGCTGGCAGGGCTCCTGTGGGCGCCATCAGCCCTGGCACTGCCCCTCGGAGTGCCGCCATCTTTGGGAGTTCCCCTGAGAGCGTCGCTGTCCCTGGGAGAGCCCCTGGGAGTGCCACCGTTCTTGGGAGGGCTGCCACCACTAGTACAGGAGCCCATTAGTACAGTTGTTTTTGCACTACGAATTTAGATCTCTGATAGATATGACGTTAAATAAATACACCTCCCATCACATTTCCAGTATCATAGCTGACCTCAACAATGAAAAGGAGAATAAATATCCAACAGGAAAACATAAGTTGGGGTGTTGTGCTGACTGGAGGCTCTGTTTTCCTATTGGCTGTAATTTGGTGGATGAATATTTTAGTCCACCAATCACAGTTAAGTAAGGGATTGCTGGACGTCTCCGCTGTCCCTGGGAAAGGCCTGGTAGCGCCAGCGCCCCTGGCAGGGCCCCTGGGGGCGCCACTGACCCTGGCACGCACCCTGGAGCGCCACCGTCCTTGGGAGGGTCTCTGGGAGTGCGGCTGGCCTAGGGAGATTCCCTGATGGTGCCAGCACCCCTGGCAAGGCTCCTGGGGGCGTCATCGGTCCTGGCACGGCCCCTGGGAGTGCCGCCGTCTGTGGGAGGGTCCCTGACAGCGTCGCTGTCCCTAGGAGAGCCACTGGGAGCGCCACCGTTCTTGGGAGGGCCGCCACCACTAGTACAGGAGCCCACTAGTACAGTTGTTTTTGCACTACGAATTTAGATCTCTGATAGATATGACGTTAAATAAATACACCTCCCATCACATTTCCAGTATCATAGCTGACCTCAACAATGAAAAGGAGAATAAATATCCAACAGGAAAACATAAGTTGGGGTGTTGTGCTGACTGGAGGCTCTGTTTTCCTATTGGCTGTAATTTGGTGGGTTTATATTTTGGTCCACCAATCACAGTTAAGTATGGGATTGCTGGACGTCTCCGCTGTCCCTGGGAGAGGCCTGGTAGCGCCAGCGCCTCTGGCATGGTCCCCTGGGGGCGTCACTGACCCTGGCACGCACCCTGGAGCACCACCGTCCTTGGGAGGGTCTCTGGGAGTGCGGGTGGCCTAGGGAGATCCCCTGTTGGTGCCAGCACCCCTGGCGATGCTCCTGGGGGCGTCATCGGTCCTGGCACGGCCCCTGGGAGTGCCGCCATCTGTGGGAGGGTCCCTGACAGCGTCCCTGTCCCTAGGAGAGCCCCTAGGAGCGCCACCGTTCATGGAGGGCCGTCATCACTAGTACAGAAGCCCACTAGTACAGTTGTTTTTGCACGATCTAAAACACTGATAGATATGACGTTAAATAAATACAACGCCCATCATCACATTTCCAGTATCATAGCTGACCTCAACAATGAAAAGGAGAATAAATATTAAACAGGAAAACATAAGTTGGGGTGTTGTGCTGACTGGAGGCTCTGTTCTCCTATTGGCTGCAATTTGGTGGGTTTATATTTTAGTCCACCAATCATAGTTAACTATGGTATTGCTGGACGTCTCCACTGTCCCTGGGAGAGGCCTGGTAGCGCCAGCGCCCCTGGCATGGTCCCCTGGGGGCGCCACCGTCCTTGGGAGGGTCTCTCGGAGTGCGGCTGTCCAAGGGAGATCCCCTGAGGGTGCAAGCGCCGCTGGCAGGGCTCCTGTGGGCGCCATCAGCCCTGGCACTGCCCCTCGGAGTGCCGCCATCTTTGGGAGTTCCCCTGAGAGCGTCGCTGTCCCTGGGAGAGCCCCTGGGAGCGCCACCGTTCTTGGGAGGGCTACCACCACTAGTACAGGAGCCCATTAGTACAGTTGTTTTTGCACTACGAATTTAGATCTCTGATAGATATGACGTTAAATAAATACACCTCCCATCACATTTCCAGTATCATAGCTGACCTCAACAATGAAAAGGAGAATAAATATCCAACAGGAAAACATAAGTTGGGGTGTTGTGCTGACTGGAGGCTCTGTTTTCCTATTGGCTGTAATTTGGTGGATGAATATTTTAGTCCACCAATCACAGTTAAGTAAGGGATTGCTGGACGTCTCCGCTGTCCCTGGGAAAGGCCTGGTAGCGCCAGCGCCCCTGGCAGGGCCCCTGGGGGCGCCACTGACCCTGGCACGCACCCTGGAGCGCCACCGTCCTTGGGAGGGTCTCTGGGAGTGCGGCTGGCCTAGGGAGATTCCCTGATGGTGCCAGCACCCCTGGCAAGGCTCCTGGGGGCGTCATCGGTCCTGGCACGGCCCCTGGGAGTGCCGCCGTCTGTGGGAGGGTCCCTGACAGCGTCGCTGTCCCTAGGAGAGCCCCTGGGAGCGCCACCGTTCTTGGGAGGGCCGCCACCACTAGTACAGGAGCCCACTAGTACAGTTGTTTTTGCACTACGAATTTAGATTTCTGATAGATATGACGTTAAATAAATACACCTCCCATCACATTTCCAGTATCATAGCTGACCTCAACAATGAAAGGAGAATAAATATCCAACAGGAAAACATAAGTTGGGGTGTTGTGCTGACTGGAGGCTCTGTTCTCCTATTGGCTGTAATTTGGTGGGTTTATATTTTAGTCCACCAATCACAGTTAAGTATGGGATTGCTGGACGTCTCCGCTGTCCCTGGGAGAGGCCTGGTAGCGCCAGCGCCTCTGGCATGGTCCCCTGGGGGCGTCACTGACCCTGGCACGCACCCTGGGAGTGCCAACGTCCTTGGGAGGGTCTCTTGGAGTGCAACTGTCCAAGGGAGATCCCCTGAGGGTGCCAGCGCCCCTAGCAAGGCTCCTGGGAGCGCCATCTGCTCTGGCACGGCCCCTGAGTGTGTCGGCGTCTCTGGGAGGGCCCCTGATAGCGTCACTGTCCCTGGGAGAGCCCCTGGGAGCGCCACCGTTCTTGGAGGGCCGCCACCACTAGTACAGGAGCCCACTAGTACAGTTGTTTTTGCACTACGAATTTAGATCTCTGATAGATATGACGTTAAATAAATACACCTCCCATCACATTTCCAGTATCATCGCAGACCTTAACAATGAAAAGGAGAATAAATATCAAACAGGAAAACATAAGTTGGGGTGTTGTGCTGACTGGAGGCTCTGTTCTCCTATTGGCTGTAATTTCGTGGATTAATATTTATTCCACCAATCACAGTAAAGTTGAGGGATTGCTAGACATCTCCGCTGTCCCTGTGAGAGGCCTGGTAGCGCCACCGTCCTTGGGAGGGCCTCTGGGAGTGTGGTTGTCTTTGGGAGATTCCCTGACGGTGCCAGCGCCCCTGGCAGGGCTCCTGGGGTCACCATCGGCCCTGGCATGGCCCCTGGGAGTGCTGCCGTCTCTGGGAGGGCCCCTGAGAGCGTCGCTGTCCCTGGGAGAGCCCATCGGAGTGCCACCATTCTTGGGAAGGCAGCCACCACTAGTATAGGAGCCCTCTAGTACTGTTGTTTTTGCACTATGTATTTAGATCTCTGATAGATATGACGTTAAATAAATCAAACGCCCATCGCATTTCCAGTATTATCACATCATGAACAATGTAAAGGAGAATGAATATCCAACAGGAAAACATAAGTTGGGGTGTTGTGCTGACTGGAGGCTCTGTTCTCCTATTGGCTGTAATTTGGTGGATTTAAGTTTTAGTCCACCAATCACAGTTAAGTAAGGGATTGCTGAACGTATGCAATGTATACGTCACCACGACCAAGTAAGCTATAGGGCTTCTAAGAGGGGGCGCCGCTAAGTGGGCCCCTGGGGGTGCTGCCGACCATGAGATCAACCTCGTCTCTGGTAGGGACCCTGGTGCAACTGGGAAGGCTCCCGGGGGCGCCACCACTTATGGAAGGGCCCCTGGGAGTGCAGCCACCCCTGGTGGTTTTGCCGCCCTTGGGAGGGCTCCAGGTGGCACGGTCTGCCGTTATGAGGGCCCCTAGGAGCATCGCCGCCTTTGGGAGGGTCCCTGATCTTCTGCTCTTGGAATGGCTCCTGGGGAAGCCACCGCTCCTGGGAGGTTCCTGGGGTTCGCCACTGTCTCTTAGATATCCCTCGTCGCCCGTAGTAGGGCCTCTTGGGGCGCAACCACTTCTGGAAGGGCCGTTGGGGTCACCAGTGCCTTTCAGGGTGCTGCCACTCCTAGGGAGGGCCCCTGAGGACACGGCCACCCCTAGGGAGGGCCCATGCCTCCCATGGGTGTGACGTCGCCCTTGGAAGGGCCTTTGAGGGCGTCACCGCCCCTGGGGTAGCCATTGCCACTTGGAGGGCCCTCACCGCTCCTGAGGGGGTCCCGCCACCGCTAAGATGAGCCCCTGGGGGCGCTGCCGCCACTGTGGAAAGGCCCCTTGGGGCTCCACCGCCTCTGGAAGTGTCCCTTGGGTTGCCACCACCCTTGGCAGGCCCCTTGGGTTCGCCGCCTCCCGTGATAGGGCCCCTAGGAGTGCCGCCAACCCTGGGAGGGCCCGGTGGTGTCGCCGCCTTTGGGAGGGCCCCTGGGTGTGCCAACGCCCCTGGCAGGGCCTCTGCCACCTCTAAGTAGGATCGCCTATGGAAGGGCCTCTGGGGGCGCCACCACCTCTGGGAGGGCCCCTAGGGGCGCCAGCTCCACTGGCAGGGCCTTTGGGATCACCGCCACCCATCAGGATGGCCCCTGGGGTCGCCACTGACAGGGCCCTTGGTAGGTTCATTTGGGTTGCAGCTGGCCCTGGGAGGGACCCAAGCAGCATTGCCACCCCCTAGGGAGAGCCCCTGGGTATGTCAACGTCCCTGGAAGGGCTTTTGAAGGTGACACCACCCCTGGAGGAGCCCTTGGGGTAGCCACCGCCACCTGGGTTGGGCCCTTGGGGTAGCTGCCGCCACCTGGGGTGTCACTGCCCTTGAGAACGCCCCAGGGGGCACTGCCACCCTTAAGGAGAGCCCCCTGGGAGTGCTGCTGCCACTCCTAATGAGAGCTCCTGGGTGCACTGCTGCCCTTGGAAGGGCCACTTAGGAAAGCCACCGCCCTTGGAAGGGCCACTTAGGAATGCCACCGCCCTTAGACGGGCCCCTGGCAGGCCCTTGGGGTCACCGCCTCCCCTAAGGAAGGCCCATGGGAGCGCCACCACCCTTAGGAGGGCCCCCTAGTGGTAACTCCATATATGAAAGGGCCCCTGGGTATGCAGTAGCCCTAGGGAAGGCCGCCGCCCCTTGTGTGGGTGGAGGACCTGGGAGCACCGCCATCCCTGGGAGAACCTCTGGTGGCACCCCCACCCCTGGGGTTGCAACAGGCCCTGGCAGGGCGGGCAGGAGCGGGCAGGTGTTGTTGCCAGCTCGCGCCCGCTGCCAGTGCAGCCATGTCTATGGGTTACAATGCTGCAAAGTCTTCCATGCCTGCTCACTCTAAGTGCAGCTGTGACCTTAGGCCTATTCAGTTTTGTGGCACAGGGCATTGTCCTTAGTGACGCTCCACATCTTATACACGCAGTTGTATACGCCTGTGGGGTTGAAGAGAATAATACTTGGCCAAACAACCACCACTCTACTGAGGAACTCACCTGGTGTGTTGGGTAATGCTTACGGCCACTATGCAACCTCCTCTATGGATGTGAAGAAATGATGGTGCTATTTGAGGTGCTCGCGGTCGCCATTTTGAGCGACCTACAGATACCAGACGCAGAAACGGTCCTGGTATGGCTGTCTGAAGGATCTCATCTACCTAACAAGAACAGTGTGTGAAACAGGTACCTATTGTGTATACCTTGGTGCTAAGAATCAGCAACAGGACCTGTATGTATTGAATGTATTGAGATGCATTGAGTATGTTGGTGCTATCGAGTATTTTGGTGCTATCGAGTATTTTGGGGCGATGTGGGGTTAGGAATGACCGAGGTAAGGAGGTCAATGATTTGGTATGGAGAGAAGACCTTAATTAATTATTTGGAGAAGGTTGGGTATTTTTGTGTGGTGCAGTGACCTTAATAATTATTTGGTGTAGGCCAACTATTTTGTATCATGACGGAATGCAATATTTTTATATTAACCCTTTCACCACTTGTCACTCACTTTCCATTTTATTCCGGCTTCTGCCAGACGATTTTATTCAGCTTAGGGTAACCTCCCACTGTGAAAGGGTTAAGGAATAAATTAGTTAAATTCTTGGTTGGTGTTTCACCCTTCCTTCCACTCTCAACATGATTAAAGAAAAACACGAACTTACAATGCTTGGATTGTTCTGCCAACTACCTAAAAAAACACTACACATACTGTCCTGTGGTCTGGTGGCAGCGACCTCAAGTTAAGATGTAAGTTAAGTACCCCAAGAATTAAATGATCACACTAAAGGGCAGTATATTGACACTGGGTCATGTATCTAGTTAACTTAGGGTGTTGTTGTGTTGGCGACAGCTTCTACACCTTAAATAAATTTACACCTAGGTGGCCCTCAGGCCGGCCATCCTCGATTTCAAGGGGCATCCATTTTAGTGAGGAGGAGGATGAGAAAAACCACGTCAGGGCCCACACTGTAATCCAGAACATGCCGATTCTGAATCTATGGTCCATGATTCAATTGTGGGTTATGCATGCATGCACCCACACCCTCGTTGTGCTTTATAAAAACTGCCGAGAGAAACCATAATTTTTTATTCTCAACAAATGCAACGAGTTTAAGTCGTACAGCTTTACTGAATCTGTCAGGGACACATCAACTAACACTAGTCTTCACCAATTGGGTAAGATATTTAATTCATCTTGTAATTACTGTAATATAACATTCTCAAAAATTAAATCAATACAGCTTGGCAGATATATGAACTGAATCCCAGAGAATTCCCAACATGAATTTTCTGATAATACTGTACTGTATACAGGGTGGTCCAAAAGTCCCTAACTATTTTTTTAAATATTGGTATTTGTAAAATTTTCTATTTGCAGGAATGTAAGAGAACGTGTGATGATCAAAATACTTCATAGCAAAGGGAAGAAATACAAAGAAATCAAGAGACCAATTTGAAAGGAAATTACACAAATTCAAACCCACAGACGAAGTAGTCCGTGACCTAGTCAATAAATTTAGAGCAGGATCTGTTCATCGTGTGAAATATTCGGGATGGCCACACAAAACAAAAAATAAAAAAATTAATTGATCAGAGAGGCATTACCTAGAATGTCATCCTGCACGGCATCTCATACACTGAGCATTCCAAAAACAAGTGTCTTGAGGATTTTAAAATTGAGACTAAAAAAAGAAGTTATATCCAGCTTTTTCCATACATTACTGGGAGAGGATTTCCCACGACGCGCTGCTGTGTTCAGAAATGATTGAACGCATACTCTTTAGTGATGAAGCAACTTTCCACATGAGGGGAAGTTAATCAACGGAATTGCCATGTCTGGGCTGATGAGAAACCAACAGAGCTCTAGGAATGGGAGGGATGTTCTCAAAAGTTAATGACTGGCTAAATAGCAAATCAAGGACGTACAGACCCTTTTCCTTTGCAGAATCTGCAGTTACAGGGCCAGTTTATCTTGACATGCTCTAGCTGTTTTTAGAACCCCAGCTTCACTCAGATGGCATCCTCGACACTATTGTTAGAAAGTACCTTTACCAGCTTTTGCCAAATCACTGGACTGGACAAGGTGGATATAAATAATGGGTAGAACATTTTCCAGAGTTAACCCCATTAGATTTTTTTGCAAGGGGCTTCATAAAGTATAACGTTTAAAAAATGAGAGTACTGTACAGTTGCAAAAATAACTCTTGATATGCTTCCAAATGTGTTTCAAAAAGCAATGGATTGGTTTGAGATACAGAGAGTGCTCATGTTGAATCTTCATCCTAATGTGTATATTGGAATATGTACAGTAATTCAAATATACAGTATTATTTAATCATTTATCTTAACACGTTGCCCACATAATGGCAACGGGGGTCCCCCCTTCCGTTTCTGAATATGCCTTGAGGCATCACAGTGAAAGGAGATGAGCAATATGTCTCCGAGTTAAGGCTGGTTATGATGCAGTAAAAGTAGTGTCTCACCAGTGGCACAACACCTCACACAATAATAAATACAGCCTTGTCTAGCATAATGTTCCACCTGTCCTGAATGCAGGGTGGCCACTGATGTACCAACAGGTAATATTGAAGTACCATACCTGGTACACCACTGAACTAACATATGTACAGGTAACATGTTAAAATACAGCTACAGTATTTGGATAAAATAGATAGGTACCTTTGGATCACCCTGTACAATATAGTTGTAAAAATGGGGACTGGTTCAATAGGCCCAAGAGCTGCTGCAATCCATTCTATTCATTAAAATTGGGGGCTAGCCCTATGGGACCCCAATCCTAAAGGTTAGATCAGGTTAGCATTCATTTGAATGGGGCCCATTTTACCTGTAACCACCAGAAATACTTTTTAGTTTCCAGCTGCCCTTAAGAGTCAAGTCAGCTTGTAGGCTCACAACTGCTACACACTACAGCAGATAATTACACTTCATGTTTACATATTATAAATCTCCATACCAAAAATAAATCTTTACACAAGTGAAAAAGTTGAGAAGTATAACAGAACTGTGGCATAAGACAGCAGTCAGAATCATAAACCTCAGTATGTGGATGTTTCCTTGGGTCCATCTGGGCCGTAGGCTGGGAGAGAACAAAATATACCTTGAATCTGTCTGAACAAATCCTACTTGACATTATGCTTCAGCCAGCAATGTTGCAGTGAACAATGCTAGTCTAACAAGATTTTCGTCATTAAACCTGACGTAACCCAATCAGCATTCGTAGTGACAGCTTTTACACACATGAGATTTGAGCCAAGAACAGCATCCACTACTAAAATATTAAACAAACCAACCATTTCAGATCAGAAACATGGAGGAAAACTGTGTTAATCTATGAAACCCCACAATAATGCTACCTTTCTCTAGACATAAAACTTATCCCAGCACACAGTGTCCCCAAGATTTAAACCAGTAAACCTTGTGAGATTCAGAGCTTATCAACAATGTGCAATGAATGAATCAGCACCACAATTTGCTTACTCTAAATATTAATGTCTGGCACATCTCAGGCAATGACTTGTTTCACTTGGGTATACTTCAAGACTAATATGTATGTGAATTTTGAGTTCAAAATAAGTAATGTCAGGTTTTGATACTGTACCCTGGTATAAGACAAAAAAATTATATGAGCTTGGCTGAGAGACATGCTTCATCAACAGTGAGATTTGTGTGTCAATTTTACAGTAATCCTGTACACCACAGGGGTTATACCTGTATTCTAATGCCAAGTGCTTGCTGAAATTTTTTCTCCAGCACATGTACCGTACAACATAAGTTTCCATTGTCAAGCAGAGCAAACACAGCCAACAAGAATGTGTCCTTTGCAAGAAATTTGTGGGACAGTTAATCACATTCTGTGTTGCAAACTTTTACATCTTATCTTATTAGCATAAACCGAAGTTTGTGTACACATACTACACATGAAAATAATTTAACTTTATAAAAATGAATCACTAGGGTCTTTGAAATTATCACAGTGGGTGTCGACAGGTACCAAGACTTGAGAAGAAAAGACCTTCCTGCTGCTGTACTCACAAAATACTATCAACATTATGTACTTACACAGTCAATAAATTTGTTTACAAATCTACCAAAAAGCTGCCCAAATTAATTTACAGTACAGTACTTAGAAAAGGATCAGAGCTAACAGCTAACAGTAAACATACAAGACATTTACAAAATAAACTGTGTCAACCTTTGTTCTTTGGTATGAGAAGAAACCAAAAATAATAATAATCATGGCACCATGAGCCACATACGAGAAATGTAGGAAAGATGTTTTGCCAATTATGAGCCCCTTCCCCTTATAACTGCAGAAACATATGTCTGCAATAAAACTTATAAATATTCTCATTATTTCTTGAACAAAAATGGTTATTTTTACAATACTGTACATGAAGGTAGGAGATTGAATATCTTTTTACAGCTTGTACAGTGAGTTCTGCTATAACGCGTGTTTTGACAACGCGAATTGGCTCTAACACGATTTATGAATAGAGGAACGATATTTGTATAAAGCGAACGCTTGTTTGCTGTAACGCAATTTTTGCTTACTATTTCTCCAATTTTGTGGTATTAACTGTGAATATGGTAAAGAAGAATATCTCCAAGAAGCGTTCTGGTGATCGCATTCCCGGTGATGATCATAAAAGAAAGGCTATAACCCTTGAAGAGAAGCTCGATGTTATCAACCTCAAAATCACCCTTCTCCCCCATCAAGTTATATTCATATTTTTTCAAGGTAAAGTGTTACATTTACTGTATGATTTCATTATTAGATATGAATGTAACATTTATTTAGACTGTGCTAACCTTTGTGTTAGGCTAACTACTAAATTTTTTTCGATTTTGAGTAGTAATCTGCACCTAACCCTATTTTCTCCATAAGCCCTGTTATTTCTATTACGCGAATTTCTATAACACGATGTTTTACAAGAACACAACTATCGAGTTATAGCAGAACTGACTGTACAGTGCATTCTTTCTTGTCTTTCAAAAACTGAGACATCAGATTAACATCAATTGCATGAATAAGTTTCCTGTATACAATCAATTAAATCATTACAGATAAGAGGAGACTTAATAATAAAATTAGCAAGATCATGAGTAAATGCAAAACACGAATGACTAATGACAACGGCCAGACTTTGCTTACAAAGACTTGTGTGACCATATACCAGGAAAGCACCAAGGGAGTGTCCTCATGTTAATGCAGATCCTATTGCACATACAAATCACTTTTTGTTGAACATGGGTCATTATGCACTTGTGTTCATTAAACACTTTTTGGTCAAAGAAATACTAGAGAACCACTATTACATGAGAGTATGTTAGCTGTACAACACTTTGAGGTATAGTATAGGGATATAAGGATGCTGGAGATGAAGGAAAAACAGAAGACACAGAAGAAAGAGTCAAATCAGGGGAAGATTTTCTTTGTCAGTCAAAAGCTTATAGTACAGTACTATTATAAAGTGCAATATATTTCCCTTTCAATACCACTTCAATGCACACTAAAATATATAAGTATAATACCTCCTTACACAGTGTGCCCTGAGCATTACTTTATAATACTCTGACAAAGCGGAATCACTTATAGACAACTGTGATGCACATTATAAAGACATCTTCCCTAGTGTGAGTGTCAATGCGGAGTCACCAAATGACCTGCTTCATATAACTGTCTCAATTATATGCACAAACTACCAAAAACTGTCAGTACATATCCATATTCATTCTTATACAGAATTCAATGAACAAGAAAAATAGTTGCTTACACTAAGCAGTTGTGACTAGAATTAATGTAAACAGTATCTCTACTGCCAGATCATTATGTACTGCACATGCTGACATGACAAATTCTGAAACATTTTAAGAAAATTAATAAGACCACGCCTAAGTTCATATAAAAAACTGGAAAAGTATTTTTCAGTGAATATTCATTAAACTTGAAGATCACAGAAAAATCCTGGAAATTATTTACATTTGTACCACCATCATTGAGGCTTGAGACAAATGTTAGAATTGCTATAATCAGGAGCAGTCATAAGCTACTGCAAACACAAATAAACTGACCAACTAAATAAATAATACAGTGGGAATATTAAGTTATGCTTGGGACACATGATTACCTTCAAGAAGAGACTTGATACAACCTCTGAGTCACACTATGCCTCTCCCTTACAGTAAGTAACCACCAAGTAACTACACAGTATTGTGCCTCATGGCTGTATAAGTCATCTTAAGCTGTGTCAAAAATAATTCATACACAATTATAATGCTTGTTGCTCTCCCATTCATGTATAAATATCTCTAAATGCGTGTACTTTGCCCCCAAGTTTTATATATCACTACCCAAGTAAAGAACTTTATGCTCAAGTAAGTATAACATACAAAAAAATCTGTGAAAATATTAAGGGACCTAACTTTAATTTCAAATACATGACTGAAAATACCCAGAAGTTGGCTCACTACAGTTACACTGACTCAGCATAACAGTGCCATCTCGTCAGATTACTGGAGTACAATGGTGATGCTACTACTGTACACAATTATCTTTTTAATCATACCATGATACAGTTATTCCCAGTGGGAAAATGGTCCCCTAGGAATATAGAAGCTGTCTAAATTTATGACCACAAGGACAGAAGTGCTTTTAAATCGGCATCTTAACTTGACCATTTTCTAAGCAATCAATCACAAAAATTGGCATACTAGGAATCAACTAGCTTTTAGGCCTCCTATCCTGCCAGATTTGTCCACTGTTTAGACATGTCTGGGAAACTGAACTAATTGCTTGTCTTCTGCTTGGCCATGACACATAAGGCAAAAAATACCGAGATTAAAACTATTGTAGAAAAAGGTACAGGTTCGGTATCCCTTATTTGAAATGCTTGGGGCCTTTAGGGTCTCGGATTTTGGAATACCTATATCCTGTATACAGAACCTGTATAATGCAGTAGCTCACCCAGCAAGGATGGGGCCTAAGTCTATGCTCAAAATTCATTTATACTTCATTTACAGTATATGGATACATATATTCTGCAGGTAGTTTTATGAAATATAATTGAATCATTTTAGTTATAAAATATATGATAATATGTACACTAAAGACACGGAAAGGTAGGCAATCACTACCGTCTGTTTGGCACAACCATGACGCCTGACTCAGAAGTGCTAAGCAGCCTGTGTTTAACTTTATTCATTACACATACATACTTACCCATGCTTACCATAAATACAGGTATAAAGAAATAGACTTTCGGATTTCAGAACATTTCGCACTAGGGAATTTTGGACAAGGGATATCCAACCTGTACAAACAATTAGTCTTAATATAATTTTGTGAGTCTTGGAAGAAGATAAATGTTTCGCACTGGCAGGCTTTCCACACACCTGAATTTGACATGTATAAGCATCAGAAATGACTGAGCAGTTGTGATTTGATGTGACGCAAATACAAGTCAAATATGATGGAGAATGTTAAGAACATAAGAATGGAGGAAACTGCAGCGGGCCTATTGGCCCATACTGGGCAGTCCCATTTACACCCAACCCCTATTGCTCACATATACATCCAACCTATGTTTGGAAGGATATAAACACTCTTGATGAAATATCTCCACACACGATCAGCCTAAACTAACTTCAATTTCCCCATCCATAATTTCCACTCACCTCTGTTGCTACATCTACTTTACAAAGTAGTGTGGTAGATAAGAATTCCTCATGGAAGGTTGAAATGGAAATCAATCTGATACCTAATTACCCTTGGCAATCACATCCAAAAATATAATGGATGAAGGAAAAGGGTCACCATTTCTTAAGTTTTCTCTGTGTAATGTTCACTTGGTTTCAGACCTACAGCCAGGCTGCCAAAACTAGCCTTATGTACTTTGAACAAAAAACATCACAACCCCTTTAATATACAAACTGGAAGGGGCCATGCCCCTGCCTCCAAGTCTAGGCCATGATACGGCTAGTTAACTCCTGGTAGTGTTATTTTCTACAATAGATTGACAACTGAAAATGGTCACAAATCCTTTGATCTCTCTGGCTTACCACTTGTGCATCCATATGTTTGGGGTACAGTACTCTTCCCTCTGGAAACTGAAGGACCAGGGTATGGTTGGAAAAATAACTACCTAACAGCCTCACCACCATATTTAGGGCATATGACAATGATGGTCTCTCTCCTGGGATATTTTCAAAGAAGCATTTGAATTACATACAAAATAAAACTCAAGTTAAATTATAAAATAGCAATCGTGAACACAAATGAGGGGATTCATGTGTGACAGATGAGCATCAGACAAGCTGAGGGGGAAGAAACAACAGCTTTCACATTCCACTGGGGAATGTCTTCCAATATGGACTAGAAGCAGAAGCGTAAATGTTAATACTGTACTACAGAAAGTTTGTTGGTAACTTCAATTAAGTTTTACAGAAGAAACTATCTATTGTAAAAGAGCGTGGATATGGGTGCCCCCAAGTTGTCTGGCAATACTAAATGTTTGATATAACAGCTAAAATACATCTAAGGTTGATCAACAACTCAGAGTGTCAAGCACTGTTCTTGTCAGTCAAATTGATAGTCAGTCGATTGAATGTCGTCTGTGGCAGTGTACTGTTAGTCAAACACACGTACCGAATATGAAATGTTCTATGCAGCTGTGATATTTTAGATCTATCAAATATTATCTGGTGATGACATTTTAAGGTGGCAGCACACTGGGAACTTTCCTCCAAACATGTTGCCCATTTTGCTGGCTGCTGGCCCAATGGCCCAGCAAGAAGCAAGAAGCAGGATTTCGGCTGTTGCGAGAAATGGACAACAGTTTGGTGGCAAGCTTTGCCGGCTGGGTTAGTGCTCAAATGAGTTTTATGAGGTGTTGAATATTCAAGTAAAAAATTAAATAAATCATGAAACACTAATACTGTACTGTACTGTAATTTAAAATATAAAACATAAAACGGTGACATGTTTCTATTTATTCGTCACTTTAAAATTTCTTTATTATTATTAAATCATTACTTAGGGTCTTCTTTGACCAGCCAGCCACCCATTTGTAAACAAACTTCATGATGCACCCATTGTCATTTCTTTAGCTTTGCAGACACCTCACTTGCTTCAGCAATTGAAGAACTATAGCACAATCCTGCAAGGCCACAACAGTAGTAACTGGTTCCATGGCAAACCTCGTCTAGACGCCTTGCTATTGTTTTCGTTGTATTGGGCAGATGCGCCAACAAAACATCCCAGGGTGATGCAAATGTATCTTTGTTTTGCTGGCCGGACCGTGTTTGCGCAATAAGTTGGGAGAAAAAGTGCTCCGTGTGCCGCTGCCTTTAATCACAGCTATTTACTCTGTTGTGGCTGTCAAATATTAGTCAAAGCTGTCTAGTATTGTGGTGCAGAAGAAAAATGATAGTCCAAACATCTTTTGTCATACTTGTATATGGATGTCCAACTTTAGTTCAAACTTGTACAGTATAATGTCAATGGTTATGTGCCTTTAAGTGATTCTTGCAGTTATTAACATTAGGTATGGCTGTCAGATGACTTCTGTCTCTGTCAGAGAAGTGTTTGTGTATCAGATGAAATCTGTAGCTCTCACATGTCAGTTAAAACTAACAGATATTATCAAAGTCTTATACCTGTCAGATGGTGTCCGAGTCTGTCACATATTGGTTAGAGTTGTCAGATATCATATATGATTATCAAATGTTATTAAACTATCAAATATTGTCATTAGCTGTCATAAGGTTATCTCAGATAATCAGCTGTGATCTGTTTTTCTCAGATGATGGCCTTGACTGTGAGATGTTGTCTCCGGGTGTCACTAAGTGGTCGACTATTTGCTTAAATTTAACAGTCAGCCATGAATGTTGGCTCATGCAGGCTTTGGCTATGTCTGTTGGCTGGTTATGTCTTTATGACAGTGTTACTGACTGTATGAAAAAAAATAAATAAATACAGATAAAAGTTATTGGCACAAAAGTCAGGACTAGAGCAGTTTAGAGCAATTCCTTAATGAGGTAGGAAAAAAACCTATGGGTCATTAAACAATACCAGAGCGTGGCATGGCTGAGGCACAATGGTGCTGGAGTCGTGTCGTAGGCTTGTTACCACCACCATTATTGAAGCTTCTTAATGTCTAATATTTCAGGAGCATTTACAATGTGATTAGTGAGATTATTACCAGTGACTGATACTGTCAATCTTGGCAATGTGCAGTATACATTAGAATTATACATAGCGCCTTGTACAGGTAGACTTAGTATACATAGAGCTGCAAGTACCAGCATGAGAAATATACACAATAAGTGGAGATGAGGGCACAGCACACAGAGCCTGCAGCTTGCAATGTGTATAATGGGTCTTATAATCACTAGTCTAGTAGACAAACATTAGTGCCTTGCTTCACCAAGACTTAGGAATAAGCTTTTCAGAGTCCACACCAAAATTAATCAATATAAATTCATCCCCACCTTGGATCATTGTTGATAAACTTATCATCTGGGACTTAACTCACATAACACACGAGGGGTCCTCACAATGACACCTCTAACCTAAAACTCTACTAACATACAGTAGCACATAGAGAAGTCCTCGCAGACTAAACGTATCATAACAAGTTACTTATTCAGTACAAGAGAAGTACTGTATTTACAAATTGTAAAATTAGCAACCAGATTTAACTCGAATAGCACGTAGAGAAACCCTCACATCTGAGTCAGTGCTTATATGGCCCACATGGAGTTCTTGTGTTGACTAAACTTATAACAACAGAGGAATCACACAACAAGAGCATCTTCCAACACACAGTAGATGGTCAGGAGCTGTAGTAATGTGAAAAAGAACTGAAGCCAAAGTTTATCATCATCTCTAAACCTGCATTGGCACACACAACCACTGTACTGCAAAATACATGTTAAATATGATATTTTAGGCTGTACTGACACTTAATATTGATTTCATAATTTACATGGAAAGCTCATGCAATCCTCTGCTAATTCTTTGCCAAGCTTTATCAACAACATTAGGAATATGTTTGTAGAGTGAAGTTTCTTAAATGCTTTCTTTGATTTGATACCTGGCGAACACGTTACCAGCAAATTCATAGAGATATGAGCATTTAAAATACATGCTGACCCAGAATGTGGTATGTCAGAAGGATACCAGGAGAGTAGAAGCTTCTCTGAACCATGTATAGTTTCATCATCATCATGAGCTGCTACCGAAACTCTGAGTAAGAAGACCTAATCAACTCTGGCAGTAGATTATGAAGCTGCCACTTCTCCACAGTCTTGTGTTAGCAAGGCACTGCTTCACATCTTAAGTAGCATATACATATATAGGACCATTACAAAGCATTGAGGCATGTAAGGTTACTGTACACCGTCGACGAGTTGGTTGTGAAACTCTTATAATACTCTCTGACATCAAAGCCCAAGTGGAATCCTTCATGGAAAATAAATTCTACATCTGAGCACACAAGACTTCTCATGAATCCTTCCTTAAGCCAAGGATCAGGAAGTGGCACCATCCATCTCAGTGACAACACACAAAACACTGAACTTTTATAAGTACAAATAAAAAAAAAATATAAATAAGTCTACCACCACATACAATGAACACGTTCCACACATCTGGTATACAAAGTCCTATACTGATTTGTTCTAAAAATATGATTTACTGCCTGATTTCCCAGGAGTCCAACTATGAGATCAAGTTTTACTCTCCCTCCACACACCATCAATTCACTGTTCAATACAAACTAAAGTCTTCACTAGTTTTACAAATAAGTTATAATTAACAGTGACTATTTCTTTTCTTTTTTAATTCTACCACTAAATCCAAATTTATAAAGATATTAATTATTGGTAGGTTATTTCAAATTGAGTGCAGACATTAAGAGAAAAAAAATCAATAGCAAAAAATATGACAAATCTATACATGGAATGCATCTCTCATAAGTCCATCAAAATGTTATATTAAACAGAAATGATAAATATAAGTTAATAACTTAGTCCTTAAGTGCCCTGTACAGTCTGGTGGCTTGTCGCTGAATTTCTGGGTCCTCTTGATCATCAATTAAAGCTTGTGTTTGTGCCAGCAGACGATCTCGCACATTGACTCCAAACAGACGAGCATACCTGCGGGCACACGTGCAATGATCAACAGGTATCACTTGTTACAGTGACTGAAATATAAATCAACTAATAATTGTATAAGTGACAAAGTTAATCTGGGAATATTGTACAGCAGGCATGGGCAACCTCTCCTCAGTCATGGGCCACATTACAATTTAGGCATTTTTCTGCGGACTAACCCACCAAAATTTATATTCTACTTGTAACCCAAAAGTATTGTTAATATTGTATTAGCATGGACAGTGAAGCAGTTTATCGTCACGTCCACCTTACAATATTTTCAGTTTACAATCACAATCTTTTCCCCATTTATGAAACAAATCTATCATAATAATTTTTTAAGTGACATGGTGCATCCCAGAGTGCTAAGAGAATTGAGCAACGAGCTTGCCAAGCCCCTGAAGATCCTGTTCTGTAAATGCCTGGAAGAACAAAGGGTCCCCAGTGAATGGAAAATGGCTTTATGCGAGTCCTATCTTCAAGAAGGGCGATTGTCACTCAACGAACAACTATAGACTGGTGAGTCTGACCAGCATAGTATGTAAAGTACTTGAGAGTATTATCAGAGATGCCGCGATGGAGCAGCTACTACGAAACAACCTTGTAAAGGATTGCCAACATGGTTTTATGCCGGGGAGCTCCTGCTTAACACAACTGCTTAAGGTATTGGATATTTGGACCCATATTCTGAATGGGGTGGTAATATCGACAATACAATATATACCTAGATTTTGCCAAGGCTTTCGACAGTGTACCCCATGAAAGGCTGAAAATTAAACTGGAAGGGTATGGAATTCGGGGAAAAGTCCTAGCATGGATAAAAGACTTTCTACATAACCACAAACAGTGTGTGGTGGTTAATGGCACAAAATCATCATCTATACCTGTCACAAGCAGGGTACCACAGGGCAGTGTATTGGGCCCGCTGTTATTTGTTTGTTCCATAAATGACATGCCTGACGCTGTGCACTCCTCCACACAAATGTTTACGGATGACGCCAAGTTATTTCAGGAAATCAAGAACCAAGCGGACTTTGAAGAGCTGCAGAAGGATCTCTGTGGGCTCCAAGAATGATCGAAGAAATGGCTGTTCAGATTCAATGTCACGAAGTGTAAGAGGATGCGCCTGGGGCATACCAACGGTAAGGAGGCATATCATGTGTCCCAACGGGATGAAGAAACTGCACTCTTTGAGATTGAATGTGAGAAGGACCTAGGTGTGTATGTTGACAATGAGCTGAAGTTCTCAGGCCATTGCAAGCAAATAAATTATTAGGTCTTATAAGTAGGTTGTTCAGATATCTAGACGGTCTGTCCCTCGTAATGATCTTCAGAGTGAAGTGCTTCCCCATCTGGAGTACTGTCACCCCGTCTGGTCCCTGAGATATACTAGGGACTGTCAGTTGATTGAAAATGTTCAAAGGAGGGCCACCAGACTGGTGCCTGCACTTCAGCACCTCAACTACCCTGAGAGATTGGAGCGCTTGAACTTGCCTAGCTTATACTACAGACCGGCAAGGGGCGACCTATTTGAGGTGTATAAGCATCTCAAGGGGCACTACTCAGTTGAGTGTCCTTACCTGGAGCTGGCGGACACTCTCCTCATAAGGGGTCACAGCTCAAAGTTGAAGAAGCCGCAGGTCCAGAAAACTGTGAGGGCAAACTTTTTCGGAGTGAGAGTTGTAAACTCTCGGAACTATCTGCCAGAAAGTGCTGTGACACTGGAGCAGGTTCAGGTACATTCAGGAGCCGGTGCATGCCTAGTACTTGCCAACAGTGAGTAACAGAGACGTGACCGATTGCCCAAGCGACTAACAAGCCGATCAGTGGAGAATAGGATAGAGGTAAAAAAGTTTATGTTTCTTGGCATTTAACAGAAGATGAGTGAAGCAGTCTGTGATTATGTCGATTTTCCTATAGTTACAGGATTTTTCTTACTTATGAGACACACCCACCAGAATAATGCCAATGTTAATATTGGCATATGAGGAACTACATCTCAATATAGGTATTCCTGATTCCGAATCTATGGTCCACGATTTGATTGCGTGGTAATTAGTGGCCTCCCAGCTATGTGTACTTGATATTAGGAGATATTCTAAGGTCAATAGTAATTACTTTTTACTATACAAAAATGCCTGAGTACAATACTGTACTGCATTAAAGAAAAAGTTTTGTAATTTTCTGAAGAAAAGGGGGAGGTCCAGACCCCCAGGACACCCCCCCCCCTCCCCCCGGATCTGCCCTCGCACTTAGACTTACCCAACCTTAGTTAATTCCCAAGTGACCCACTGCCACATAGCAGTTAATCCATCAAACAGAAACTGTCAAACTTGACCCATAAACTCACACAAAGTTAAAATGTTTATAGTGTTGAAGACTATATATGCTTATTTCACCATTACATTTTCGTAATTACTTACTCTTAGGTAATGAAACAGAAACGAATTGCGTGTGATGATTATTCCTTTAATAAATATTGCTTTACTCACCATAAAATGGCTGCATCTACCCGAATTGCGGATCACATTGAATAGAATTTCTCAATAACTGCACAGGCTGCACAAACACATGTTCCGGGCCACATGCGGCCCATGCCTGTTGTACAGCTATGCTGAGAATAAAATTGGAACATGAAATACAGTTGTTGCATGAGATCAGGAAGTAGAGGAGCCTGCAAGTACTGTAATGGAGCCTGCAAGTACTAAATATACTCAGGGTGTAGAAACAGAAGACAAAATATCAAGAAGTGTTAGAGAATTGGCACACTGCATAATTTTAAGTAGAGAAGTGAGAGACAATTGATTTAATGACTAGACTTACATTGTTTTAGGAAGTGATGTGTCAGCAAGATTACCTATAAGTACTGTACTGTAGTATATAAAACTGTACTGATCATGTATGTTCTGTGTGTCAGAGTTACTGCACATGGACCACTCTAGTGTGAATGCAGGGAACATAACAGGATACATATAAAAAGACTCAAAGCTGCCTCCTAAAACCACTGATCAGTGCAAAACTAATCAACCAAACACAACCGAAAAACTCACCAGGTGTGGAGTGTCTATATCTGTAATTCTTCTGTTTATTTTTTAAGACTAATATCTAGCACCATTTTCTATATACAGGTGTAGTGTACTTGACAAAATATTGAAAATTTTCTATCTTTGTTTACCAGTTACAATCTACTATAATATATGCAACTTTCAAAATCACTAATTAATATAAATTTAGAGTTCACAATTGTGTAATTTACTTCCTTAAGTGTGAGACCTTATCTTATGGTCTTGTAGGAGTGTGGGAGGATATATACAGTTCTCTCTTGTAAATAAACTACAGTACTTGCTTATACTGTACATCTGCTAGCTACCTGGTGTCTGCAGTCTAGTGCACAAAGTCGTGAAGCTCCCTCATAAATACACCAGCCAGCATCACTGCATCTGTATGACCTGCTCACCCACTCTACTGACTTGCTACATACACATTTTGTTAAATATTTCAGTCACTCCACCTATTACACCATTTCCAACACTCACAACAGACTGGGTCATACAGACTGTCCTCCAGTACTTCACTAACAATACTGTACATGTCTTCATAGTCAACATTCATTCCGACTGATAAGTTCTATATACAGGTGACCCATGCAAGGAATATTTGAAAATTTTCCTCAATAATCCCAGGATTACTTTTATTGTGTAAAAATTTAGTTAAGAGAACATTTTGATGCACTGAGTATGTACAGCACTTGTGTCTCCAACCAAATATTCACCTAATTGTCATACTTTACGTGAGCGAGACTTCCACTGCCAGTTGAGGGAAGCAAGAGTGGTCTTACGGATAGGAACACGTGTTGCAACTCACCTGTCGCCTCGCATGCTTGTGGGGGAAGCATCAGCGTGTCTGCAACATACAGTCATGCATCAGCAATGCGACAGGTTCACAGTGCAAACTGTGTGGATTTGCAGTACAGGACAAAGTGGACAAATTTACATGTTATAAATGTTACACAAATATCATTACTATTGCTTACCATAAGCAAAGTACTTTTGCAAAAGTTTCTGTAAATGTTGAAGAATCTGTGGGTGCACAGACTACACTGTCTGGATGAGGTTCTGCACGAGTCACCTAGCTAGGTATACAGTATAGCAGGAAAAGATGAACTGAATAAAGAGGTAACGGTAGGATATGGCCTATCTTAGGTACAGTAGTAAGAAGTCATGCAAAGTTCAGTAAATAAAATAATATCTCTTCTATCATGCTAACTTCTACAAACTTAGGATGATATATGCAAATTATCCTTAAAATGACACAATCAAAATCTGTCATCAAACACACAAGTACGCATCTCACAAACTATCCTGCTGACTAGTGATGGCATGTGAAAATATTCCTCTAGGAAACATAACCGTCATGAAAATGAACCCCTCATCCATACAAGATTGGTTGATTTTTAAAAAGAAAAGTGAAATTAATTTAAATGGTATGAAGTCCTGAGTACAGTAATGTAGCATTATTGAGGAAATCTAAACAGCCACTTCTACATGGCAGATCAACAAGCAGGTAAAGAATATACAATGGATGGATAAAGGCAGAGTCAACAATCTCGCACTGTTCCAACGGAGGATTGTAAACTTAAGCATAGTAAGAAAATCATTCCAATCTTGCACCAAGTCTCATTTCAATCAATAAATCCTTAGACCATCCATCTATCTATTCAATCAATCAATGTATCTATTTGACCTCGTGTGACGTCTCAGATCCTGCTATAAGGGACAGAACACATACAAGAAACTGTTCATGTCATTCAATCTAAAACATCACCCACCTAGCCTGCCTTATTCCCAAACACATTCATGAGATCTTTTCTGTGTCTACCCCTCCACCTACCTCCCAATTTCATTATTCAGGTTGTCTCCCATTCACCCAAGCACCATCTATGGTATTTCTATATCACCTACTTATAAATTAACACGACATTACTCCCATCCACTAACTCTGAACTTACACTCTTCTCATCCACTTACTCCTAACCACTCAAACTATCTAACCAGGAGTGAACTAATAACAATGGCTTTAAATTAGACAAATTCAGATTTAGGTGCGAAATAGGTAAACATTTGGTTTGGAAATAGAGTAGTGGATGAATAGAACAAGTTACCAAACATCATCATTAACTCGAATACGCTGGATAGCTTCAAACATAGGTTGGATGGATATATGAGCGATAGGGGTTGGGTGTAAATGGGACTGTCCAGTATGGGTCAATAGGCCCATTGCAGTTTCCTCCATTCTTATGTACTCTTCCCTATATCTATCTACCTCTCTTTTATTCAGTTGCCTCTCTCTCTCTCTCTCTCCTCACTCAAGTGTGTGTGTGTGTGTGTGTGGAGCCCATTTCATCACACCTTGTCAAGAACCCACACCAACACAACATTTCATCTGCCACTGTGGGTTGCATCTATGACCTTTGCTTTCTTTAACACACCTTTACTATATTCCATTCATTCCTCTATATCCTCATTCCTCCCACTGGCCAGTCATCTTACTCCAGAACAACCTCCCCCTCCAAAAAAAAAAATAATAAATAAATAAAAATAATCCACGACACTTCAACTTCTCTCTCGCAATACAACATTCTTAATGGTACCCCAGAGACTCTTTAGTCATACATGTATTATTTCTTATAAGGTATTTCGTGCTGTCATTATCCTATATAGCTGAAAATAAATCAAAGCTGAAAGTATATTCCAAAAACGAATAAGAGAGAATAGAAATGATATCTTCCCCTGGCAGCAAGACCTACGTAGTTAACTTAAGGTACTAACACACAAGAGCAAATATTTTACACACACGATTATTTTCTTTGCTTGAGACACAAATTAATACCTGGTGGGTATGAATCTACTCCACCACTGGCCACACTAATGTCACAAAGCTCAAAACTGATGGATAGAGAAATACACACCGCTCGGCCATCAGCCTCGGGTGTTGGCTGGTAGACCTTAGTGAAATTGTAATGTGTGAGAGCCTTTAGGATATGACAACATAACTCAACAGTTGCCCCTTCAGTGATATGGTAAATAACATAAAACTAACCCTTCAGTGATCTACTAAAACCACATAATATCTCCACATTCTACAAGGACTATGTAAAAACAGGAGGAGAAAATGTTAAAGTGTCTCAATTAATTCATACATTTAGAGCAGCACTACATCACACAAAACATATTACATCTGGTGACAATATGACCATCACACTACTATGTTACCTGCCTGGGTTCCATGCAACGTACAAGAAATACATAAATGAACACAAATTTCCTACATATAGACTCTGTTTTTTTATCCATTTTTTATTTTTTATCTAGACTGAAGTGACGTCTTTTGATAACGAGACAGGGAAAAGGTTCGAACACGAAGCCAACAAGTACTAGCCTGAAATCAGAGAAGCACAAATACCATACAGTTACATAATAATTTAAAACACAACACTAATGACAAAAACACATACAATAACTAGCTACATACATAACTAATAAGTGAGACTAATCAAAATGTGCACAGCTACCGGGTACACTTGAAGTTAAATATTCACGATAAAGTATAATAATATCCCTACCATACTCAAAGTTATGTCTCAATTGCTTTAAAATTCATCTACTTATCAAGAAGACTATTTGCATCACACACACATAAATGGGGCATCCATATTCAATCTCATTTAAAACAGCTCGTCATGCTCATCATCACTACAAAAAAAACAAAAACTACTACATACAACGGTTAAGCTACAGCAAAATAATTCTGCATTTAGGAGATGCAAATACAGTACTCCCCCCGTCTCCAGCTTGTACTACGCAAAAGTGAGTTGCTATAAAAGGGAAAGAAATAATAAAAAGGACAAATTAGAACATTGTAAAACCTTCCTTTCATAACCTGGGGTGAGCCACACTGGGGAATACCAAACACATGCTCTACACTATTTGACATCTGGGTCTCCACCACACACACACACACACACACACAGACAAAACCTTTTAGTTTACAACCAACATTTGTATGAACAGGAAAGACAACTTTATCTTTCATCACCTCAAATTTCAGCTTTAAAACTTTAAACCCATCTCTGTCTACTATTACTACTCTGAAACTCTTCAATTCAACCTTTCCTCTTATAACACTGTAGACAACCTACCAATCAACCATATTTGACTCCATACAAAAGCTTTAATATATCCCCGCATTACTCACAACATTCTAGACACGTGGTTAAGCTGGTGCTGATCTTCAAGTGTTTAGCATTTACCAGCTGGTGGGTTACCTAATCCCCTTGAGTGAATAATATTGCACTAACGGTTTGTTCTATCATTGCTAAGCATATACAGTGAGTCTCTGGGTTGAGTGTATGGGTGGGGGTGTCCGGGAAGGTGAAAGTTGACAGGATATGTAGATTTGGGGATTGTTTCAATATGAAAAGGGTTGGGTACTGTACCTTTAAAAGCGTTTAGTAAATTAATCTCACAACTTTGGAAAGGATTTTGATTCAATAACTTTGGTGGAGATGTAGAAACTGAACACATTCAATATTAAGAACCAGACAGACACAAACACTTTCCTGGTGAGTCAAGAGCTACCCACCATAATCACACAACAAGGCATACTGTACAATCTTAATTTGGATAAATTACTTAAAAAATTAACATTCTCTATACTATATTACTATAAAAATATAATGAGGTAAAAACTTGGTTATAAATGAGACATAACTTTGGGGATTACATAACAAAGCTGGCAAGTGAGATACAGTACAGAACAGAGACCCAGCACACTCACATGGTGTCGGGTGCCGCTGCCTTATCTTCCGGGGGCAGGTCAAGGCTTGGGTTGAGAGCATCCTCACACACTGTATTTGCCAGGGTGGCCAACAAGGTCAGCACACGCAAGAGAATTGCCTCGTTGGTCGTTGATACCACTAATGAGCTCAGTTTTCTTGGACCCTAAAATAAAAGAATCTTATTCACTCTTTCTCAGTGTCATCTTCTAGTATGTGAAGATTGATCTGTGACATGGTTTTTAAAACACTATACACTTGTTTTGTCAATTCTCTGTACAATTAACCAAACATTATCTCTCTCACTGGTACTGTACTGGTATTCTTCTATCAAACATAAAAGAGAAAGAAAAACAATTTAGAGTACTGTATGTAAAACTACCTCTGAAAAAAATCTGATAATTTTTTTTATGACATTAATCATTCACGAACTGTACATTACTTCTGGCATCAAGGGACTTCTTCAATGCCCACAAGAAAGACACCTCAGATCTGTTCATTGTGCAAAATATCTCTATGTCTATGAGACTACAACCTCCATTCCCTTCATTCTCAGAATGAACAAAATCTATCTCCATCTACACTTGTTCTTGACTCAGTTCTCTGGTAGAAACACAATGCCTTGATTGCTTGACTTCTTTACTGTACAGCGTACTCTGATAACCCCATTTACATATACTATTGATGTCCAACGAACTGATCTAAAACGCCAGTGAGAAACAATCATCTGTCCAAGGTAACCCCCAAAAAGTAATAGTAAATAACTATCTTACCATAGCACAGCAAGGAATGAAACATGAGGAACAACAAGCATTATGGGTGGAGCAACTAGGACATCAGCCTGTTTACCTCAGCTGCCAGCAGAGAGGGGATCATCTCACGGTTGCAAGACAGGTTGACTAACAGTCTTAAGCTCTGGAGTTGGATGTGGAGGTTAGGGCTATCCACAAGATGATACAGTCTGCCCAACAAACAAAAAATAATAATCCTTAATATTTGTTTTACAGTAAACGATTTAGAAATTACTTGTTACGATCTTAATAAGTCAAATCAGAAAAATCTACATCAAGTTTTCTACAAGCTGCCAACTAACACAGCCATTTTACAGTATTTATCTTTACCCGTACCTTCCTGTCTATGTATAAACAAACAGCGGCCCCTTCCTGGACAACCATCTTACCTTAGATAACTTACCTGTGTAGTAGTGGGCAGTACTCGTCATGCCACTCACTAATGGTAGCAATATTTGTGAGGACAACCAAGGAAGCCAGGCGGAGAGCATCGTCAGCGTGACTATTCTGAACGAACCCCATGAGGATGGGAAGGCAGTCCTGGAAAACATAGGAGACATCACTAAACCAAAATAAATTCATCATGAGAAGCTTCCTTTATCAGCAGGACATTATCACAAAGAAGTGGCTATAACAAGCTACTCAGACACATTAACACAACTGCTTCCTGCCATATGTAATCGTTGCTGGTTTAGTTGTGATCATACCACAAGACATTCTTACAGCGCACAAGACTCTACTTGCAGCCAGCCCGGGTATTCTTTAATATCTTAGCTAAAAACCTTGCAGTGGTGAGAGTAAACATAAAACTTTGTGGATTACAGACAAGTATATAGGCACATGTAACAGATGGGATGCTCATCAGCTTAATAATTAGCAAAATAATAAAAATTAGTTCACTTACCTTGGCCTGCCGAATGTTTTCTTCTGATAAAACTACATTTCCCAGAGTTTGAACAGCTGGCAACCGAATTTCTGTGTCATCCAGCAAACTCGTCAACCGATGAATACAACCCATTTCTCGCAAAAAATCCTGGAAAGAGGACAATACACCACATTTAAGTAAAATATTACTCTTTTCACATGTGTCTGCAATGGACGATAATGAACTCCATACTAATCTTGGCCCAGTTTGTTGTTTATATTAACATCAACAAATTACAGTGTACAGTACAGTACAAACAAACGAGAAGAATTCCCTCTGAACTGATAACTGACTCTACCCATTAGTACCTAAGTTAAGGTATCAGGTTCCACCCACTTGTTGAGAATGGAGTGAGACTGAGATTGACATGAGAGAGGTTACAATATAATCTTTTACTAACAAACCAACATAAGTACTTACCAAATTAACACTGAAGGCAGCACAGTTGGCAATGGTGGCCAGGGTCCTCTCTACCAGTGACTTGTCTTCTGAGTATAACAGCGCTACCAGACTCTTAGCCTCGTAAGGTGTCAGCACCCTGCAACACACACACGCTCAGTTACGTACAAGAGTGCTGCCTGGTAGAGTACATAAGTTAATAAAACTGTTACTTCCTGCAAGAATCAACATTCTTCATAAAACAGAGTAAGAGTGAATGATTTCCATATTAATCACTTATTTAATATAATTTTGGACACCTTCAGAAAAGTACATACAATAGTCAAACCAACCAATAATTCAAACTACAGGAAAATATCTATGGTAACCTATAGCTACCACCACCTTTGTATCAATGTTGCCATTTTGTTCAGAACTGCGGTAAATTAATAGACTGTATACTGTACTGTACATAAACTTAACCAACATACAGGTATAAGCATTAAATATTACATAAATACATAGATAAATACTTAAACAGATGAGAGTGAATAAAGAACACTAATACTGTTACAATAAGGAAGAGAAATACACCACCAAATAGAGTAGCTAGGACAGCAGCGAACAAAATCACAATGGCTGTCGTGTAGTGTACGTGTGGACAGCGCTTAAATGGCAGTAGTTGTGGAACTCACAACTAAGTTTTTACAAGTAAATAAAGAACAACAGTGCATAGTAAGATAATGAGAAGACAAGACAGAAATTTAAACAAGAATAAATTAAATATAAGGACTGTACAGTATAGTACGTATAGTGGACTCTACTCACCATCCACCCCCCAAACATATTTCCTCTTAACCTAAAATAAAAAACTATAACATAAGAAATGAAACAAGTAAACAATACAAAATAGGAAAACTCTAATTAAAAATAAAAGTAATACCAGTGTTATTATAAGCTGCCCCAGTTACTGTGGTGGGGCACTAACACACAACAGAAAAAAAATGCAACGTCTCCATCAAGAAAAGTTCATTCCAGTGTATGGAGAATTATTGGAACTAGATTAATATATCATCAGTTTATGTGATATGCATTTACAAAATTAGGCAATTGATCTAGTAAAAGACTGTCGGTATCCATTTATGGTAAGAAAATGCCTTGTTGTGAGCTGCACTTACTATTATACCAATGCCAACCACAAGATTACCCCAAAGCCCCAACAGACTACAGTACAGTATACTCTTCTACACTGTAGTGTTGGCCTGTTTATCAGCAATCGAGCAAATTGTTTTTACCATGGATTCCGCCACTCCCAACACCCATGAAATATCCATTGACTGCTCACCTTGTCAGAGCACTTTCATACATTACTGTACTTGTAATGTGCATTGTTGCCAATACAATTTCTTTTAGACTTTATACCAACACCACTTGATCACTTCTTTCCTCTTATTTTTTATAGAATTTCCACAAATGCCTCAAAACAGCAGCTCACTTGCTGGTGGGCAGTGTGATATGGTTGGGAATGCATGACGTACACCATCCTAAACGGCGGTGTATGCATTATATTTTGAAGAGAATTTCTTACATGCCACTAAATTCCTATTTTATAAGAGGTTTACAGTACAGTATATGTGAATCATCACAAGTCAGACCATCAAAACTCGGGGCTTTATTGTGTTCAAGAAATCACTGAACACAACTTTTGTAAATTTAGTCTATCATTTATGCTGTACTGACCTGCCTCTACTGCTGAGGGTGTCAAGTCTCTGTGTTAACTCAGGTTTTGTGCTGTTGTACAGCTGCATTGCTTCTTCCTCCACTCTTCTCTGTCTCATCTTTCCATCCGGGTCATTGTTCTGCTCCGTTTTTTTCTTACGTAAGCTTCTGCGCACCCACTTAGGTCTGTACAGGGTAACAGTAAGGTGAGGTTAGGTTTAGGAGTGGGCTACCCACTGATCTTTATGTTAAGGGAACATTAGTGGAGGAGTAAAAGTAGTTGGAAAGTTTAGAGATAAAAAACACAAGTTCAGATAAGTACTGTACAATACTGTACTACGAGGAACTAGACAAAAGGTTGATCATTGTCTCTCACCACTCAAATATATCATCAGTGTAAACAGAAATGGTTGTACAGTACACTACAGGATATAACTACTGTAGAGAGGCAGCAAGACCTACCTGCAGGGTGAGCCATCTGGGGGTATGTGAGTGAGGTTCTCTGTTGATCTGGAGGTTATCAAGTGTCTCACATCAACAGGACTCAAGAGGCGGGGGGAATTCCAAGGTGAACACTGGAGATAAAAAAGTTAAATTGGAGGCAAATGAGCACAACAAAACAGGATCCTTAGAAGTAGTACACCAGTTGGCCATCACCATCCAGTAGACTTGAACGGGGTATTTCTCCTGTTGATTAGTCTGCTACACTAGGGCCCCCATACTGTCCTTCAATAAAGCTTATGTTCTCAATATTTTTTCCCATCAAAAGTAAAAGCTGGTGTACCTGTCAGCTTTTCCTCACATACAATACTACAATATCACAAGAACAGTAATGCTTTACAGTTCTGTGTCAGCTACAGTATTTCTCACCTGTAAGCTCTTGGGGTCATGGATAGCAGAGTTGCGAGAGACAGCATGACCTGTATGACCTGCATGGCCATTGCCTGTCTGGATTGCTATGAATGTGTCGGCAAACTGACGCGCCTTCAAGTTCAACTCACGAATTCTCTCCTGAAAACAATACAAACTAGAGGTGTTTAATGTTCTCTTTAAAGGTAATTTTTCACTGTAAGTTATTTATAAATCTTGTACAGGTATTTAGATATCAAAACAACGAGAAATCCTCAAGCAAAAAGTCAAGACAAAGAAAAAGATACAGTATTATTATAAGGCAAGTGAGTCATTATTGAATCACATATGTATCCATACATCCCTATGCTACAGTATCTCCCTCTCTCTCCATGATGCCATTCTCTCAACCACAGGCTTCCTCACTATTCATCACTTGTTATGTATTGATGTGTATAAATGTTTCGCACAACATTAAAGAAAAGAGTACAGCAATCATATAAGACACATCCACGTAATTTTCACTGTACTAAAACTGTCAGAAGCTAGGAATAAATAAAATGAGATAATCAACACATCAACATACAACATCTGGGGACAGAAAGGGGGAGGACTGGCAGTGTACAGTTACCCACAAAAGTCCTGTCGCCTCTCCTGCTGTTTCACGAACCACGAGATTAAGACTTGTTAACCCAAATGCATTATTCTGTCCATAAAAGGTTTGGATTCATGACGTCTGAATCTCAGGGTTTGTGGTTCAGCCATGATATACAAATGGAGTAACCATTGACTAACCCATCCCCCTCTTGTGCTTTAGGAGAGGGGGGCAGTGTACAGTTACTGTACTATATTATTACTTCACCTAACCTAACCTAGCCATACTGTTGCTCTGATAATAACAGACAAACCAACAGCACTCCATACCTGAACTGTCTTTGGGCGTATGATGAGCTTCCCAGATGTGCCACTGACGTCCAAGTTCCCGAGGAGTGCATCTGTCTGCGTGGTCTGAGAAAGCCTTCGGAACACCACTCTCGATACTTCTGTCTCATCTTCGTCACCTGATGAATGGTAAACTTACAAAAGTCAAAAATTTTAACTTGAGTCAAATATAATGATGAAAACTTAAGACAAATATTATGACCCAATGAAAGTATTACCTGGGATAACAGACCATGGAGGGAGCTCAGACCTAATGGCTGAGAGGCTCACAGTTAAAGCATCAACCAGAAGCCTTATCTCGTGACAGGTTCCTTGACATCTTCATCCAGAATGGAGAAGAACAGAAAATAATGTTTCTTAATACTATATGTAGGTCCACTACCCCTATGGTGGGATATCTTACTCATGGTATCTCAGTTATGGGTTATATGTTTTTTCTCTGTATAATACAATAAATACAAGTATATCATTACTTCTATTAGATAAACAATGGGTTGGAAACATAGCCCAAAAAAAAAGCCTGTCAGGCTATTTTGCCATGACTGGTGATGTAGCATATTTGTAAATTTAACTGTTGGCCACAATGGAAATAAGTGTTTTGATTTTTTTTTATCCTCTGATTTGTATTACATTTACTACAGTATATGATCAAGTGCTACTTATAAATGTTGTTCATACCTATATTGTACAGGTGATGAATACCCAATAAAATCAATCATACCCAAAACACTGAAGTTACGGTTCACTCCCACTAGTGTACCTCATGTTGCCTCGTGCTGACTGACTGTTGTACTGATCTGTATTAACTATTTTGCTTATGAGCCTTGTAATAAATAATGCGTTATAATCATGCCATCATCGTTCATGAGGGCAGGAACTGTGGTCGATCATGTCACTAACGTAATAGCTGGCAGAGCGTGACAACACTTCATTCCACATTACTGACACTACTTACACCTCTGCACAAAGCGTAAATACATTCATATTACCTTGTGAACTATTAAAACGATTAATATAATAACCTACATGCCTTGGTACGGTAAAACTTGACCCACCGAACATCCACACCCATTCAAGACGCTTCTATTACCACCAATTATCTCCCTTATCCATTACTTACGGAGGTCGTGTTTGCGCGCTAACTTTCTGCAAAAAGCTGTTTTGGCGTAAGAATATCCAACGTAGGCGAATCCTGCAAACACGGCCGAGCACAAAGCTACTTTATTCAAGGTTCGGTCCTGCAGCGACCCGCTTGCTGCAGACGACATCTTGCCTCCACCTCCTGTGTCTCCCAGGACAGCCACCACCACCACTCCCTCCACAGGATAAACTCAAACCCGTGAAGGAATAAGTCTTGTCTTTAAGTTATCTTAATTGACCCGCCTTTTCCCATACTTTATGATTATCAAATTAGGTGCGATTGTCACTACCCATGCGTACAATAATACTCAAAAGAATCAGCTAGACTTGTGGAATAATGGGGACTTTTATATATAAATCCCCACATCCTACAGGTAGAGCTGGATTTTTGCAAATTAATAGCAAAAAGTGGATTCTAATAGTCATAACTAAAATGAATATCATAACGTACGAGAAGAAAAATATTTCTTTATTTAAAATTGTCTGTTTGGTATTTAGACGCGACCTGCCAGCACCAATAAAAACAAACACTACGTCTTCACTCTTCATATCAACCATTAATATATTTTGCATACATGAGAAAGTGAATAAATATAAAAATGATTTAGTTTGCTTTATTTAGATTACACACACCACAATTCAATATTGATGTCGTCTATCATCATAGGAAAAAATATCCCTGACGTCTCCCTGGCGGCAGGTGAGTAAACTATTACGTACACAAATAATATGTCAGTAGGTTGTTAAATGTTAACCATTTTGTTCTGATTATTACTATGCCTTAATCGTTTAATTATGTATGCATTTATCTAATTATTTATTTATCTATAACTAAATATCGGTTTAAAAGATAAACTTTCAAACTCATTAAGAAGTACTGCCACCCAGTCTGGTCCCTGAGAGAGGCTCATGCTAGGGACAGACAGAAGGGACTGTCAGTGGGTTGAGAATGTTCAAAGGAAGGACATCAGACTGAAGGCTGGCCAGACGTCTTGCTTTAGGCAGGATAGTCCTGCGTTTGAGCACTCTGTCCTGCGCCACCTCAAGCAAGACGTTAATTTGTCCTTCTCTTTTGGGCCTGTCTAAAAAGAATTATACAAATTACCTTACGTTTATTGAAACAGTGGGAACTGAAGGCCACAGTGAGTAGGCTACTTCCTTTAGTTTGTGAAGTAAGTTAATTTGGTTAGCATGCAGTATGTTGTTCCAGCAGGAGTAAAAATGAATATTAATTTATTTCAGTTCTTTATTTATACTGTATGAATGCATGTATCATTAACATATACAGTGCCTTTAAAAAAAATTAAATTTTAGAAAAAACACAAAATAGCCTTCACTACATTATAGTGATATTTGACAAATCAACACTTCCAAGTATATTTTGTATATTTATACAACTTTTTTATATTTCAACCCATCATTAAACATGTTTAATTAAGGTTAAAAATAGGTGTAAAAATTTAAAAAATGTCCTTCTTTTTGGAAATTTGGAAATGGCCACCCAACCGGGCAGTGCAGACTGGTGCCTGCGCTTCGGCACCTCAACTACCCTGAGAGATTGGAGCGCCTGAACTTGTCTAGCTTATACTACAGACGGGCAAGGGGCGACCTAAATGAGGTGTATAAGCATCTCAAGGGGCACTACTCAGTTGAGTGTCCTTACTTGGAGCTGGCGGGCGCTCGCCCCACAAGGGGTCACAGCTCAAGATTGAAGAAGCCGCAAGTCCAGAAAACTGTGAGGACAAACTTTTTCGGAGTGAGAGTTGTGAACTCTTGGAACAATCTACCAGAAAGTGTTGTGACGGCACCGAGTGTAAACTCTTTCAAGACCAGGTACATTCAGGAGCCGGTGCATGCCCAGTACTTGCCAACAGTGCGTAACAGAGACGTGGCCGATTGCCCAAGCGGCTAACGAGCCGGTCAGTGGTGAAGAAGCTAAAAATAAAACGTAGAAAAAGACCAGCAATACTAATTCTGGGAAACTTACCGTTTGTGGGACGTGAGTACAGTACTGTTCTGATCACATTTTTAGCTGATATCTTTGTCTCGATCATCCCTATAGCTGGAGACTTAATTGTTCTTTTGCCCAAAGTAACACTTATACGCCATTTCTTCTCTTCACATCACCCAAATACCCTTTTTATTTTGGCTGTACCGTAGTTCGACTTTTAGGCATTCAAAGGTCAAATACTATAAAACAAATATTTAGAAATACAGTTCCCCCTCACATGTTAACCAATACAGATGAAATTTGGCAAAAAGCACTTGTTGAGAAGCTCTACAGTGGTAAAATTGACTCGTTTCCGTCTTCCGTGTCTTTATATTTTGTCCAACCTAGACACGGCCTGCAATAAAATTTTATGACAGCTCTTACCGACACAGGTACACACATTACAATTAAGGTTACATTATATTGCGAGGATTATAGAGACCCACAAATGGGGACAGTGACACACCATTTCTTGTCATGTCATCATCGGCCAGATTAATGATGGTGTGGACATTTGGTGGTAATAATTCAGGAGTTATAAAGATACAGTGGTGGTTCAGATGGCGCTATGGAGGTAGTGGTGATGATGGGCATTAGCCAGGAACTGAAAGTCCTTGGTAAAGTTATTGTTGGGTCCCATGAAGGTGGTGGTGGAGATGTTCTTACACACATACTTGATCATCAGTTTCTTGCCGCTGGCCCACACTTCATCCACCTCTGAGAATGGGAAGTCGAATTTTCTGTCAACACAGGAAAAGAAAAGTAACAGTGGCGTGGCCGATCATGAGGTGAGGTGACGCTGAGGACAACAGAACCACCTAGTGAAGTTTCTTTAACTCATATTACTTTACTATGGTGGGTTAAGTCTTATACGGGTACTGACCTGTTGTCGACAGTGAGAATGAGGCCAGTAAGCCCGACACTGACCCGGGCAGGAGTAGTGTCTTGAGGGCGAGTCATGAGGAAGTGCCACCATCCATACTCCGACATCATCTCTGCCTTGGTCAAATATTCTTCCACTCTACAATATAATAATGTGTTATATTATTCACTAATTCCAACAGGGGAGGCATCTATGTACTGTACGTTGATCAAGTACCGAGCTACTCTACAACATTATATAGAACACGATTTTATAGTTCATAACATGAGGTACATCTCAGCAATAATTAATAACACAAATCAACTGACATCATCAATAGAGGCCAGGACACGGCATGAAACGGATGACCCCAGAGGAAAAACAAATATACGTAGCTTCTGAGAGCCATGAGCCAACCCGCGTTTCTTGGATTCTACACACAGGAACTTATTTTTTGATCTCTGGGACTTACTTGTCGGCCTCAGCGAGCTCCTTGAGAACTGAGGATTCTTTAGACGAACACAGAATCTCTTCCGACTCGATGGCCACCCTCACCTGCAGGTACACTATGGACTGTCCCCCGGGGTAATGGTTAGTATTCATCACACAAGATACCACTGTACGTTATCCTACTGGACAGAAATATCAGAATATAAAGTCAAACTGTGTGGGTGTGTGTGTGTGTGTGAGAGAGAGAGAGAGAGAGAGAGAGAGAGAGAGAGAGAGAGACAGACAGACAGACAGAAAGAGGGCCTGGTGGTGGAGGGAGGGGGGACTCACCTGAGCCACGGGGTCATCTAGGAGGGAAGGTTGCGGGGGAAAGATGACCACCTTGAGGAACATCACTATTGGGTCGTTCTTCTCACTCACCCTCTGAGACAATACCTGCAACACCACACACCTGTAAGTCACACGTGTCTGCATCTCTGTGTGGAGTTCCTGTCTCTCTCTGCACACTGGCTACAATATTAACCACTGCTTTAACGAGGACAGTCTTTGACCGTTGGTCCTATCAGTTAACTTAAAGCACAAACGGTGGAAGTGTTTGTGATACTACTACAACAACAACAACAACAACTACTACTACTACTAATAATAATAATAATAATGCAGTAATAATAATAACGCGGATACTGGACTGGGTTGCATACCTTCTTGTCGTGAACGAGCCAATGCCAGAAGTTATCATCGTCTTTGTACTGCAGGCCAAACCATTCCTGCTCCTTCACCCCCACCTCTTCCAGCACCTGCCACCATATAGTGTTAGAATGCCATCAGTTGCCACCATAAAGTGATAGAACCTCATTATCTGTTACCATAAGTGTTGGAACCTCATTATTTGTTATTATAAAGGAAGAGAGAGAAAGACATTAAGAGAGCGAGCTAGAGAGAAAGAGAGAGAGAGCAAGATACATACAGCGAGTTTGGAAGAGAAACGTATTGAGAGGGAGTGAGCTAGAAAAAAAGAGAGAGCGAGCTAGAGAAAGAGAAGGAAGAGATTACCTGTGCAAGGAGTTCTCTGCCGACTGCCTTCTGGTCCATTACAACATGGTAGTCGTCCATCCCAGCATACACACAAATCTGCCACTGGAAGGATAGGGGCGTGTTAGCACTCTCGCTGTCTGACTTTCTCTCTAGATCGCAGTTTGCTTCTCTCTATCATTTTCTCATTCTTTCTTATCATCTGTCTTTTCCTCTATCTCTCGTTTTCTCTATGTAATACACAAAATAGACACTCACCACTTTCCGCACCATCACGACTGCTGCGTCACCTCACAGGGCAGCTCCTTTTGATGACGAAAATATTATTAGTTAATACTGTTATCTGCATATATATATATATATATATATATATATATATATATATATATATATATATATATATATATATATATATATATAAAGTCATATTAACAGTAAACACTGTCATTCACAAACAAATTTACAGTAATTGTAAGCATCGTCATTCACAAATACTCGCATTCATTCTCTTCGTAGTATCTGCATTTACCACAACGAATCGTACCACTGCTACGGTTCTGTTAATGTACCTGTTATATCTCTTAAGTGAGTCGAAAACTCTCTTAGATATCAAAGTAAGAGGATGCACCTGGGGCGTACCAACGGTAAGGAGGCGTATCATGTCCCGACGGGATGAAGAAACTGCACTATTTGAGACAATGTAAGAAGGACCTAGGTGTCTATGTTGACAATGAGCTGAAGTTCTCTGGCCATTGCAAGAAGGTAAATCAGGCAAATAAATTATTGGGTCTTATAAAAAGGTCGTTCAGATATCTAGACGGTCCGTCCCTCGTAACGATCTTCAAGCGTGAAGTGCTTCCCCATCTGGAGTACTGTCACCCTATCTGGTGCCCGAGGTATGCTAGGGACTGCCAGTTGATTGAAAATGTTCAATGGAGGGCCACCAGACTGGTGCCTGCACTTCGGCACCTCAGCTACTCTGAGAGATTGGAGCACCTGAACTTGCCTAGCTAATACTACAGATGGGCAAGGGGAGACTTAATTGAGATGCATAAGCATCTCAAATGGGCACTACTCAGTCGAGTGTCCTTACTTGGAGCTGGTGGACGCTCGCCCCACAAGGGGTCACAGCTCAAGATTGAAGAAGCCGCAGGTCCAGAAAACTGTGAGGGCAAACTTTTTCGGAGTGAGGGTTGTGAACTCTTGGAACAATCTACCAGAAAGTGTTGTGACGGCACCGAGTGTGAGCTCTTTCAAGACCAAACTTGACCAACACTGGAGCAGGTTCAGGTACATTTAGGAGCTGGTGCATGCCCAGTACTTGCCAACAGAGCGTAACAGAGACGTGACCGATCGCCCAAGCGGCTAACGAGCCGATCAGTGGTGAAGAGGATAAAAAAAAGTCTTGTGTCACTCGCCAAGTTTCCACAATCTTCAGTTATGTGGAAAATAGAGCGCGTGATCGTAAGAGTTCGTTCTTCTCTTGTGAGGGATTATTGTAGCCTGATCTGAGCTGACCAAGGGAGGTAAAACTATACACACTACTGTAGCTGTGGGAGTTATGGCAACCATATCTTTATTTCAATAACCAAAATAAAACAAGTGAATTCTGCCATGCCCATACACTGATGTTTCTGCGTCTGTCAATATATTATGTATTTACAGTCAGTGCGTGTGTGTCTTGTTGTTTTAGGTCTGGTGAAATCAGTTGCTTTCCCTCCCATATTTGAGTATCACCCATCGTTTCTGCGTGTGTCGTGAGGTGCGCGTTAGCAGTGGTACTCTAAACACTGCACGTTTTCTTACAATAACAAGAGCTAGAAGATAGAAAACCATCAACTCAAGTCTAAAGAGGGATTACTAAAGAAGATGAGGAAAATGTGGACGGCGAACAGAACCCCCCAAACTAATATAATCCTGTGGTTTATTTTGGCGTCTCTTAACGCTGCAATGTGTTTACTATTCAAACTGCAATAGGTTATATACTTTTAATCTTTGTAACGCCCTGCAAAAAATAATAACTGAATGATTTTTTACCGTTTTCCACTGGCAAAGGAGTTTATTTTACGTACGGCTTTGCGCAGCCAAAGACCACTAAATTCTTTGTAATGATCGTTACCTTAATATGTTATTATGGCTTGTTACTCATAAGCAAGTCTTGGGCGTGTACACGTGAGGTACGGTCAGGATCGTCAAGTCTGCCGGCTGCAAATGATGTGTTTAACCATTACACGATAGAACTGCAATGAATTATTATTATTATTATTATTATTAGTGGTGGTACTATTATTAGAACTTAGGATAGGAAACTTCGAATAAATCAGTTTGCTGCAACTTCGCTTTTCGTTTAAACTGAAAAATAATTCCGCATTGCTGGGCCTTCTCTCCCTCACCCTTGATACTCACTGCCATCTACACCCAGTTGACAGTAAAGTGCTGGACCTGCCTGGCAAGGACACAGCGCTTGGCAGTTACTAATGAAGTGACTACAGGAACATATAAACTGTACTGTGTGGTACTTAATCCATAGCTCTCACACGCATCAGGTCACGCACTGGCTCACTATGCTGTCACTTCACTTACTGTGTACTTATTGATGGCTGCAATTATTTGTTCCCAGAGTAACTGTTGACTGGATACTGAGTAGTGGTGTGTGTAGACTGTAGAATGCGTGAGTGTCAAGAGAGGTGATCTGCTGGGGAGGTATCACCGCCACCCTCTCCAGATAAGATATATTATCATAACTTTTCGAGAGCTTCTACATATTCAATTAAAAGTATCATCATTTCTTGGCAGCGCAGGCTACAACAGTTTATTACCCCTATGTATGATACTACCCCCCCCCCCCCCCCGCCCCCGCATGGATCTGGGCTGGTATATGTGGGTAGGTGGTGTGTGGGTAAGTGGGGTTTGTGGGTAGGTGGTGTGTGTGTGTGTGTGGGTAAGTGGGGTTTGTGGGTAGGTGGTGTGTGTATGTGTGTGGGTACCGGCAGTTACTCATGGATAATGGTGTCCTTGATGCTCTTATAGTTGATGTCAGTGAGAATAGTGGCATTTCTCTTGACTTCCAAACGAACTCGGAGAATGGAATCTAGACTATGTTCTTGAAAGTTTTCAAGTGCCTTGGGGGCCTCCTGTATGTGACCCATATCTCGCTGCCATATACGACCAGCTTTGTAGATAATTTCAGCTCCCTACAGCTGAAGACACAGGTAAAGAGACTGCCAAAGGTCTGAGACGCACATGTGATCCGATGTTGGGTAACATTTAATGGTTGTCCTCCGTGTAACGAGGATGGCCAGCCCAAGGGCCACCTAGGAGTGAATTTGTTTAAGGTGTAGAAGCTGTCGCCAACACAACAACCACACACTAAGTTAACGAGCTGCATGACCCAGTCTCAATGAATAGTCTGAGAAGACCAGACAATTCGCCAACTGACCATTACCCCGATACACGATCCACAAATCGATTAACATCCAAGTTCCTAATTACTGCTGGGTAGACAGAGGCAAATGGCGTAAAGAAACCTGGGGGGTGGGGGGGTAGTACCGTTAACCTGGATGGATGGTGGAGGTGTTAAGACGTAAAAAGTGATTACAGTTACAGTACGTATACTGTAATGTACATTCTGCAGAGTGGACAGTGTATGCTTACTGTTGTCTCGTGCTTTTTTTTTTTACAGGTATACAAAATTAAAAATTTAATAATAATAATACAACACTGATAAATAATAATAAAAAAGACCCATAAAGAAATACAGGGTACAAAATGAAAAAGATAAATAGTGAGAAACGATATATGTATGTTGTGTTGTCAAAGTAAGAGAAACAATTGAGACCCTGCAAATGTGTGTAAATGAGGTAGAAAGTCAGATCAGCAACCTGGGACTTGGTCACAATTTTTGTAATGACATACGCTACAGTAGATGGTACAGGTCAAAGGCAGTCTATTCTGTATCATTGTATCACCATTTGGCCTGCCTGCAACACAAGATCTAGACAGCAGCATATACTTCTGAAATTCTATTCAGGATCATCATGGTATCAAGTTCGTCTCTCGAACACAATTAGAATAGATGCTGTGAATGTTAATACCTGTACTGTAAACTTTTTCGCTAGCTGTAAATATTTTTGCTCGTGACTGCAGCCAAAACATAATAGGAGAGTGTTTGTCCATGTGAAATGCGTAGTTTAGACTCGGAAAAATTGTCCAAGTACTGTACCCTGAAAAAATCCAGGATGTGCAATTTTTTCCAGGGATGAGAAATTTGTCTCAGGATCCGGAAATCTCTCATTCCCATTGGAGCTCTGCGCCAGTGATTCACAATGGCCCCAAGTGACTTGCAAGGGACTCATAATGACACCAAATGTTTATTCAGTGCTCTGGTTTTTCTGTGTTTATCTTCATTTACAGTGGATTTTCAGTTATATTCATCACTGTGTTTAGGTGTTGTGTTGAAAATGTTCAAAGGAGGGCCACCAGACTGGTGCCTGCACTTCGGCACCTCAACTACCCTGAGAGATTGGAGCAGGTGTGAATGTGCATAATAACGCTAACTAACGGTAGCGAGTGGCAGTTGCTGCACTATGTCCTTCATGATAGCCTTATCATACTTGGTGGTTCATTGATAATGACTAACAGTTATTAGCAGATAGCTCATCATGGCCCAATACAAGATAACTATACATTGAAGAGATAAGACAGAGGTTGTGTCGCCCAGGGAATACATTTCTGTTTACATAATTATCACAAATGTTATTAGTATACCCTGTATAGTAAAATCACAAATTATAACAAATACAAAGAATGAAATTGCATTAATTCACGTCTCTGACTCTTATGAATCTTTTTTCTGTATTTATACAGGGTAAGTGTAAAATTATTTTATACGTACACTAAAATTTTCTGTCGAGTTTATAAAGAGGTGGATGGCTGAAGGAATAATAAAAAAAATACTCAATATGAAAAGTGGTTTTGTATTTTTTATGAATGGACATGACACAGAGCTACAGAGCCTAGTGCTACACCCACCACACAACACATCCATCCAGTACACAGAAATATTACCTAAAAATTTGTCCTTAGTCTGTAACACATCTTCCAAACTGTGTAGTGCTAATAAAAAACACAAAACTCACTGGTAAATAAACCTTAATTCCAGTTTTCTATTGCTATCTGTTTAAAGTTACATTGGTATAGAATATAGATAAGTCCTATATAGATACAGTAAACCAAGGCTGAACAAACGTCACCTCTCACAAAGCTTCCTTAAACAATAAATCCAGACTTGTGTTATTATGGTTTTTGTTCCTTATTGTACTATACATAAGAGATTATAGTTAAGAGTATGTCAGAGAGACTCGCTAGTGCACTATTGGGCTGGACCAGGCGGGAGACTCATATACACACAGACACACACATACAAAGTCATATAGTTGACCCCATAAGGAAGGAGTGTGCCAACAATATACTGAATTATTAAAAAGATCAATAAACATTGAAACTTTATCTTAAATTTTAATGAGAATGATATAATGTGTATGTTCGTATGTTCTGCACACATTATGTATAGTCTTAAAAACACAGTGTACTGTAATTCATGATTAATGAAAATCAAACTTTCCACTTGCAGTTTTGAGGGAAAAATCAAATACTTTGTATATGAGAAATATATTGTACAAAGAATCTAATGAAAAAATAATAATTATTTGTATTTAAAGCAAAATACCTTAAGTCCACAGTGATTAAGTGCAATTAGCATATCGGAACTTTATTCTAAAACCTAAATTTTGACTAAACAAATGTATTAATCAACAGTGCTGGGTACACAGTCACACGTAATCTTAAAGGAATGGGAACATGTAGCACAAAGGAGCCGTCTTCCTGCCTGATCTTCCCGCTGTAGGATCTAACTTTACAATACTTGTTTTCTTCACTTAGAGCACCTTAATATCTAACTTCACTCACACTAACTCACATGGGCTACATATTCCTTAGAAATAATCTCACAGTCTACTCACACTTTCCTCACAAACTCACTAAGATGATAGAAGAATACCACAGCTCACAAACACTTACTCATTTAATGACCACAACTCACGAAAATATCCCAAAAACATAATATTTCTCACAAAATTGGTTCCATATTAATATACAGGGTATTACCTTCAAAATTTCTTCCCTACAAACATTTAACACATAAAATGCCTCAATGCACAGAACTGTCTGAACATGTTAAGTGCAGTTGGCCATCATCTTTCTGCCATCATTAACATATGGTCAGAATTTCTCTAATAAAAAGACACCCATTATTAACATATATCTGAAATAATAAATCTTTAAAACAGAGAATCTCCCAAAAGAACTAATGCTTTCCTTATTAACACTCCCCTCTTACACAACTAAAGTCTTTTTGTAATTTTATGGCCAGCATATTTTCAATTCTGTAATTTTTTTTAATGCCATGTTGTTGCATCATCCATGTATACAAGTAAAATCTTCACACAACATAGATGGTAAATACTTAAATTTACCAGAGGGGGAGAGGGGAGGTTTCTGTTAGGCTCTCCTCCCATCACAATCATAGTAAGTGGTTCATATTTAAATTCCCACTAAAATATACTTAAGCTTAACAAGTCAAACAATTTATCACTATGACATACTAAAAAAAATGAGCCAGTCTTTACATGAGCTCATTTTCTATTTATTAAAAAAAATTGAAAAAGTCGCCCTAAGCCTAGTGTAAGTCTAAGGTAGCTCACACTGATGGTCATAACTTGGTTTACACTTAGTATGGGGAAGATCGAGCCTAGCAGCACCATCCAAACTATATTGGATGGTTATACAAGCATTAATCTTAATTTTATTCCACAAATTATACATCAGATGTCATACGTTTGACAGAATCCAGGTATATCATCATCTGGAAATATACATGGATGTTCGTACAATAGTTGCCAGCCTGTATTGACATTATAAAATACATGGATGGCCGAACATAAATTGGTTATTTATATTTACTTCCCAAAATACACATAAATGATCATACAAGGTTGGGTAGCGCATCTGTCTCGTAAAATACATGGATGGTCAATAAAGGGTAGTAAAAATACTCCCCCAAAAATAAAGGCCAGTATTTTTCTGTTCCCAAACAGGAGATAAAAGGAATGGTGGACGGACGCTTCGGCCTCGTACGAACTGTATTTATTTAGATAGTTAACACCATGATGGGTGGAATTTTAACTTGGGTTACATCATGGTAAATTGGATTAGATATGAAACGGTTACATTACATAAAGATGAGGTTAAGCCAATATAGGTTAGGTTAGTTCAGGGCAGCTTAGGGTAGAAGGTTGGACTGGCAAGAATTGGTAAGATAAATTAACTTGACAGACGTCCGGGGCCGAGAAATCCGGAGCCACGACTAGGTCCTATATGGTTGAGGAACACCCTTACGTTCTCACACTCACTGTGTATGTACATTTATCTGAAATAACACGCAATTATCCGTCGTACAGGGGAAAGAGAAAGACATGCTCATGGTAACAATGATATGAAGAGACAGCCAAGGTTAAAAAAGACAATATTGTTTCTCTCACCTTATTAAACTTTGTGAAGCGTTGTCAATAGCATTCCTCTCCCATTGTTGAGTAAAAAGGACTGCTATCAAGCACTCAGCCACAATGATTCAAATTATAGTATTGTTACATCATAATCTCCATTTACCATTCATGTAATGTGGACTATATATACACACAATGTTTATTATAACCTTAGGTATATAAAAAAATTAATACTTAACCTAGAGCTCCTCTGAGAACTTAGATAAATGGCATATTACTTCATAGATCACGAGAGGAAAACAGACCCACCTATCAGTTCATAAGATTAATACAGGATTATGTTGTGGCGAAACTCACACTTATATTACTGTTTGTAATGAAATCTCAAGAGTTTGGGCCAGACACATTCTTGATATGAAAGTATATAGTGATAGCCAGACCAACATATCATCATCATGAATTACATTACAAATACAAGCATATCTAGCCTCACTATCATATTTCTTATGTGACCTGGAATTATGTGCAGAACATGTACAGGTAAACACCTGTAATGTGTTATAAATATAAATATTATTACTATTGGCCTTAACACATTATTATAGATTATTGGTCATATTTCGTAATATTGAGGAACCATAATTAATATGCAGTGAAATTATTATGTTACAGTATAATATATATATATATATATATATATATATATATATATATATATATATATATATATATATATATATATATATATATATATTAATGTGTATACGGGGGTCAAATGGTCTATTTAAGTTTTGGTATGATATGCGTTTATGATATGGTAGTATATTACAATGTACTCAGGATAGTTATAGCTTGTGGTGCGACTCACACAGGCAGGAGAGTCAAGGTATTGCTGCATATTATACTAACATAAATAAAAGTGTCTGTACTTATTTAATTTTTGATGCCAATAATCACAAGTGATCATATTTGTTTATATCTGGTGTTCTTCACATAGATAAAGACTACGTGTTATAAATATTAAGGTGCCAGCTTGTTACTAATAATACTGTATTTATTTAATTATTTCAATGGTGCCAATAATCTAAGTTGATACAGTTGCTAGTGTATGATTATTTATAATACAGTACTCTTATAATTGTTTATGATAATTCAGTATCACTTTCAACCAAGAAACACTAATAATACCAAACGTTCAGTACTGAGGGCCTGGTGACTGTTGATGCACTTTTATGTTCAATCAAATGTTTTGCTGAATGAGGTTATGATGTTGCTGTACTTGTGTGTTCTGCAGCTGCATGGGTTAAATATTGTACTGTACCTCTAACATTGTATAATTTTTAAGGCAACTTATGTACCTACTATTCTAAATTATCTCAAATCCTGAATTGGTAAGAAACTACATCTTAAGATACTGTGGCCAAAAGCTATCTGAAAACAGACTACAGCCTAGTAATTATTTCATAAACAATCATCACTGATCTGTAAGTTTGTGATCCGGGCTTAAACTGTTCGGGTTATTAAGCACCATTTCTTAAATCTTAGTTTCTATTAACAAATACCTTGTATAAATTTGCTACAATGAGAGAAAAAATATAATAATCTTCATAATCACTGATAATCCATAATCCTATCTACTAATTTTTAAACATAACATTAAAGAAATATTTGTAATATGATTCCTATGAACAATTACAATTTAATTCATATACAGTCTATAAAAAAATCTAAAATTGCTAGTTTTCCTTCAGGGCCACTAACAAAATTTTGGAAATTATGTGTAGTACTGTACAGTATAAAAGTTTTGAGGGTTTTTCTTAGTAAGGCATTTAACGCACAAAATCTCTTAATGAAATCTTCTTCCTGTATTCAGAATTGATTACCGTGATGGCGAGTAATGGAACTTCTTTTATTCTGGGTAATACTCTATATCGGCATGACTTTGAACTCACGAAAAATTTGGGGGTAACAATATACATATGAACAAAGGTAAACACACTAACCAATCCAAAAAAAAGTATGGAATAATATATAATTATGAATCCTTTAAAAATAATTACATACTGTGATATATAATAGGTTTGCTAGTGATCCTTTGTGTTGAGTCAGGAGAGATCACTTACACAACAAAACATGACAGGTATATAGCCGACTTAGTTAATTATTGTGAACAAATAACAACATAAAACAAGTACTTTAACTGGTACATTATTTACCATCACGAATCTTAAATTTTACAAATGATGTGGAATATTTTGTTGAGAGATTTTGTTTGCTTAATATTTTAAAGAAAAGTCCTTAAACTTTGTTCTTCCCAGTAATGTTACTAAGTCATGTTTCACTCAGTGTCAGATGTTTGATTTATATATTAGTTTGTTTTATTAATAATTATTGATTTATTCATTTATCAATATCATTTCATTATCGACACTAATGCGGTTTGGCAACAAAGACCAGAATACTGAAAAAATAGTACTGTAATTTATTTTGTTTCTACTTGTTTATCGAATGTTATAACCCCTCCCCCCAGCCTTGTGGTACAGTATACGACACCCAACTTACAATGATTTTCTTGAGGTCGTTTCTCAGTGTCATAGGTCAATCTTTACCCCCATTTTCCGTGACGAAACTCATCTCGTTATGGTGAGCCTGGCACTAATTTTGATGCCATTCAAGCCAACAGGTTTGAGTCTAATTTTAGCCAATGACACCCCAACTTATGCCCAAATTTACAGGGAAATATTAATATAATATATATATATATATATATATATATATATATATATATATATATATATATATATATATATATATATATTCCATGGCATAATAGTAATTTTGTGTTAAAAAGTTGCCCAGTACATTATGGGGGAAATTATCTGCAACTTACATTCAAACCTTACAAATAGGTTTTAAATTGAACCAGTTTTAGTAATTATCTACACTTAAAATCTCAGTACAGGTATATTGGAAAGAGAGTGTGAGTGTGTGTGTGTGTGTGTGTGTACTGTAGTCAAATACCCTGATAATATATGCCAGAACATAAATAACAACAATAACAATGTCTACATCTCTCCTCATCATTGTCAATATTCTCTGTTAAACAACAAATTTCATCAGTTAACATAAGTGTGTTTGAGGGTGACACCAATGTCATTGATGTTTACTTTACAATCATGATATCATTTTAACCTGGTAATTGTCCTCACTGCTAAATGTGTAAAGGTTAACTATGTAGCAGCAGTTATTATACTCATAAATGATCCCTGGTACAGCTTAGATTTTTTTTGTTGCAACATAAACAATATGAAACAGATACAATATATAATACCTTATATAAACTCTTGTTACAGTGTACAAAACAATGTTAAAAAAGATACTGTGTCATATAATAGAGGAGGTAAAATGTTCCATACATCAGTGACCGATATGTGTAGTTGTGTGTGTTAGTGAAGTGTGCCACCTCTGTATGTCTCTATATTTAACTTATCCCAAAAGATGATGAAATATGACTCATTACAATGACTGTTTTTTCATTGGTTGTGACTCACGGCCGCTTCATGAGAGATGTGAAGACCAAGTAAGAGACCAAACAATAACAGTCATTCACACTTGTTCTCACCATTTCCTCTTTACCTTACAAGTATCATTATAAGCACTTGACAAACTTTTGGAACTCATCTTGTATATGTTATTCTTTTAAACTGTTAGTATGACTTTTTTAATATAATGAAATGAAACACAAACCATTAAGCAGTTCGAACCAACCCGAGTCGTTTTCTGGTTCGTTGTTTCTTTACTGAAATATAACACCAATAACTTCATAAAGTGGGAATATATCCACAATAATTACTGTATCAATATTATTTCTTATACATATATACATGTACATATATACTCATTTCACTGACAACAATTTCAAGTAGTAGTGCTTCTGAGGCCCTTCTTAACAAGTTGAGGCCGGGAGGTTTCGTGTGGACTAATTTCGGATCAGTCAACCTTGTGTTCGAGGCTGTGGGTTTATAAACTTTATGGCGTCAAGTACTGTATAGTGTAGTACTGTACTATCAATACAAGAATGTCGACGTGAGGTAAAGTCATTCATTCATACAAGAGTCATTAATACAACCGGCCGGCCAATGAAAGCTTCGATTTATGATGGAGAATAAATGCCATTAGTAAGGAACTTTAGTCAAGGCGAAGGGAAGGATTATATTGAAAGAAAGAAAGAAGAAAGAGAGAGAGCACAGGTGGAAAGAGATGAAGAGACGATCTTGTCTATATGTTAGGACAAAGAGAGAACTGTGGAGAGAGAGAGAGTCAAGTAGAGAGATAGACAGAGAATCAAGTAGAGAGAGTGAGACAGAGAATCAAGAAGAAAGACAGACAGAATCAAGTAGATACAGAGAGAGACAGAATCAAGTAGACAGAAACAGAGACAAAATCAAGTAGAGAGAGACAGACAGATAGACAGCGAATCAAGTAGAGAGAGAAATAGAGAGACAGACAGAGAATCAAGTAGAGATACAGACGTAGAATCAAGTAGAGAGAGAGAGAGAGAGAGAGAGAGAGAGAGAGAGAGAGAGAGAGAGAACCAAGTAGAGAGAAACAGACAAATAGACAGAGCATCAAGAAGAGAGAGAGAGAGAGAGAGAGAGAGAGAGAGAGAGAGAGAGAGAGAGAGAGAGAGAGTCAAGTATTAAGATAGAGAAAGCGGGTAGACTGTGTTGTCTGCCTGGGGGGCCACTTGCAGACATCGGTAGACCACCCTGTGCCAGGAGAGTTTAGTACGCTTGCTCGACGTTCACCTGTTGACACACACAAACATGTCATTAATAAGTAAACTGTCTAAATGCGTAAAAAATACAGTGTCTCAAAACAAGTCTAAAATGTCTAAAAAAAAATAGGGGCTATAATTATCTAAAACAAGCTTAAACATGTCTAATACCCCCAAAATGTCTATAACCATCTAAAAAAAAGTCTAAACATGTCTATAACCCCTAAAATATGACTATAATTATCTAAAAACAAGTATAAATATGTCTAAAATATCTAAAAACAAGTCTAAACATGTCTATAATATATTTTTGAAGTAAGTTTACAAATCATGTCTAAACAATGTACAGTATATACCATATCTAAAAATATATCTATAATTGGTTCGGTTTTTTTAAAGGGATAAACTTAGGAACTCAAACCTAACACGGTACCTTTTGGAAACTGTGTGTGTGTGTGTGTGTGTGTGTGTGTCACTCACCTATACAAACCACTCTTCCTTCTGCGTGGAGGAGACGTCACTCTCAGAGCCTGAAGCCCTCACGGAGACAGGCAGCAGCGAGCGGTGAGCCGTAGTAGCGTACTGCACCCCACCCCTAACGCAGGGCGAACCAGGTTTCCCGGGCTCGAATCTGCCAAGGGGAGCACCAAGTCAATTGTGAGGGGCACCAGGGCTGTGGAGGGGCACCATTAGCGTTATAGGGCGAGGGCGAGCACCAATTGGGGAGCACCAAGGCTGAGAGGGCACCACGAGTACACTACAGTAAGGAGCTACCTTCTGCTTGGTGACCAAGCTCAAGGATAACGCCTACTTCAATTTAACACCAGCAATGACGATGTCCAAATGGTTATTTACAAACAACACACCACGTAGTGTTCACCAGCAAGAGGCCACAGTTATTTATAACACTGCAACACTTAGTTTCAATACCGAGATAGCCAAAAAGTTTTACACATAACCGATCACTTTGATTCGTCTTTTTTGTGGAATTTATCTTTATGGCCTTACGAGGAATTTGTAGTCTTGCGAGTGTTGAGGTGTTAGAGTCGGGGTCCCTGAGCGAGGTGTTACAGGAGGATGAGGGAGCCTGAGAGGCTGGGGTGTAGCAGCAGTGGCCTCCGCACTGCCTGGGCGCATTTTACTCAATGACTTCTCTTAAAGGTTGATACCAACACAACACAGACTATATAAAATAACAAAATTCCATATATACTGTATATATAATATATAAATTCAATCAAATCAAATATAAAGGGAGAAGTGTATGCACAATATCATCAGGCCACATTGAGTAAAATCCCGCGCACCGAGCGAGAATGGTGACACACTGCCCAACCCTCGTCTCCACACACCCGGATCTTTGTGAACTTGTGTGGATATTCCTTATTATCAAACTAAGTCCCGTACTCATAGCCTGACACATGGCACAGGTTACTGGGTCTTAAGACACTACTAAACTGATGTCTTGCCATAATTTTCATGACAAAAGTTGTTGAAAGTATGGCAATGCAAGTTGGCAACATCAAGTTGCACGTCATCATACGACCCAGTAACCTTTTTATTTGTCGATAGCTTGAAACACGGGAAAAGTTCGATAATTTATATTATAAACACTCCCAGAACATCATCAGTTACAAAAAAAGTGAATAAATTTGGAAGGTAAACCAAGATAACTCCACTACAGCTAGGCTTGCTGGTGGTTGACACTGCTGCCTTGTGTTCATGTTGGTTTTGTTTAGACAACTCACTACTCTCACTCAACAATAACTTAAGTAGATCCATAATGCATACTAGTAATGCATAACAGTTTAGGGAGATTTATGTTAAAGATTAGAGGGTTGATTAGCACAGGATGACAGAATTAAGACAGCAGAGTTTTGGTTCATAAAAGATAGTGTGGCTGGGTTGTGTCCAGGAATAGTTGGGTAGGTCAGGATAGGCTAATTCACTGTATGGTTGTTTACTTACGTCTAAATCCATGGAGGTAGACTAAGGACTAATATTATGACTCTATGATAAGATTACTGTTAGAAGAGGTTAGTTGGTTAACACAAGACAGATCAAAACAAACACAAACTTTTAGGAAGATGAAAAGGTCAAAAGATTACTATGTTTCAAAAGGTCACTTATGAAGGAACAAATTAGTTTAATGTTACTTAATTTGCAAGACGTACTATCCTAAAATAAACTGATTAAGATGAGGGAGATTTAGATATTTTTTTTAGGATGCTAGGTTAGGTTAAGTCAGGTCAGCTTATGCCACAGTGAGTATCTTTAGTTAAGGTTAGGCCAGGTCAGCTTATGCCACATTGAGTACCTTTAGGTTCGGTTAGGTTAGCTTATGCCACATTGAGTACCTTTAGGTTAGGTTATGAGGATAAGTTTAGTTACAAGAGACAACATTTAGGTAAGTCATTTAAGTTATAGTAGGACATGCTTGGATATTTAGATTACCTTTCACCTGACTCAACTATATCAGGAATTTTGCTTTATGATTTACCTACATAAAACACTATGGGAAACTAGCCCCACTTTTGAGTATAATTAAGTGAAGAGTTGTCCAGGGATATACAGTAAGACAAAATCAATCTTTTAGACCTGACTAGGTTAAGTTGTCTATTGTTAAACAGTTACGACTAGGCTATCACAGACATCTAAGACAAGCCAAATTTATCTCTATAACGATAGACATCTAATGCTAACCAACCCCAAGTAAACTACACCTGAGAATCTCAAAGTTCTCCTCCCTAAATTTCTTTTCTCGGAAGACACAACTAAACTATGCTGCTGGCCTTTACCATTCAACAACAACAACAACAATAATAATAATAATAACAACATGGTATGACACTGAGTTGATGTTCTGGGAGAGAGACAAATATCCACACAAGGCAGACAAAGACATTCCGGAGGCGGGTCTCCCAGGCTCCTACCTTAGAGACAAGTTGGCTGACATGCTGGGCGAGTGAGAGGTGGTAGAGGCGAGCGTGAAATAATCTTAAGGTAGTGGGTGTATGTAGCGAGCGCTGCAGCCTACAGTGTACCCAGGGAAGTTGAGTCCCCCTGAAGTTGGTGTGGATCCTGCGGGAGGCACATGTGTTAGTAGGTGTGTGACAGGTGTGTGTGTGTGTGTGTGTGTAAGTAGGTGTGTGACAGGTGCAATTGTGTGTAGGTGCGTTTGTCTGTGACAGGTGTGTGTGTGTAAGTAGGTGTGTGACAGGTGCATACTGTATGTGTGTGTGTGTGTGTTAATAGGTGTGTCACAGGTCTGTGTTTGACAGGTGTGTGTGTGTGTGTGTTAATAGGTGTGTAACGGGTGTGTAGTAAGATGGGAGACAGGTGTGTAGTGGGTTAAGTGAGGCACAGATCATCAGGGTGAAGGTAGACTCAACACCTGACATAACAAAAATACAAGTGATTTAAAATTATTATGGCTTAAAAAAATACAAATTTTATTAGCATATTTATGTATATCTAAATTTTAAATATTTGTTTTTACATAGAAATTTCTGAAAGCTTTAAAATATATTAGAAAAAGAGTGTTTTATTCATTTCAAACAATGCGGATTGACTGAGACATACAACTAATTATTTATTATTGTTATTATTTACTTTTTTTTCATTATCATTATCAATACTAGTTTTGGTATTAATATTATTATTTTTGTTATTACTATTATTAGCATTATTATTAGTAGTAGTAGTACTATTATTATTATAATTAAAGAGAGAGACCAGAGTTACCTGGAGGGATAACAGAGGTGTGCTGGGGGGCCCCGGGGTAGGGGGGAGGCTTCTCCACCAGCAGTGTGCCAAATGTGCCGTTGGTCCCAAACCGCCCGCCCGCCTCCACTGTGGTACACAACAACCAATTAATTTGCACAGTGATAACCAGTGTTGGAACATAGTCTGTACTCTTACCCTAATGATCAACTGTTTCGACTGTAGGTTTACCTTTTGATTTCTTTTCGATGATGTTGCTCTTATAAATGACCAATGGTTTAAGTTTCCAGTCACAGATGGCACTGATCATAAGAGTGCTAGGTTATGTTCACACTTAATATATTGTTTGAATTATATCTTTACTTTGATTCATCTGGGAAGGAACGGAATTATATTATTATTATTATTTTGTATAACTACACATAATGTATGACTAAAGTGAGATGTGATATTACAGAATGGCATTTTGGACAGGAGATTTACTCAACTCTTATTTCAATTGGAGTTAGACACTATTGAGCATAAGAACCCCACCACCACATCCCCAGTATAATAATTCATACCCCTAGGATCAGTATACTCACAGGGGTAGGCTGGCTGGGTCTGGGGAGGTGGTCGGTGTAGCGCCCTGTTCCTGCGGTAGACACACACCACGACAGTCACTCCGCACGCGCAGCACAGGAAGGCCACGGACGCGACGATGGTGATGAGTAGCGCGCCAGACACTCCCAACACCTCCCACAGAGGCATGGCTACGGAGGTCAAATGGGGATCAAACAGCTGCTTAATGGTACAGTTAATGTCAGGGAGAACATATGAAATGTAACGTAAATATCGACCAATTGCGTCCATTTACAAAATTATTAGAGTAATAACAAAAGCTGACAGGTTTTAAATTCTTTAACTATACACTAAGACAGTGGTGTCAAACTCAAAACCATTCAAGGGCCAATTCTTATTTTGGTTACCCTCTTCAGGGCCAACACAAGTGCCATATCACATATTTGCAGGATTGAAGCTTACAGCTTCACACATTGCCTTACCTAGCTTACCAGGAATACCTCATTTGGGTTTGTCTGATCTTAAGTATGTAAAATTCACTTTACTAAATAAACATGATTATATCTATTTCTTTCATAATTTCACGGGATGATAAATTTTACCATCATCCCGCGGGCCACACCTGACCATCCCAAGGGCCACATTTGGCCCGCGGCCCATGAGTTTGACACCCCTGCACTATGACTCTAAGAGTAATACTATTGACAAAGAACATCATAAGAACTTTGAATTATAATTGATTTTCAACATTCTTGCTAACTGTACCAATTACTCACAACGCTTTGGGCTAAAATTTTATACCGGTACAAGTAAACAAACATTGAGAGACTGCAGCAGTGTTGAGGGGGCAGATAACTTCATTAGGGAAGAGTATCAAAATATTATGTTGCATTTTCTCACCGTCTCGCGTCAAAATATTGTGAATATATTTTCTCACGGTAACGAGTAACAATATTAAAATTGAAAAAGTTGCAGGAGTAAAAAGTAAGAAATTTATCTAAAACAGTTGTTGGAGTAAAAAGCACTGAAGAAAAATATTACTTTTTAGTACCAGAACGATATTGAAAAGTTTCTTAAGTAAAGTTAACGAGATAATGATACTTGGTTGACTCTCACTCACACCCCCACCTTCGCAAACACCCTCTCTCAAACTCTCCTCTCCATCCACCCACACTCTCCCCCGTCTTCTCCCACACTCCCCCGTCTTCTCCCACACTCTCCCCCGTCTAACCCCCAGCCTCCCACACTCTACCAGATGGTAATAGCGCGGTAAGTGGTTCTGGGCGGGACCAAGTTAACGGAATATAAAATCAGCGAAGAATTAATATGTAGATGCCACTCAGTTTTTACCCCCCCCCCCCTAAGGAATATATATATATATATTGGGGACATAGTGAAGTATAGTATACCATTATTGTGAAGTACAGCAAGGTATATCGGAGCTGAAACTGGTGTGACTGAAAGGTATATGGAGAGTCATGAAGCACAGTAACTAACACGAGTGCATCAGGAACCACTCACTACCATCCACCACCACCACTACCCTACCACCACTACCATCCACCACTACCCTACCACCACTACCATCCACCACTACCCTACCACCACTACCATCCACCACCACCACTACCCTCCCACCACTACCTTCCACCACCACTACTACCCTCCCACCACTACCCTGCCACCACTACCATCCACCACTACCCTCCCACCACCACCACTAACCTCCCACCACTACCACTACTACCCTCCCACCACTACCTTCCACCACACTCCCACCACCACCACCATTACCCTCCCACCACTACCTTCCACCACCCTCCCACCACCACCATTACCCTCCCACCACTACCTTCCACCACCACTACTACCCTTCCACCACCACCACAACCCTCCCACCACTACCATCCATTACCACCACTACCACCCTCCCACCACTACCATCCACCACTACCCTACCACCACTACCTTCCACCACCACCACTACCCTCCCACCACTATCATCCACCACTACCATCCACCACCACTACCATCCATTACCACCACTACCACTACTACCCTCCCACCACTACCATCCCACCACCACTACTACCCTCCCACCACTACCTTCCACCACCACTACTACCCTCCCACCACTACCATCCACCACCACTACCATCCATTACCACCACTACCCTCCCACCACCACCACCACCCTCCCACCACTACCACTCTCCCACCACTACCACTACTACCCACCACCACCACCAGCCACAGGAGATCTAATCTTTACGACCTCACCACCACACTATCTCTGTTTGCTCACACACCCTCAAACTTTACCTCAAATTACACAACCGTGGAAAAAAAAAACACCTCTTACCTTTGTTTTTGCCCTATTTCTGACTTTATTCCTGTCTCTATTTTTTTGTTTACTTTATTCCCTCCATCTGTTTCCTCCCCCCCCCCTTTTAAACGACCTTAAAAGAATTTTTAAACGGTCATTAACTGTTTTCTAACGGTCATAACGGAATCTCAACGGTCACAACGATTTTCTTACGATCTCAGGCGTGTGGTGGCGTCCAACGAGGTGAACTAAAGACTGTTGTACAAACGAGCATGAAATGCAGTTGGTGTTATTACAAGATAACGCGAGTCATTCATCACCCCTCTGGCCAGCCACCACACGCCTCCTCCTCGACCCACCAACATCAGTGTCTTCGGATCACCTGAACATTAGCCTCCTAAGCTTATTTGACCTGAAGATTGGCCAGGAGGACATAATGAAGAAAGAAAGAGAGAAAGAGAGAGAGAGAGAGAGAGAGAGAGAGAGAGAGAGAGAGAGAGAGAGAGAGAGTTAAACAGACAGACGAAGAGAGAGAGAGAAACCCTTTGCCTCCCCTACATAAACAACAGCGGTGGTTTACTGAGGAGGTCACAAAGTTCCCTTAGTACAATACTGGCCCATTACGTCCCACTGTTAGGGTATACCTCTGACTTTCTGGGACACAAGTCATCTCTCTCTGTTGAACTACTCCCTCTCTCTCAGTCTAACTCCTCTCTGCTGTATCTCTCAGTCTAACTCCTCTCTCTCTCTCCTTCAGTCAGTCTAACTCCTCCCTGCTGTATCTCTCAGTCTAACTCCTCTCTCTCTCTCCTTCAGTCAGTCTAACTCCTCCCTGCTGTATCTCTCAGTCTAACTCCTCTCATCAGGCGGGTTCAGTTCACAGTGTTCTCTCTCTCTCTCTCTCTCCCTCTTTCACTGTCTGTCCCTCCACGTAACTCTCCCTCTCTGGCGGCGGGGACCCAGACGGCTGGCAAGACGCCCTCCTGGTTATTGATTAGTTAGGTGTGACCCAGCTTTATCTGGGGTGTGTGACCCAGCTTTATCTGGGGGTGCGTGACTCAGCTTTGTCTGGGGGTGCGTGATCCAGTTTCATCGAGAGAGAGAGAGAGAGAGAGAGAGAGAGAGAGAGAGAGAGAGAGAGAGAGAGAGAGAGAGAGAGAGAGAGAGAGAGAGAGAGAGAGACCCTCCACTTGACGTGACAACTGACATGCTTCACCTCATGCAAAGTTTACTTATGACGCGGCTGTTTGACATGGCTCACCTCACGCTGCTGACAACTCATGACATGAATTTACATACACGAATTATTCCCTTTGATGGCTGACATGTTCGACGTCACAGTCTGCGGATGAGTCGTCATAGATTGTTGATAATTGTGACGTCACAATCGAGTTAGATTTATGACGTAGCCGTTTGTTGACATGAATGAGGTATGTGACACTAGACGGCATAAGAAAGCGAAGGAGACATAACAAAATTGCTAAATGAAAAGTGGAAAGGAAAAATAACAAGACCGAAAAGGTAGTGGATGAGAATATAGGCAGTATATAGATATATAGTAGACAAGTATATAATAGACAGCACAGGTAGACAGGTATATAATAGACGGGTACTTACGGGGACAGCGGGCCAGGTTGGTCGACTCGTCACTACCGTCACCACAATGATTCACGCCGTCACACGTCAACTCTCTGTCCACGCAGAAGTTGGTCGTCTCACAGCGGAAATGTAGACAGGTGTGCTCTGTTGGGGGGGGGGGGGGGTTAAGCACCGTTACAATGTTGTTAGGTTGGGTTAGGTTAGGTTAGGTTGGCTTAGGTTAGGTTAGGCAAGAGACAGGTGCAAGTAATATCCCGTGGGAAAGTCTGCATGAGTTAAGGGTAGTTGGCACCTGCCCAAACTTTAGACCCGGGTTGTCACTTCGCGAATTTACCCTTGTCTAGTCCAGGCACTGTTGTTTACACCGTTGTTCGTCTGTTGTTACACCTGTTTTCTTCTGTTGTCATTGTTACTATACTATTATGGCACTGTTCTCACTGTTTTTGCTTTATTTTATCACTGTTGTCACTGTTAATGCTCTATGTTATCGTTGTCATCACTGCTCTATTAATACTGTAAGTCTTTGTCACTCAGTAACGTCTAGGTAAGGTAAGGTAAGGCAAGATAAGGTAAGGTAAGGTAAGGTTAGGTAAGGTAAGGTGAGGTTAGGTAAGGTAAGGTAAGGTAAGGTAAGGTCAGGTGAGGTTAGGTAAGGTAAGGTAAGGTCAGGTGAGGTCAGGTAAGGTAAGGTCAGGTGAGGTTAGGTAAGGTAAGGTCAGGTGAGGTTAGGTAAGGTAAGGTAAGGTAAGGTAAGGTAAGGCAAGGTAAGGTAAGGTCAGGTGAGGTTAGGTAAGGTAAGGTAAGGTAAGGTAAGGTCAGGTGAGGTTAGGTCAGGTAAGGTTAGGTCAGGTGAGGTTAGGTCAGGTAAGGTTAGGTGAGGTTAGGTAAGGCAAGCTAAGGCAAGGCAAGGTAAGGTCAGGTGAGGTTAGGTCATCCCAGAGTATTTACCTTCCATCTGCTCTCCCCGCCGCGAAATAATATATCACTAAACTTATTTTGTTAGCTCTTCCCTAATTGGCTACTTCATTACCACACACACAAGTTAGGAGGAATGCAAGTGGCGTTTATCGATATTCGCTTTATCCAATCATGTCTCTGTAAATAGATGACGTCATCAGTTACAGGGATGCGTCTCGCTTCGACCAATCGTCAGTAAGTAAACACATGACGTCATAGATGATATGACTACTCTAACTTGAACTTCATTCCCCACTTTTTCCTGTTCCTTACCATCCAATTATAGCTAAGTGGGCCAGTGACGTCATCAATACATAATGACGTCATCAATTCTATTCAGCCCAGACAGTGAAATTTCAGAACGTCAGTCACTTCTTCAGTCTTGAGCTTTTTATTTTTTTCGGCAGCCAATCAACTTCTGTATTGACCTGCTGCTGCGATACTTTCCTCCAATCAACTATCAGCATACAAAACACGACAACAATGCCCTGCCAATCACATGAGCGTAAACAAATGGCGTCTCAGACTTTGCATCGTCTCAGCCAAACATCAAAGAGCAGACTGGTGACGTAAGATAGGAGGAGGAGGAGGAGGAAATAAAAGTTAATAAATTGCCACTTAACACTACAACCTCTCTCTCTCTCTCTCTCTCTCTCTCTCTTTCACTTACTTACTTTTATCTTTGAAGGCCGTAATAAGAAGTTTGAAGCCATTCTCCTTCGGTCCCCATTGGTCGGTCACATAACGAAGTGTGACGTGATTGGTCTGCGTATACATCGTGCCAACGTTTTGGAGGGTGTTCCGACACGATAGGTCCGCCTGTGTGTGAGAGAGACATTTATTACGAGTTTAGTATTTCAATATAACAAACACTGTACAATGAATTACTTTGATGATCTGAGACATTAAATGGGTGAGCCAAGAGTGAGCCAAAGCTAAGAGTGTGAGCCAAGACTGAGCTAAGAGAGTGAGCTAAGATTAAGTTAACAGAGTGAGGCAAGAGGAGGGATTAATCTACCTGTTATTAATTACTTTATGGAGCATACCTGCCGCCACCAGGAATTATCCACCAGCTGTGACTGTCCCGCGAGAGAGAGGGTACAGTAGATAGTCGTGGCCATAAGCTCTGAGTCGTCCACCAATAATAAACCCGGGTAGGTACTAACAAATATCAATTAAAAAAATAAACAATGATGATAATAATAATAAAAATATTAAACAGCATTAATCTTATACTGGCAGTTCTCCGTGGCAGGCACTTAGGAAGCCATCAGAACAACGCCTCAAACTCTGTCGCAAACTCCTCAAGAAGTTCTTTACTGAAAACCATTGTACAGCTGATGCACTTCTCGTCGGTCATTTCCCAACATTGTTTACAATACAATAGACAGCAATATTCTCCCGTGCATACATGGAAACCTTTTGCTTCAGGTGATTTGCACACGACGCAGGTGTACGGGAAATATGGTTTTAACAGCTTATCAAAAACAACGTTAGATTTTCTAAGATACTCCCACCATGGCGGCTCCCTGCTCACACCTACTAAGTTGTTAGCTCTCAGCCACACCAACTTTTTGTACATTAAAACTACCATATACTAGCGCTGTGTTTTGATGGTCCAGTATAGGTGGAGCTGCCGGCGCTTCTCTACGTCAGGGAAGAAGTAGCCGGCGACCACGTGCTTCATCCGCGACACTGAGGCTTACAAGTACCCGGCGATGAACAAGAACATTAACGAGCAGAAGTGTTTCGAGTAGGTGGAGGTATTGGGCGTATATGGAACGGGTCGGCAGTCGGTGGCTAACAGTGTCTTGTCTACTGTCTTGTTAATCTGAAAGCCACTGAGCATTCTTCTTAGGGTGTCAGCGAACATCGAGTCCCCGATAATATCTATCTTTAAAACGTCTTCAATATGCTGCTCAAACCTGACTTTACCCGTAAGACTCTGAGCAATGGCCAGCTGGTACACCATAAAGTCGATGGCAAAAATAAATATCGAAATCCCTGTTATTCCGAAGATCATCGCCCAGTTTACGCCCGCACCCTCCTTTTCCCCGGGAGTGTACTTACTTTTCTTGAGGTCGGCCACGTATCTCTACGCCTCAAGTTTTTTAAAGGGCAAAAGGGGAGGACACCCTGCTTTCTTCCTAATCTCGTCCTATCGGCGAAAATATGACCCTACATATATATTGTCAAATCGAATATTACCGAGGTAACCCCTGAGATACTGTCGGGTGTCAGCAACACAATACGCCATACACAGTATCCCAACGTAAAAGTTAAAATAATCAAAATATCCTTTCAATATTTTCACCATTTTCCGAATTTTATCCACTCCGGATTCCATAACAACTTTTGACTGTCTCTGTTTCTTGGAATCCTTCGTGTTAATATAAGGCGCGTACCTTTTAAAGCTGTCAGTGCTGAACAATTCTTACGGCGAGCTTTATAAAACATTCGTTAAAGAACCCATATCACCGCCGACGTGGACCGCATTCTTATCACATTTTATTTTTGACAAAACATTGTCTTTAATAACTTCACATTTCATCTGACCTATAATAAGTTTACAAATAGGCTTTTTCAATAAGAGAAACTCTGCAAGTCGAGTATAACATTACTACAGCTTATTATGCACCTTCTCGTAACAACTTTTTAACATTTAACTTTTCTGGGACTCGCACATGTTTACTTCCTTAAACATGAGTTTTTGGGTTACTCTCCTACTTTTGCGAACTTTCCCCTTTTTATACATTTTCTTAATTTATTTAGTACGGTCTAGACTGTAATATCTGTCGACTTTTTTATTCACACTCACTGAGCCCTTTAATTCATTTTTCCATTATTTTGTCATACCTTGGTCATTTACATCGTTCGAAGTCCTTATTTCGGTCTCAGCCTCGAGGGTCTTGCCGATCAGTGCATCTTCGTCCATGCCCGTCTTCATGGCTTTTAGTCCACCAAGGACAGGTTCTAGATACGATTTTATTGATTCTTTTTAGAGATTTATCCGGGCCTCGACAAGGCATTTCGTCACAGAGAAGCACTCAGCAAAGTTATCGGGTAAACTCTAGCCGAATGATGCTGTTAGTACATCGACGCTGCTTATCGTCGTAAAAATGGGCTACAGGCCAGTCAGTTCCAGTATCAGCATGAGGAAGGTGAGGGCGCGTATCCTGGCGGAGAAGGTGTAGCTAAGACCTACTACCACCACGAGGACCAACCCTATCGTAAACAGGAGGGTAGGATCGGTATAATCGTTAACTATCACCATATACCACAGACTACCACCCGAAAACATGCCTATCAAAAATCTTACGCCATAAGTTGGCAATTCCAAAGGTAAGATGTATGAGAGGAGAAACACAATCAGATTGCTATTTTTATCGAAAAACTTACTTATGATGCGGCACATGGAAAACAAGGGGCGGGCCAGGTGGAACATGATCACATTGAACACCAACACGCCAATCACGGAGAGAGCCATGTTGGCCAGCATTCGTTTCTCTTACAGGGGAATGCCGGATATAATAATGGGAATATTTTTAAATTTTTCTCCTTATTTGTTTTTGGCCAAAACTGAAATTCCCTTCAAACCCATTAACACATCCATCTTCTCTATCTTGAGACGATACTCTTTAGCGAGACCTCCGGTGACGACTGTGGGCATGAAGGCCTTGTAATTGCCGTGTGTTTGCCCGGGCTTCAAGCGTTTTTTTTTCTCAATTGTCCAGGTAACCGTGGGTTCAGGGTTGCCCCAGACAATGATGGAATACGTGGCGTCGTCGCCCACATCATTGCCCAAGGTTACATGCATCCCTCTCCCCCAGAAGAACTCCACTGCACGGCTATACAGCAGAACACATAGGTATTAGAAATTTCCTGATCCTTCATAAGGTATGTTGCCTGTCCTGATAACACCTGGCGCGTAAACAACGTCCAGAGTGTACGTCACGTTGGATTAGGCTCCGTCCACTTCCAATGCTATCACAACCTTGTCTTGGTTAGAGGTCTTGGTGACGGGCCCGATGGTCTTATTCACGGGAGGGCCTGCGACTTGCATCTTGTAGGTCGCATTAAACTTCACCGAATTGTTGTGGTTCGTATGAATGAAGTATACAGACCCTATTTTGCTCACATTGCACACTTGCATCAAAACAACGAATGAGATACTTTCCTTCACCTGCAGCTGCACCAAGGTCTCCCTCGGGGATATGAGAATTTTGCAATGCGACAAAATCACAGACTTTTACTATATTTTAATAACAACTTTTTTATCGTCGAATTTTAAAAGCTTGTCGTCAGAGAGGAGTTAGCCGATAGCTCTCCCCCACACCAGGGAGAGCACCAACGCACACACGTTAAACACAAACACAATTTTCATAACCATATTTACGCCAATGATAATTGTTATACACGTACACTACGTTAAATAATAATGTACGCTTGAGTTTTGAGTCAGCTTAGAACCTCGTGTACACCGGTGAAAAATATAGGATTAAAAAACTCCAATGTAATCTAACCTAACACCTCAGCCCAGCATACAGTTATCTTCTACTCAACATACAGGTGTTGTAGTTAACAGTTGTGTTGTAGTTAACAGTTGTGTTGTAGTTAAAAGTTTTGTTGTAGTTAACAGTTGTGTTGTAGTTAACATTAGTGTAGTAGTTAACAGTTGTATTGTAGTTAACAGTAGTGTTGTAGTTAACAGTTGTGTTGTAGTTAACAGTTGTATTGTAGTTAAGAGTAGTGTTGTAGTTAACATTTGTTTTGTAGTTAACATTTGTGTTGTAGTTAACATTAGTGTAGTAGTTAACAGTTGTATTGTAGTTAACAGTAGTGTTGTAGTTAACAGTTGTGTTGTAGTTAACATTAGTGTAGTAGTTAACATTTGTGTTGTAGTTAACAGTTGTGTTGTAGTTAACATTAGTGTAGTAGTTAACAGTTGTATTGTAGTTAACAGTAGTGTTGTAGTTAACATTTGTGTTGTAGTTAACATTTGTGCTGTAGTTAACATTTGTGTTGTAGTTAACATTTGTGTTGTAGTTAACATTTGTGCTGTAGTTAACATTTGTGTTGTAGTTAACATTTGTGCTGTAGTTAACATTTGTGCTGTAGTTAACAGTAGTATTGTATTAACATTTGTGCTGTAGTTAACAGTTGTGTTGTAGTTAACATTTGTGCTGTAGTTAACATTTGTGTTGTAGTTAACATTTGTGCTGTAGTTAACAGTAGTATTGTATTAACATTTGTGCTGTAGTTAACAGTTGTGTTGTAGTTAACAGTTGTGTTGTAGTTAACATTTGTGCTGTAGTTAACATTTGTGCTGTAGTTAACATTTGTGTTGTAGTTAACATTTGTGCTGTAGTTAACAGTAGTATTGTATTAACATTTGTGCTGTAGTTAACAGTTGTGTTGTAGTTAACAGTTGTGTTGTAGTTAACATTTGTGCTGTAGTTAACATTTGTGCTGTAGTTAACATTTGTGTTGTAGTTAACATTTGTGTTGTAGTTAACATTTGTGCTGTAGTTAACATTTGTGCTGTAGTTAACATTTGTGTTGTAGTTAACATTTGTGTTGTAGTTAACATTTGTGTTGTAGTTAACATTTGTGTTGTAGTTAACATTTGTGCTGTAGTTAACATTTGTGTTGTAGTTAACATTTGTGTTGTAGTTAACATTTGTGCTGTAGTTAACATTTGTGCTGTAGTTAACATTTGTGCTGTAGTTAACAGTAGTATTGTATTAACATTTGTGCTGTAGTTAACAGTTGTGTTGTAGTTAACATTTGTGCTGTAGTTAACATTTGTGTTGTAGTTAACATTTGTGCTGTAGTTAACAGTAGTATTGTATTAACATTTGTGCTGTAGTTAACAGTTGTGTTGTAGTTAACAGTTGTGTTGTAGTTAACAGTAGTGTTGTAGTTAACATTTGTGCTGTAGTTAACATTTGTGCTGTAGTTAACATTTGTGCTGTAGTTAACAATGTAGTGCTGAAGTTAACATTGTAGTGTTGTAGTTAACAATTTAGCGTTGTAGTTAACAATGCAGTGTTGTAGTTAACAGTGGTGCTATAGTTAAGAATCCGGTAGTACTGATACACTGTAGATTAAGAAAGTTGTGGCAGAAGTCAACACAATTAATGCATTATAATACAAGTGTTTTTATTGGACAATTGATCCATCACATTGACAACTACAGTAAATAATTCCTTTCTTTCTATAGACCAATCCGGTTGAAACTTTGCCACCAACGGCACCTCCTGGAAGTGGCCAATAATTACACCACCACCCAGTTAAAACCTCGTTAGGTGGAATAGTGCAATTTGATTGGTGCTGCCGCGAGTGACAGGCTCTTGTGGGGGGGGGGGGGGGGTGCTTAATATAATGTGGTCTTCCTCTCCTAAGGCTCCTTCTCTCTCCCTCAACCTCCCCCACTCTCTCTCAATCTCTCCATGTCTCCCCCAGTCTCATCAGACGTAAGGCTTCATTTCTTTGCTGGAGAGAGAGAGAGAGAGAGAGAGAGAGAGAGAGAGAGAGATCAGCGACTCACAGTGTATCTTGTACGTATGTCCCCACACACACGCACCTCTCGACAAGGACTCTTACCCACGACGCGCGTTCAGTCAGAAAAATGGGATACTGTGGCGGTGCTCAGAGTCTATGTACATTGTACAGTATATTATGTGGGTAGCATAGAGAGGTCTCTCTCCCTCACCCCGACTCTCCCTTTCCCTCACTCCGATTCACCCTTTCCCTCACCCCGACTCTCCATCTCCCTCCCTTTCCCTCACCCCGACTCTCCCTCTTCCTCCCTTTCCCTCGCCCCGACTCTCCCTCTTCCTCCCTTTCCCTCACCCTGACTCTCCCTCTTCCTCCCTTTCCCTCACCCCGGTTCTCCCTTTCCCTCACCCCGACTCTCCCTCTTCCTCCCTTTCCCTCACCCCGACTCTCCCTCCCTTTCCCTCGCCCCGACTCTTCATCTCCTCCCTTTCCCTCACCCTGACTCTCCCTCTTCCTCCCTTTCCCTCACCCCGGTTCTCCCTTTCCCTCACCCCGACTCTCCCTCTTCCTCCCTTTCCCTCACCCCGACTCTCCCTCTTCCTCCCTTTCCCTCACCCCGGTTCTCCCTTTCCCTCACCCCGACTCTCCCTCTTCCTCCCTTTCCCTCACCCCGACTCTTCATCTCCTCCCTTTCCCTCACCCCGACTCTCCCGCTTCCTCCCTTTCCCTGACCCCGGTTCTCCCTTTCCCTCACCCCGACTCTCCCTCTTCCTCCCTTTCCCTCACCCCGGTTCTTCCTTTCCCTCACCCCGACTCTCCCTCTTCCTCCCTTTCCCTCACCCCGACTCTCCCTCTTCCTCCCTTTCCCTCACCCCGACTCTCCCTCTTCCTCCCTTTCCCTCACCCCGGTTCTCCCTTTCCCTCACCCCGACTCTCCCTCTTCCTCCCTTTCCCTCACCCCGGTTCTCCCTTTCCCTCACCCCGACTCTCCATCTTCCTCCCTTTCCCTGACCCCGGTTCTCCCTCTCCCCCCCTCTCGGCTCGTCTTCTCTCTGCCTCTCCCAGCTCTTTGGCTCCGTGGGGTTCTATCACGAATGATCCAATGGCCTGTAGTTGGATTCTCTCTCTCTCTCTCTCTCAAGTTTTCAGCTCGTGGGTTCCCTGAAGCTGCTCCTCGCTCCCCCCACTAGATGAAGCCCTAGAAGAAGCACTCCTCCTCCTCCTTCCTTTATTTCTTCTCCCCGCCTCTTCCAGCTCTCACTTACCAAGTTGCCATGTCGTAGTTCCTTCACTGATATAGATCACAGTGGCTACCGACCCATTGCAACCTTCCGAAGAGTGAGTTGCATTGCCTTAAAGTAAACGATCTCTTCCCTCTCCCCCCCCCCCCTTGCTACAACACCCACCCATCCACCTCCCCCTTGCTACAACACCCACCCATCCACCTCCGCTACAACACCCACCCATCCACCTCCCCCTTGCTGCAACACCCACCCATCCACCTCCCCCTTGCTGCAACACCCACCCATCCACCTCCCCCTTGCTACAACACCCACCCATCCACCTCCCCCTTGCTACAACACCCACCCATCCACCTCCCCCTTGCTACAACACCCACCCATCCACGCAACACCCACCCATCCACCTCCCCCTTGCTGCAACACCCACCCATCCACCTCCCCCTTGCTACAACACCCACCTCACCTCCTCGCACACCATCCACTCCCCTGCAACACCCCCTCCCATCTCCCCCCCTCTCTCTCTCACCTGACCTCTCACCTTGTGTGCACCCATATCATAGGCTCCGTCGTAGATGAAGAGATGGTCATTGCAATCCAGCTGAAGCCTCTCGAACCTCAGCATAAACCTCTGGAGGATGGAGTCTGTCTGGAAAGTGACGACGCACTTGACGTTCCTCTCGCCCTCGGACACCACCACGGCGCCCTCGATCATCCGGTTGTGTTGTTTCAAGAAGGTGTCCTGGCAGAGGTCCGGTACAGCATCTGGGTACAGGGGTTAAAGAGAACACAGAGATATAAAAGAGAAGCTGGTTGAAAGATGTGTGTGTGTGTGTGTGTGTGTGTGTGTGTGTGTGTGTGTGTGTGTGTGTGTGTGTGTGTGTGTGTGTGGGATGATGGGAAGGTATGTGAAAGTGGCAGTTGGGGTAGGTGTCAAGGAATAGGGGCCAAGGGATAGGTGTCAAGGAATAGGGGCCAAGGAGTAGGTGTCAAGGAATAGGGGTCAACGAAGAAATGTCTCCGCCTTCTGGCTGATTTCTGGGAAGATTCTTCGTTGGGAAGGAAGGGAGAGGGCGGGGAGAGGGAGGGAGGCAAGATGAATAACGAGGAGGGAGAAAGACGATAATGAGTGTTGAGGAGAAGAGAGGTGAGAGAGGGAACGATATATTGCAAGTGCGAGAGTGAAAGGTGAGAGAGGGAAGGAGGGGGAGAGTGAAGGAAGGAGAGGGAAGGGAGGGAGAGGGTGAAGGAGGGAAGAGAGTGAGAGGATAAATAACAAGTTGGAAAGAGGAGAAGTAAGGTAAGAGAAAAGATGATGAAGTTGGGAAAGAAGAGGAGTGAGAGAAGAGAAGGAAAATAACAGGGAAAACAAGAGTGAAAAGAGGAGAGAAGAAAGGAGAAAGAGAGGAGAGATTGAACAGCAACCACTAAAGAAAGGGAGATTGGAAGGAGGGATCAGGTTTCATCATAGTTGGTACAATTATTATGAAGATATGCTCACACACACACACACACACACACACACACACACACACACACACACACACATCAAAGTGCTTTGAAATCAATGAACAGTCCGTCAGGTTCTATGTACAAAGTTGTATGTGATATAAAAGGAAATGTGATAACTGCCAATGAGAACAACTCTCGTATCGAATTTGTGTGGATTCCGTCCCATGTAGGAATTAGGTATCATGCCCGTGCTGATAGACTGGCCAATGAGGCATGTAAGAAAGAAAATGTTGACCGTGACCTTAAAACATTCAAGTCAGAATCATGAACTCTGATCTAGGAGAACTGAGAAATGCAGAGAGACCTGGCAGTTGTAGCATTAGTAAATATGAAAAAAAATTGTGACGAGAGGTACCGGTATGGCCAGCATAAGGACAGAACTAGACAATGTGATGTAGTCGTGGCCAGACTTAGGCTAGGATACAGACACATCTGGCATGTTAGTAACGCCGTACCCATACCGGAACACTCAGCATGTAAACTTTGTGATGAACCTTTAGAGCATACTCTTGAACACTATATTATTGAATGTGACACTCTCAAAGACTTCAGGCCACCTGGCTTATTGTATCATGAACTTTGTAATTACTACATTGAATCGGGGGTGCTTGAGGACATTCTTGCTGTTTATCCCAAATTTGCTGCTGGCCCACACTGATTAGTCTTCAATTAGAATGTGACGTCCAATGTATATGAACTTCCGTCCTGCATGGCAGTGAACAGTGACATCACCCACATGACTCTGACCTATATATACTGCTAATGAATATGATATATTTCTTTGTGCATGAACCTCTGTCCTGCGTGGCAGTGAGAAGTGATACCACCCTCAGTGTCAAGACCTGACTGAATTACTCACAATAGGCAAACTGTACTACAAGCTTTGTCAATAAATTTGTTAAACTAAACACACACACACACACACATGTAACGAGTGTAACAACTGACATAGACGGAAAAAAACAGAAATAATGACCAATCACAGTTTATGAAATAGTGTCTAATGACATATTGGTTCACAATAACAACCAGCCAAAGACTTCTCGTAACATCCTCACCCTCTAGCCGTGACCAATCACAAGTCTCTTTCATGGCGTAATAAAACATTACGGTGTCAAATCACACAAAAATTTTTCCCAAGGCATCAATCTATCTCGAAAACCAATCAGGGGAATTCTTATGAGGTCAACCGATCAGAGACCACTACGTCATGACCTGTACCAGCCAATGAGGGAACAGTGATGGGGTTATCAGGGCTCAGGTGGCCAACAGGAGCGCGAGAAATTAAATTACAGTCTTTAAGTGGCAGTCGAGGGAGGCGGCTGTGTCGTGTCCTAACTTACTTATATGAGAGAGAGAGAGAGAGAGAGAGAGAGAGAGAGAGAGAGAGAGAGAGAGAGAGAGATGGGAAAAGTATATTTATAAAAAAATAAAGAAAAAAAATTAATTAAATTAGGTATGAGACTTTGACCTTATCATCAACACTTCTGTAGCAATATTCACGACAGATTTACAAGACTCACACTGAAAATGTTCCAATATTACATCACCATTCGGGGCGCCCCCTCGCGTCTGCCAACATGACTTACACAACATAATCTCGGGATTACTCGGAAAAATCCTAAAAATCTTCGGAAAATAGGGGATTTGAGGTCGGTGATTTGTTATATTGGTGCTTGAGAGAGAGAGAGAGAGAGAGAGAGAGAGAGAGAGAGAGAGAGAGAGAGAGAGAGAGAGAGATGACAAGAGACCAATTGCAGTCGTAACTTTAAACAGAGAAATATTTACCGACTATTGTAATGTGTGTGCGTGTGTGTGTGTGTGTGTACTCTTCTTTCCTCAATTCTGTTTCTCTCATTAACTCTCACCTGGGTGTGTGGAGGACGACCTGTACCCTATCAACCTCTACCACCCCTCACCCCCAACCTCTACCACCCCTCACCCCCCAACCTCTACCACCCCTCACCCCCAACCTCTACCACCCCTCACCCCCAACCTCTACCACCCCTCACCCCCCAACCTCTACCACCCCTCACCCCCCAACCTCTACCACCCCTCACCCCCAACCTCTACCACCCCTCACCCCCCAACCTCTACCACCCCTCACCCCCAACCTCTACCACCCCTCACCCCCAACCTCTACCACCCCTCACCCCCAACCTCTACCACCCCTCACCCCCCAACCTCTACCGCCCCTCACCCCCAACCTCTACCACCCCTCACCCCCCAACCTCTACCACCCCTCACCCCCAACCTCTACCACCCCTCACCCCCCAACCTCTACCCCCTCACCCCCAACCTCTACCCCCCCTCACCCCCCAACCTCTACCACCCCTCACCCCCAACCTCTACCGCCCCTCACCCCCAACCTCTACCACCCCTCACCCCCAACCTCTACCACCCCTCACCCCCCAACCTCTACCACCCCTCACCCCCAACCTCTACCACCCCTCACCCCAACCTCTACCACCCCTCACCCCCAACCTCTACCGCCCCTCACCCCCAACCTCTACCACCCCTCACCCCAACCTCTACCGCCCTCACCCCCAACCTCTACCACCCCACCCAACCTCACCCCCACCCCAACCTCTACCGCCCCTCACCCCCAACCTCTACCACCCCTCACCCCCCAACCTCTACCACCCCCCACCCCCAACCTCTACCGCCCCTCACCCCAACCTCTACCACCCCTCACCCCCAACCTCTACCGCCCCTCACCCCCAACCTCTACCGCCCCTCACCCCCAACCTCTACCACCCCTCACCCCCCTCTACCGACACGAGGTAGTGCCGGTAGCAATCTCGAGGACAAACTTCTGGCTAATCCCGTCTCCCCAAGAATGTTCCCAACACTACAACTTTATCAAGGGGACGATGATGTTCTCAAGACTGTATGTCACCTCACCATACCTCTCTTGACCTCTCTCTCTCTCTCTCTCTCACCAGCACCATACGTCCCTTCCCCTTGACCTCTCTCTCTCTCACCAGCACCATACGTCCCTTCCCCTTGACCTCTCTCTCTCTCTCACCAGCACCATACGTCCCTTCCCCTTGACCTCTCTCTCTCTCTCACCAGCACCATACGTCCCTTCCCCTTGACCTCTCTCTCTCTCTCTCTCACCAGCACCATACGTCCCTTCCCCTTGACCTCTCTCTCTCTCACCAGCACCATACGTCCCTTCCCCTTGACCTCTCTCTCTCTCACCAGCACCATACGTCCCTTCCCCTTGACCTCTCTCACCAGCACAAAGAAGGCAGCAGCGGTAGCGGTAGAGGGTATTGCCTGTCAGCACACAGTGGAGGGGGAAGGGGGAGGAGGAGAGAGAGGGGCAAGGGGCGGCCGCTGTCTCCCCCACACACCTTCACACTGCAGCTTACACTCTCACGCTCGTCGCCCCCGTCGAGAAAATGTGACACACTACTGGACATTATGAGAGAGGGGAGGAAACTGCCGCCAGATAGTGAGGGGGGCGGGGGCGGGGAAGGGATAGAAGAATAGGGCAGGAAGGGAAGGAGAGAAAGAAAAAGAGTAGTAGTAGTAGTAGTAGTAGTAGTAGTAGTAGTAGTAGTAGTAGTAGTAGAAAAAAAAAAAAAAGTAGCTATAGCGCAGGAGGTGGGCGCCTCGAACTGGTTAACTACGTTACCGATAAGGGCAAATGGTTTCAGCCTTAACAAACAAGAATTTACAGATGCCATTGCTCTAAGGTACGGTTGGCCAGTAGATGGTTTGCCCTCCCAATGCGTGTGTGGCTCTCCCTATGATGGCGATCACGCCATGGTCTGCAAGAAGGGGGGCTTCATATGCATGAGGCATGACGAGGTAAGGGATCTCACAGCAAATATGTTGAAGGAAATCTGCCGGGACGTTATGGTAGAACCGACCCTCCTCCCACTGGATGGCGAGATCTTCCAACATAGGACTTCAAACACATCCAACGAAGCCCGTGTGGACGTCAGTGCTCGAGGATTCTGGACGCGGGGACAGCGAGCTTTCTTCGACATCAGGATTTTTGATCCCATGGCCGTTTGTCACCGTAACCTAGCTCTCGATGCTGCGCATAGGAGGAACGAGAACGACAAGAGAAGGGCATATGGGGAGAGAATACAAAATGTTGATCAAGGCAGCTTCACTCCTCTAGCGTTCACAACCTCTGGTGGGATGGGCCCAAGTGCAAGATGTTTCTACGCCAGACTCGCGGAGCTGATCTCCGAACAGAAGCAGCAGCCCAGAAGTTATGTTACAGCCTGGATGAGATGTCGACTGTCCTTCTCTCTCCTTCGGTCGGCTTTGCTCTGCCTCAGGGGAACGAGAGCTTCTGCCCCTACTCCGACAACTGCTGCAGATATTGACTATGAGGCTACAGTCACTGAATGCCGCATAGATCTGCGGCTCAACTAATTTAACATAGATAGGATAGCTTCTTATGTATTAGGATATTTAATATTAGGGTAATTAAATGGTGGCGAAGGTGTGGCTATTGGGGGAGGCTGGGGGCCACGTAGTAGTAGTAGTAGTAGTAGTAGTAACATAATTTAGGACTAATAATGTACTGTACTGTGACAGAATATGAAACTTCCAAAAACGGATTTCTCTCAATATAATCCGTTAGATGAAAGTTTCATAACGGACCCTCGATATAACGGACTTTCATTTCTATATAGTCCGTTAAAAAGAGGTTTCACAGTACAAATTTTAGTTTACTTCATCCAATCATCTTTCAGGGAGATTAAAAGTATAATCCCCGTTGGCCAATTTGCGGTCGATATTTCAAATTTCACCAGCCAGTCACCGATAAGTAAACAATACTAGGCCAGCCAATCAGGTATAAACATCCCCCTCCCAAAAAATAGACTCGACCAATCATTAATTACCGGAAATTTCGTTAGCAAATTAGCTATGAGCGGCATGGACATAACCCACCAATCACCGCTCGCAGGAAAATTCGCAATGAGCCAATGGTGTCCAAGGATCTATAATGACAGCTGATCAAGGAGAACGGTTGTTATTACTACAGTTTATCACACACCACACATTACACCCTTGGTGAGTGGGTGGGTGGGTGGGTGGAAGGGTGGGCGTGTTCCCTGTTCATACAAACATTCCTGCTCGACCTTTCCATATATTTTTTATAAGTGTGTCAATATATGGCCCTGACTGTATGCGTGCTCGTTTGAATTTCTTTATATTTGTATGTATGTATGTATGACCACTACTATATGTGTGCGCATATGTATATACATATTATAAATGTGACAAAAAATAACGGATCATAAACAACAAACATGAATTAAAGAAATTATCAAGAGAGAGAGAGATAATATAACGTATATTACCACCAGCAGTGACCACCGTTCTCGCTCTACCCGCCACCAAATTACGCATAAAATCGCTCTCCCTTCCCGTCGTTAATGTAATATTACATAATTACGTCTTTTTCTCTAAGTAAAGTATAAACAACTTGGCTGCAATGTCCCTAAAAACGCCGCTAAATCAAGCCTTACAAAAGCGCGCCAAAATCTCTGCCACAAAATCGCGCCAAAAACAAAACATTATCGTTCTAATGACTTTTGGTGGGAATTGGTTGAGTTAAATATTTATATACACAAATTCAGGGTTTTATATATATATATATATATATATATATATATATATATATATATATATATATATATATATATATATATTGAATAAAGACGAAAGCTAAGGTGCTCCGTTGTTTCCATTTTCCCGTGTGATTTTATCAAGATATATATATATTATATATATATTATATATATAATATATATATATATATATATATATATATATATATATATATACGCTACAGTATTTAATGTATAAAAAGTTATTAATAGTAAGAGTTGAAAAATATAATAAGATATTGTATACGAAAGTCCATTATTGTCCACAAGAAATCATAAATCATCACGAGGCAGCGGACGGTATACAAAAACTACAAAATAATGATATAAATTTTTTGCCAAATTTAGACAAAATATATTTTCCAATACCCACAAGTTCTCAGTTCAGGGCGGGAATGTGGCGCCAGAAACACGTATAAACATTAAATCATTTTCACTTTCATATCCTAAAAAATAATATACGCCAACTCGAATGCAAATTTCACTTTAAAAAAAATATATAAAAATCTGCCACAAATATATATATATATATATATATATATATATATTTATATATATATATATATATATATATATATATATTTATTTTTTATTTATTTATTTTTTTTTTTCTTAGAATGTTGTATTATATATCAAGAATAATGATGGAAAAAAAAGTATAGGAACATTTCGAGCGAACTCGAACGTATCAGTTGTAAACAAGAGATTTCCGCCCTAAGTATACACGCGTCTCTCTCTCTCTCTCTCTCTATACTGTATATATACTAAATTACTTTACATATAAGATGATATATGAGACAAAGACAATTTGATCTTATATGAATAGAGAAAGGCGACAGTGATACACCAAACCCCTTTAAGATGGACACTCCCTCTCCTGGATTAGTCAAAGGCGGAGAGGGAGGGAGGGAGGGAGGGAGGGAGAAAGGAATAAACTGAGGGAGAAGTAGAGAAAGGAGTCGAGAGTAAGATCCGATTTGAGTAAATGTGAAAGTAAAGAGAGAGAGAAAGAGTTATGAAACTAAGAGAAGTGAGAGCAAAAATGAAAGGAGGGACAGATGGAGGATAAAAATGAGAGTAAAGGACGAGAGAGTGTGAAGTGTGAGAGTCAGAAGAGAGTAAAAGAGAGAAACGATGGAGAAAACAGCGAGAGAAGGAGGAGAGGAAGGGATATGGTAGAGTGAGAGTGAAAGAGAAGGGCATGGCGGGGAAGGGGGAGAGGGAGGGGTGAGAGGGAGGGGTGAGAAGAAGGCTGGAACTAGGCCACAAGTCATACAGGAAATGGAAAAACGTCTGTTAAAAATGAGAGAGAGAGAGAGAGAGAGAGAGAGAGAGAGATTTGATAGAAGAAAGTAAAGAAACACAGTGAGAGAGTCGATAGGTTAAAGAGAGAAATAAATGAGAAAAGGCGAAAAAACAAGGAAGAAACAAACAGGGGAAGACAAAGGCGGGAGAGAGAAAGAGAAGATATATGGACTTAGAGATATGGTGAGAGATAGTGGTTGATGAATGACGGGAAGAGAGAGAGAGAGAGTCCAAGGGAAAGAGAGACTGAGAATAAGAAAGATAATAAAGATATAGCAAGGAAAGGAGAGAGAAAGCAAGAAGAAATTGCAAGATAGTGAAACGGGAAGAGAAACGAGAAAGGGAGAGAGAGAGAGATAGAGAAAAGGGGAAACATAATTGGAGGAGAAGAGACACTGATAAACTAGGAGAAGAAATAAACAGTGATAAATTACCGAGTGATGAGACTTTGATGACTGTGTGTGTGTGTGTGTTCAAACCTATATGCAGAGGCTACTATGTGTATAATTTCAACACACACACACACACACACACACACACACACACACACACACACATTAGGACACAGTTAAATTGGTTGCGGCTGACACATTCGCTGATAGTCAGGAGAGAGCGAGAGAGTAACAGTGACGGTCATATATTGAACTGATGCAAGATGCTGGGGGAGGAGAGGGGGAGGGGGAGGAGAGGTGGGGGGGGGGAGAAGGAGAGCCTGAGTGGGAGTTGAAAGAGGAGTTAAGAGTTAGTAGAAGCGATTGAGAGAGAGAGAGAGAGAGAGAGAGAGAGAGAGAGAGAGAGAGAGAGAATAATATATTAACTAACTGTATTTCTAAAACTACATATTACAAACAAACTAAAGAACTAATAACTATCTATAACTATAACTAAAACAAACAAACTATGGATTACAAACAAACAGACACACAAACGAGGACACGTTCTATATACACAAACAAAAAGCAAACAAGAAACTATGGATTACAGACACACACACAAACAAGGACACATTATATACAAGCTCCCAGACCTAACAGCCTTCGTAATGAGAAGTATTTGTAAAAACTCCCTCACGCGGAAAGTAAAACACAGAGCGTCAGTCAGTCAGGAGAGGCGGCCATTAGAGTGATAATTACAACCCCGTGTGTGTGTGTGTGTGTGTGTGTAAATGCTGGTCTGGTGGTAGGTATACATGCATTACGTACACACACACACACATACATACACTCATACACACACACTGGTTAAAACAATACTCGTGATGTTGTGTTAAAATTGTTTGACTTCAGCGG
>CAUDMG010002356.1:1622500-1625000 GCA_958450375.1 Homarus gammarus | reverse complement strand
TGGTTAAAGGTGAGGGACTCCAGACACAGTTGGTAGGACACACACACACACACACACACACACACACACACACACACACACACACACACACACACACGGACTAATAATCAGTTTAATGACTACGGCTTCATGTGATCAGAATCCTCACAATAAATAATAAACTTAATCAATAACGATAATGACAATACTAATGAAAGACTAAAGACTTTCTACTATACCTTAATAATAATAATAACAATAATAACAGCAGCAACAATAACAAGAACACAGTAATACTCACAACATCAGGCTTGACTACGTAATCTAAACAGAGTAATTAACTACAACAATGAACTGCACATTAGCACACGATAAGCACACCAGGTACCGCTAATCCCACTAATTAGGACTCATTTTCTGACCCATTTTTTACACAGGTAAGGATACGCACACGAAATACATAACATTTAAACCCCTTGAGAACGAAATCGGAAACATCATATAAAGAAGAAAAAAATAACATAGAAACCCATCTTGCTAATCACATCTTCAAAGAAAACAAAATATACGAAGAAAAAACTGAGAAAAAACTAAATCCTTGAGGAGGAGGAGGGGGTAACTGCAGTAAACCCCCGCGACCGTGTTAATCTGTCGCACCCAGACCTCTATTAATAATCTTCAGCGGTGGCGGCGGAGAATTATAATCATATTCACTTTCCACTCGCTCCCTCCCTCCCTCCCAAGTTTTCTCCTACCTTTCCCACCTCCCTTCATTGCACACGAGGGCTTGGGAAGGGGTGGAAAAGAGAGGGAGAGGAGAAAGCGGAGGGAGAGAGAGAATGGAAGGGAAGGATGGTAAGGAAGGCTTAAGGCATTTTCAGCCTCTGGAGCGAGCGAGTGTCCCCTTGTTTTAATAAGTGGAGGACTCGAGGGGTAATAACGAGGGGAATCTTGAGGAGAGGAGGAAGAGGGGGAGAAGGAACTTTGAGGAGACGAGAGAGAGAGAGAGAGAGAGAGAGAGAGAGAGAGAGAGAGAGAGAGAGAGAGAGAGAGAGAGAGAGAGAGAGAGAGAGAGAGACTGTTGCGCATGTCAGACGGAAAATTTGGCTGAGAACAGAGAAATAAAAACGGTAAGGAATGAACTCACACTAAGCCTTACCCCTCTGTGTCCTCAAGCAGTTGGCCTGTACACACACACACACACACACACACACTCAACCAGAAATTCCTCAACGCATACCCAAAGATCGCACTCAAGCACCAGGTAGTAGATCACACTCAAACACACACGCGCTCAACGCCATTGGAAGCACCTCGCCCTTGTACTAAATATCCCACAGCGCCCACAAACTCACCGCACCAATTCGCAATACAAATTCTGGGTACAGTTTCGTGCTACAGCCGGGAGATACAATATAATATGCACCAGCTTGAAATCCCCCCGCGCGGTACAATCTCCCTGCGTACTGAAACTAAGCTTGACATCGTACAAAATCTTTGACATCGTATTGTGTATTGTACTAAGCTGACATAGTAGAAGTGTACTGTACTAAGCTTTGACATAGTAGAGTGTACTGTACTAAGCTGACATAGTAGAAGTGTACTGTAGTAAGCTTTGTCATCTGTTATTTAAAAAACCTACGGTACACACACTTATGGCGCACTCACCCTCAAGGGACACACTCACAACACACTCAAACATACAATACACACTTACAACACACTCAAAAATACGATGCGCACTCACAACACAAACATAAAATACACACTCAAACAACAAAACCAAACACAACCTGACTCCCTAAATCCAAACACGGTGAAACACACATAACACTGTCCTAGCGGCGAGCAAAAATAAGTGGAATTTATAGAATTAATGCGTCCGCGGCCACACACACACACCATGAAGAAGTGAGAGGAGGAGGAGGAAGGGTAAATTGATATAAAGTGACCATGAGAAGAAAATATAACGAAGAGGAGAAGAAAAGCGAAGGTGGTGGACAGAAAAAAGTTTCCCTTCAAGTCAGGGAAAAAAAGATATTGTAGCGGCCATGAAGTGAATCCCCCCCCCCCCCCCCCACACACACACATAGCCACACTGATGAGAATAGACATTTTATGTATTATTCACAGACACAAAACAGAATATAAAATGGCATACATGTTTAATAGCGGCAGATCAGGGGTGTGAGGGGGAAAAATGTATACCCTGCCGCCATGACGTCACGCAACGAGTATAAACGAAACAAAAAACAATACGATCGCTCTCTCTCGTCTCTATAAATAAAAGTATCCCTGTATTTTTGTCTCTGTAGCTGTATAGTGATTTTGAAGGTGTTAAGGTATTTTGTATTTTGTAGCTGTATCGATATTTGTTTTTATGTAACTGTTACTGTATTTGCAGTTTCTGAATTAATAACAAAAACAATTGACAGTCAAAAGGTTACGGGATTTCCTCTAAAAGAATCCTGTGGTGTTTATAACTGGTAAAGGATTGAATCGTACTTGTAGAGCCTGCATG
>CAUDMG010002356.1:1550000-1617500 GCA_958450375.1 Homarus gammarus | reverse complement strand
AGCTGTCAGCCACGAAAACATCACAGCTCAACACGCCCCCTACCGGCGACGGAAACAACCAACCACAGTTTACGTACACAGAGCTCACTTCTCAGTTTCTTTGAAGGAAAATAAATAAAAAAAAAGAACAGAAACCTTGTCTCTTTTTTTTTCTGTGACAATAATAGAGAAACAAGTGCAGTATCCTCCTCGTCTTCCTCCTGCTCCCAATTTTCATAATCCCGACCATTATCCGCGGGTAAAATACGAGAAGCCTTTATCAAAAGTGCTCCCCCATTTAGCGCGGGAAAATATATGGCGGTATTAGTACTCTAAGCGACCTCCCACCTCCCACCACCACCCTACCAACCCCGGATGGATTTCGTCCCGTAAACTCCCATCCCATAGTAAATTTTTGCCCGACCGCGATTAGCACTTCGCACGCCTATTTTAGGAGCTATTTTTCGGAGCCACCTCTTTCAGGAAAGTGTTTTTTATGAGCCAGTGTCTCCGGAACCCATTACGGAGGGAGAAGGTGGTTAGGAGGCCGCAGTCACCCGCCCCGGTCTGACGTCACTTGTACACAAACTTTTTTTTTCTGGCGGGAACTTTCTTTTTAAGGATTTACCTTCTACCTCTCTCACTGTACTCTCTCGTAACCCAACCATCGCTCCCTCTACCTCTCTCACTGTACTCTCTCGTAACCCAACCATCGCTCCCTCTACCTCTCACTGTACTCTCTCGTAACCTAACCATCGCTCCCTCTACCTCTCTCACTGTACTCTCTCGTAACCTAACCATCGCTCCCTCTACCTCTCTCACTGTACTCTCTCGTAACCTAACCATCGCTCCCTCTACCTCTCTCACTGTACTCTCTCGTAACCTAACCATCGCTCCCTCTACCTCTCTCACTGTACTCTCTCGTAACCTAACCATCGCTCCCTCTACCTCTCACTGTACTCTCTCGTAACCCAACCATCGCTCCCTCTACCTCTCTCACTGTACTCTCTCGTAACCTAACCATCGCTCCCTCTACCTCTCTCACTGTACTCTCTCGTAACCTAACCATCGCTCCCTCTACCTCTCTCACTGTACTCTCTCGTAACCCAACCATCGCTCCCTCTACCTCTCACTGTACTCTCTCGTAACCCAACCATCGCTCCCTCTACCTCTCTCACTGTACTCTCTCGTAACCTAACCATCGCTCCCTCTACCTCTCTCACTGTACTCTCTCGTAACCTAACCATCGCTCCCTCTACCTCTCTCACTGTACTCTCTCGTAACCTAACCATCGCTCCCTCTACCTCTCTCACTGTACTCTCTCGTAACCTAACCATCGCTCCCTCTACCTCTCACTGTACTCTCTCGTAACCCAACCATCGCTCCCTCTACCTCTCTCACTGTACTCTCTCGTAACCTAACCATCGCTCCCTCTACCTCTCTCACTGTACTCTCTCGTAACCTAACCATCGCTCCCTCTACCTCTCTCACTGTACTCTCTCGTAACCTAACCATCGCTCCCTCTACCTCTCACTGTACTCTCTCGTAACCCAACCATCGCTCCCTCTACCTCTCTCACTGTACTCTCTCGTAACCTAACCATCGCTCCCTCTACCTCTCTCACTGTACTCTCTCGTAACCCAACCATCGCTCCCTCTACCTCTCACTGTACTCTCTCGTAACCTAACCATCGCTCCCTCTACCTCTCTCACTGTACTCTCTCGTAACCTAACCATCGCTCCCTCTACCTCTCTTACACACACACATTAGTATACAGTATATATATTCCAACCCCTTTTATTTCTTTCCTCGCGCTGTCTCATGGGCCATCAAATACCCTTCTTTCCTTACCCAACAAAAACAAGGAATACAACACCCTAACGTATGAAACAAAAGCCTATAAATAATAACAAACATCCATATGAATCCTTATATTACAAGTTTCATTAATATATCACTCTTATTTACATTTATGATTTATTAATAATATAAACATCGATAGTTTCTTATATATTCTCGTGTGTTAGAGAAGAAATACCCCAGGGGCAGCGAGGTGATGTAGAGTTTCACGGCCATCTGAGCAAAGCCTCGTAGGTACCTTAATATATCACGGTATATAAATAGTGTGTATATATAGTCTTTGTTGTTAAAACCTCAACACACACACAGACACATTCCCCGTCCCTCCTGCAAGCTTTGGTCAGACTCTCACTCTCTCTCTTCTCTGAACTAGGCCAGACTATACCTGTGTGTGTGTGTCCCTGCTTGTATTGATCCCAGGTAAGACTATCAGCTCACTGACTCATCTGTATCAGTAAATCTCGTTTCAGAACAGAGGCGCTCAACACGGCCGTCGACCCTCATGTTTTTACCCCCAAGGTTAGCTTAGGTTATATGGCTGCGTGAGTCAACAAACACCCAAAACAATTTATTTCCGCTGAAAATGAAATTGAAACATTTGATTTGAAGAAAAAAAAGGATAAAAACACAGAAAAAGTAGAGATGGAGTAATTTACAGGGAGCAATATCTCAATAAAACAGCTGCCAGCGTTAACACACACACACACACACACACACACACACACACATATTGTCTATATATGAACTGATAGACAGGTTAGGTATATAATGTTTAACGTTGGTGTAGCTTGAAGGTTAAACAAGCACAATACCAATTAATTGTTTTATCATCCTGGGTGAGGCTCTTTGCCGCTGCTGCCACAACCCCGAGAGATATTTTAAACAAATGGGTTATTATTAGTTTGTAGAGCAGCATCGTGAAGCATGTGGGGCCATACACTCACTGAACTGTTGAGTGACTACCAATAATACTGTCCATCCTCACATATACATTTATTTATTTATATATTTCTAACATGAAACAATTTGAACCGATGGAAATGTCTTTTTTTTTTTTAACTTGAAAAAGACTTTTAACCGATGGCGATTCTTCTTTTTTTTTCGAAACATCAAAGAGTTGAACCAATCGGAACGACTTTCTCAAATACCCCGAGGCATTTGAACCAATGAGAGCATTGACAGCTCACAGCTTGTACCGGCGGAACCAATAACATTTTTCCTTCTACACCCAGGAATTTTTCTAACCAATAGAAACGGTTTTACCAAACAGTTTGAAGCATTTAAGCCAATGACAACGAGTTTCTGGAACGCCGTCACGAACTTCAGCCAATGATTTTTTTCGGAAAGGGAACGTTTTGTCCAACAGTGTGAGTCAATAAAACAACCGTTACCGTTTTGTCCAACAGTGTGAGTCAATAAAACAACCGTTACCGTTTTGTCCAACAGCGTGAGTCAATAAAACAACCGTTACCGTTTTGTCCAACAGTGTGAGTCAATAAAACAACCGTTACCGTTTTGTCCAACAGGGTGAGTCAATAAAACAACCGTTACCGTTTTGTCCAACAGTGTGAGTCAATAAAACAACCGTTACCGTTTTGTCCAACAGGGTGAGTCAATAAAACAACCGTTACCGTTTTGTCCAACAGCGTGAGTCAATAAAACAACCGTTACCGTTTTGTCCAACAGTGTGAGTCAATAAAACAACCGTTACCGTTTTGTCCAACAGCGTGAGTCAATAAAACAACCGTTACCGTTTTGTCCAACAGTGTGAGTCAATAAAACAACCGTTACCGTTTTGTCCAACAGTGTGAGTCAATAAAACAACCGTTACCGTTTTGTCCAACAGCGTGAGTCAATAAAACAACCGTTACCGTTTTGTCCAACAGTGTGAGTCAATAAAACAACCGTTACCGTTTTGTCCAACAGCGTTTTCATTTAACTGGATCATTTTGAGACAACGAAGCCAATGCCAACTCTCTTTTCGAACAAGTTGGAAGGAATAAACCAATAAAAAAACATGTTGAAACATCTAAACCAATGGGAATGACCTTAACAAACACTATGGGAGAAACGAACCAATGAAAATGAACCTCACAAACACGATGAAACAAATGAACCAATAGAAATGAGTCTGAGACACTATAAACCAATGATAATGACCCTCACAGACACAATGAAAAGAAATGAACCAATGGGAATGAGTCTCTCAAACACGAGAAACAAACTAGACGAATAACAACGAGAGTTCCCAGACAATTTGAAATAATTGGACCAATGAGAGAGTTTCTCAAACTGTTTGAAGATTTTAAATTAACGACAACGTTTTCTGCGACACTCTTGAGGTATTTAAACAATGGCGACGGTTTTTTAAGGAGAGTTTGGTCTATTTTATCGTCTGTTAAGAGAACTTATTAACGCCTTGTGAACTGGATAAGGGATGAGTGCGACAAAGACAAGAGGTATAGATGAAGAACTGGTACGACAAACACACAGACCTTATATATATAGCCCCCTAGCCCTTACATATAGCCCCGCCACAGAAGGCTAACTTAATAATGTGGTTCTCAGGTTGGCAGCCAGCACCCAGGCGGTTCCTCCATCCTGCATAATTCAATATCCATCTACCTTACCGGGGCTCTGAATAATCTATTTTTAAACCCTGTGAATCCTGGATAATTTAAATTTGGCGTAGTGCCTCTTGCATACTGTAATAAACTTTGGCTGGTCTGGAGTTTTTTCTATTTTCGTTATAAAATTTGGCGGGCTATTATTTTTTTTTACCGTCATAAAATTTGGCGGCTGTTTTTTCGTTATAAAACTTGGCGATCTCATTCGTTTATTCTAACGTTAAATTTAGCGTCTCAGTTCAAACGTAAGCAAACTTTGGCGTCTTGACTCTTACAAGGTGTATAAAAAATTGGCATCTAGTTTCCCCGATTCATAAAATTTGGCGTTTTAAATCGTACAAATTAAAAATACCTCCACTGCCCCCCCCCCCCCCCCACAAAATACTAATTTGCATATACATTTCCTTTACATGTGAAGATTTTTATATGCATTCAATTTTATATGAATAGATATTAAGATTCAAAAGATTCATAGATTTTTTAATTTTAACTTGTTCTAGTTGAATTACAAGGAAATACACCTAACTTATATTAATTAAATTTATCTATCTTAATCCAAGTTAATCATTCTAATTACGTATCTAAAGTGTTAAATAAATTCAATTATGACTGAGCTCTAAAAAGAATTCAAATTTAACTCAAATTCGCAAAGAAATTCTATTATAACTCCAGCTTTATAAAGAATTCAATTATAACTCTCTAAGCTGTTAAAGAATTCAATTATGACTCTAAGTTAAAGAATTCAATTATAACTCTCTAAGCTGTTAAAGAATTCAATTATAACTCTTTAAGTTGTTAAAGAATTCAATTAAGACTCTAAGCTGTTAAAGGAATTAAATTTATGTCTCCAAGCTCTTAGAGAATTCATTCTTTTTGTTAGATGGGACCTGAAAGAAAAAAATAAAGAAAATCTCTGCAACCCGAACTGGATTTAGACCCTGAAACAACCCCCTTTTAGTCACCCTCGCCCCTAAAGAATGCAATTTTCTGTCCCTTAACCCAGAAACCAATTTTTTGACCACCCGATGAAACTATTTTTACGTCTACGCGTTACTTAAGAAACCAATTTTCCTTCTCAGAATCCCCGAGAATTCAATTTCGTGTCGCTGGAACCTCAAGAATCTAATTCCAGTTCACTAGGAGGTGTGATGGCCAAGTGGTGCTATAAGACGCCTAAAGGGACCCCCGGTTCGATTCCCCAGTACTCCCAGTCAACCTAGGCACCTTACTTGACACTTGGGGGAATGATGATTGTCTAGTGCAGTGCTTCACACGTTTACCTATACATACTCGTTAAGCGACGGTGTGGTGTAGTGTACAGTGTGTTGTGTTTATACTGTCACACACACACATACACCAGCTAACACAACACTACAATATAACCTGTTATTGTTTCATAAAGGCTTAGCCACTGAAGAATGCATGGGACCAGGGAATGCTACCGACCATACCACAAGAGCACTAAAAGCAGTTCTAGACTATGTGATATTTCACACAAAGCCTGTTCATCGAGCTGATGGCGCCGTGAACCTCTCATTGGGAACTGCCCGTGCAGCTTATGTGGATGTCAGTAGCATTTTACCGAATCCAGCTGGTATGAAACACGAGGTACCATGTATACTTCATTTTTAGTCCATATAACGCTCGATGAACAGGCTTTGTGTGAAATATCACATAGTCTAGAACAGCTTTTAGTGCTCTTGTGGTATGGTCGGTAGCATTCCCTGGTCCTATGCATTAGGTCCAGGGTTCGAGTCCTGGCTGGTGAGGTGGTTGATTATATATATATATATATATATATATATTGATAAAATCACACGGGGAAAAGGGAAACAACGGAGCACCTTAGCTTTCGTCTTTATTCAAGACATCTTCAGAGGCAACTGAAGATGTCTTGAATAAAGACGAAAGCTAAGGTGCTCCGTTGTTTCGCTTTTCCCGTGTGATTTTATCAAGATTTATCTTATCCACGTTTTCATTGTGGATCTACATGAAATATATATATATATATATATATATATATATATATATATATATATATATATATATATATATATATATATAGTATCTTTCTCACTTGTTTATATATTTAAAAAAAAATTTTCCCAGAGTTGATATCAAGACTTACTGAACGTTGATTAAAAAGACCCTTCCTTGTCCATTGACGCGCCTTAAAGCAGTATAAAGTCACAAAAGCAATCATAAACTCCCTTAGAAAAAAAAGTGACAATCAAACGTGTTGAGCATTACACCCTTCGCTGCAGTATTCGAATCGACATGTCCGAGAATGGTAAACAAGTTGGCGACGTGTAGCGTGAGCGTCGAGTCGGTTGTTGTTGTGTCTAGGTGATGGCGCGTCGGTCATGTGTAAAACCTCTAGCTATTGTATTCTGTTAAAGTTCTCGGTACAGTTATTGGAAAGAGAAGTTACAGTATTGTGGTGTACAGGTAATGATCCTCCCAGATTGCCATTCCGAGGGTTGGGTGTATACTGTAGGTTCCAATCCTTTAAAGGACGATAGTGTTTTGTGTTGTGCATCTCATTCAGACGTCATCAAACATCTATACTTTTAAAAAACAAACATCATTTCACTCAAACCCAAGACAAATATTACTCAAAAAGGGAAGAAAAATTAATAAGAAGAAAATCCTGCAAGGTTACAAAAGAATTAGAAGATTGTTTAAGAAGATAAGCAAAAGCACGCCTTTCCCTCCCGCCGGCCCATGCTTCCCTCCCCCTCAAGACTCCAGGAGACAAAGTGGAGATTGAGAAGAAATGCAAGACACGGCCGTAATCACTCCCTCAACCTCGTACCAAACTATGCCTGGTATCTCCACTAATTTGCCTCCTCTCATCCCTTGCTGCTCAATTAATCTCACGTAGCTACCAAACCTCGACTTAATTTTTTTCATGAATCCTATATATAATTTTCTTTTTATTTAATTAAAAAAATAAACCATTTTTTTATTCATTATTCAATATACCACCAAGAATTAAAAGATATAATACAGTATTCTTGTTTTTCTGTAGTTTTCTCCTAGTTGGATTACAGCTGATGGTTTATGTAATTTCTTCAGCTGTTTCACAAGGAATTGAAGGTTACTCACCACCAGAAGTTACTATATAATTAAGGGACTTACTGGGCCCTAATTCACCACTGTACCAATTTAATACTAGAGAATAAGTATAAATCTAACAACAAATAGTCAAAAAAATATCCCGTCGAAAAATAAGCCCCAAAAAATAGCCCACCAAAAATAGCCCAAAATTAACTAAAAAAAAAAAGGCCAAAAAATAGCAATATACATAACTTCTGATGTTTTATGTGTGTTCTTATGACCTTTAGTTTATTCGCTTCTTTTGTTGTATTTATTTTTATTTTCCCTCGATTGCAAGTGTATTCATAACTTCAATGCTGTGGAGGTGGTAGTGATGATGGTGGGGGGATGCTGGTGGTGGTGGTGATAGTGATGCTGGTAGTGGTGGTGATGCTGGTAGTGGTGGTGATAGTGGTGGTCTCTTGCACCTAGGTGATTCACAAAACGCCAAAACTCAATTGCCTGTATCCGCCAAATCATCAAAGGTAAAAGACACGACAGTTCTCTAAATTGGACCATAATTAAGAAAACACAATTTATTAATCACTAAACCATATATTTTTTTTTAATCTTCACTTGATAAAGGAAAATAAAGTACATATTATTTTTCTTTCCCGGTTTGGTTAGGTTTAGGTTTAGGTTAGGTTAGGTTTAGGTTAGGTTAGGTTTGGTTAGGTTAAGGTTTGGTTAGGTTAAGGTTTGGTTAGGTTAAAGTTTGGTTAGGTTAAGGTTAGGTTAGGTTAATTGTGGTAATGTTTGTGCAAAGTGTAATTATGTGGTGGTAAAAATGACGTTCAAGTTAATACTATTTACAATTTAACTTGGTAACGAGACTATTAACTAACCGCTTACTGTGGTAATCCTACTACTGGTAGTAGTAGTAGTAGTAGTAGTAGTAGTAGTAGTAGTAGTAGTGGTGGTGGTAGTGGTGGTGGTAGTGGTAGTAGTAGTAGTGGTAGTGGTGGTAACGGCGGCAACATGGTGTATACACACACTCACCATCAAGCGGTCTGCTCTGATTCAATAGCCAGCAGAACGTATTATGTTGCTGCCGTGTCTGTGTGAGCTTTGTGTGCTTTTCTGTGAGTGTTTGTATGAGTGTAAGTGTTTGTGCGGTTTTGTGTAAATTTGTGTGTGTTAGTGTGAGCGTTTGTATGAATCTATGTGAGATTTGTCGTTCCAAACTACAAATCAGATGCCACAGACGTTTAGCAAGAAAAGTAACTGAGACACCGCCATCTATGACCCTGCATCCAAACTACAAGTCAGATGCCGCAGACGTTTAGCAAGAAAAGTAACTGAGACACCGCCATCTATGACCCTGCATCCAAACTACAAGTCAGATGCCGCAGACGTTTAGCAAGAAAAGTAACTGAGACAACGCCATCTATGATCCTGCATCCAAACTACAAGTCAGATGCCGCAGACATTTAGCAAGAAAAGTAACTGAGACAACGCCATCTATGATCCTGCATCCAAACTACAAGTCAGATGCCGCAGACGTTTAGCAAGAAAAGTAACTGAGACACCGCCATCTATGACCCTGCATCCAAACTACAAGTCAGATGCCGCAGACGTTTAGCAAGAAAAGTAACTGAGACAACGCCATCTATGATCCTGCATCCAAACTACAAGTCAGATGCCGCAGACATTTAGCAAGAAAAGTAACTGAGACAACGCCATCTATGATCCTGCATCCAAACTACAAGTCAAATGCTAGAGACATCTTGCATCAACGAGAGACAAAGAGAGAGGGAGAGAGAGTGAGTGAGACGCAGTTCGCCTCTGAGATGCTTATATAAACAAAGTTCTGCTCCACAAGTCTTCATACTCCACACGTGAAGGGAGACCAAGATTTTATTTTCCAATCTCTGGCCTTATTATAGCGAGTTGGCGGAGGTGTGGTGCGTTACGCCTTTGTTGTCGTGAGGATGACGTGGGGATGTGAGCCTTGTGAGTCTCTGTCGCAAGGCTGAGGTAACGCCCGGGCCTGAGAGGATCAAGGGCTTAAGTGAAAGCATCAGAGGGTAAAAATCCTTTTGCTTCTTGTTCTGATTTTTATTATTTCTTATTTTCTTTGTTTATTTATTCATTTGTTTATTTATTTCTCACATGTTCACTCTGCAATTTTTATGACTTACATTTTTGTGAAGAATAAATGTTATTTTTCGAGATATTTAAAACAATTTGGTTAATGTTCTCTCTCTCTCTCTCTCTCTCTCTCTCTCTCTCTCTCTTTTAAAATATTATCACGGACGGAAAGACTCAGACAGACACAGACTAACAAACAAACAGACGAAGAGAAAGATAAATAGACTGATTGATAATAAAATGGATAGAAACACGAATAGACAGACATACAATTGGTCCTCTTCACTACCACAGCAACACACAGGGGAGGGGCAGCTGTTCTCGTGTGTAGTTCTCGCCAATGACTTAACAACTGTGTGTGTCTGTGTGTGTGTGTGTGTGTGTGTACGTAGAGGTGTCCCTTATTCGAATTTTGTGTCTGTTTCTGTGTCTGTCAAAAATGTAATCAATGTCAGTGTAATTATTTTTCAACACCGTGTAAATATTAGGAGTAAAAAACGAGTTAACAATCACCTTTAAACACTGAAATGTGAAGTAATTATTTAATGCCACTCTATTGTCAGTGTTATTCATTTATAATTATTCTGGATTATAATTTTTTGTGGGGGGAGGATGGAGTTTGTTTGTTTATACTTGATTATTGTTTTGTTTGGTGGTGGTGGTGGGGGGGGGGGGGTATTTATTTGTCTACCTTTATTCATTAACCACCACCATTACCTCCAGCTACTAGCCCTCACACCCAGCCCTCACCACCACCCCAACCAGCCCTCACCACCACCCCAACCAGCCCTCACCATCACCCTAACCAGCCCTCACCATCACCCTAACCAGCCCTCACCACCACCCCAACCAGCCCTCACCACCACCCCAACCAGCCCACACCACCACCCCATCCAGCCCTCACCACCACCCCACTCGCCCTCCCTCTCACCTCTCCCCCTCGCCATTATTGATTGTTCGGGTTGTCTTGTCTGTTGGCGTCTGACTTACTGTTGTAGCGGTGGTGTCTGTCTACCTCTGTTTCCCTCTACCTGTCTGTCTGTCCTTTTGTCTGTCCTTTTGTCTGTGTCTGTTTACCTGTCTGTTTGTGTCTGTCTGTATGTCTGCTCTTCTACCTGTCTGACTATTCACTTACTTGTTTGTCTCCCAATCCCTCCACCTGTTTATATCTGTCTTCCTATCTGTCTATCTGTCTGTCTGCCCGTCTGCCTACGACAAACACTGTCTCTGGCTGTTGCTATACCTGTCTGTCTCTGTCTGTTTGGGTCTGATTCACTCTATCTGGCTCTCTGTCTATTTAAATATGCCTCTGTCTATATACCTGTATCTGTCTACCTGTCTGTATGTCTACCTGGCACAAGAAAAACATTAAAATATATTCAAGACTGGTGTGGGTGTGTGTGTGTGTGTGTGTGTCAAGTTGAATCTATTTTTTCCTTTACGTTGTCGTCACGTTCATCTCGCGTGACGTCATACACCTAATTATAACGCAGCGTGTGTGCGTTTGTACGTCTGTCTCTTTTGTTAGTGGTGCGAAAAACAGCCGCCATAAGAGATGAGGCGCTGAACCTTCTTACTGAGTGGACCAATCACAGGTGTTTATTTTGTTGATATATTCAGCTACGTAAAAATAAATAAATAAAATATAAAAATAAATTAATAACTAATAAAAAATAAATAAAAAAATAAAAAATTTCGAACTTTTGTGAATTTTATCGTTGTGTCTTAAGCTTTAGTGAGCCAAGTAAATTATGTCAAGTCTTCGTGTGTGTGTAAAAAAGGTTCACCTGAAGATTAACCATCCTAACACTGGCCTACTCAAACACTAACTTAACCTAGCACTAATCTCCCCTACCGAAACCCTAATTAAACAAGAGAAGAAAGAAAAACAAGTTAAACAAGTAAGCAAGAGAAGCAAAGGAGGGGTGCGGGTGAGTGACGAGATGGAGGGAAAATGAGAGAATAAACAAAAGAGAGAGAGAGAGAGAGAGAGAGAGAGAGAGAGAGAGAGAGAGAGGTGTTGTGGGTGTATATGACAAAACAGACAGACACACACACACACAGACAAGTGACATGACATCTCCTCAGCCAGCCAGCCGTCACCATCCTCCTGTTTCACATTGACGAGAAGGCCTTTGTGTACATGTCGAGGTGTAGAGGCTAAGTAATATACCAGTCCTCTCTCTCTCTCTCTGTCTCTCTCTCTCTCTCCGACCCACGACACCCTCTGCGTTCCATTGATCTTCTACGGCTCTTAAATGTCACTCGCTGGTTCATATATAACTGATGTGTCTCGTTAAGTTCCACGTCTAAACCACCACACTACACCTCCTCTTAAGACTAACATTAACAAACACAAATAACAAGAACTATATAGTGTTTCTGTATATAGGAGTTATAGCAGAGGACGATATACAGTCGGTCTTCCTTATATGAGCAGTTCATGAAAGGACGGACCGTGATGTTGCCACTCCCCCTTGCATCCACTACCGACGCCCTCTATTTCCCTCCCCTCGCCCCCCTCTCTCTCCCTCCCCTCGCCCCCCTCTCTCTCCCTCCCCTCACCCTTGTCCCTCCCCTCTATGAACACTACCTTCACGATGTCAGTTTTAAATGAAATTCGGGATTTAGAGGCATCCTAAAGGGTCTTCAATCTGATCGTCTCATTTCCTCTCCCGGAATTCTATGTTTTGTCCTCACTCAGATGCAGGTTGTTGAGAAGAGATGGTGTGTGCGGGGGGGGGGGGGGGGGGGTGGACAAGAATACACATACATAGTGGAATGTTTGAGTGCATGGTGGTGTGTCTTAAGACAAACCTGAAAAGGTGCCAAATCGACCCCCTCACCTGGTAGACGATTACTCCACACCGTAACGCGTTGAGGAGCACCACACGAGGTGTCAATACTTTCGAGTTAGCTTGACTGCATAACGAGGCAGACAAGCACCAACGTCGGAAAGACGCTGCCGCCGCCACCCCTCCCGCACTAGATGTAGCCCTCCACATGTGCAACATCTGTGATCGACCCCGCCGGTCCCGTATCGGCCTCTTTAGTCACCTCAGAACTCACCAACCTAGATGACATCCTTAATAACTCATATCATTGTATCATAGCTGAATGATCGTCATACTCGGTTCCGAGTGACAGCAAAGTAGTGTGTGTGTGTGTGTGTGTGTAATGTGTTTGTGTGTCTTGGCATTAGTGTGCTAGCGTCTGTTCGTATGTTAGTGTGTTTGAGTTAGTATGCGTGACAGTGTGTGTGTGTGTGTGTGTGTGTGTGTGTGTGTGTTAGCATGTATCCAAAAAAGGAAAACTATTTACCTGTGTAATGTAAAAGAATCATGTCAAGAACGTGTATATATTCTCTCTCTCTCTCTCTCTCTCACCAGTATTTATTCCGAGTACTTCATGCATGGACCAGCAAGCAAATTGATAGCCACAGTGATGATAAATGGGGAAACACCTTTAATTAACAGGTGAGAGGAATGTAAATAGGTAATACGAAAAAAGTGTTGGCAGGTGACCATTTACTCTGGTAGGTTAAGTTAGGTTAGGTTAAGTTGGGTTAAGTTGGGTTAAGTTAGGTTAAGTCAGGTTAGATTGGAGAGGCCCCGACAGGAATCCAAGAAGCAGCAGTGTGGGTATGATCGGTGGCAGAGGCGGTGTGTGTGTGGGGGGGGGGGGGGTGGAAGAGGAGGGAGAGAGGGGGTATTAGAGGCGTTGCTGATGGATGGTGGTAGTGGTGGTGATGGTGGCGAGTGGCGTGGGAGGTATAGTAGTAGTAGCGGTGGTGGTGGCGTGTTGTGTGCAGCGACGCGACGGTGTGTGGTGAGAGGGGGGGGGGGGGAAGTAAACCAGTATTCAGATTGTCCAGGAATTCAACATGTTAACACTAAAATACTAACAAGGTGTAAGAAAGATATGGTGATCGTAAGTCCAGATTAAGGTGTTCAAAACGTTCGTAAATCAGTGTTCAAAACGTTCGTAAATCAGTACTCAAAACGTTCGTAAATCAGTATTCAAAACGTTCGTAAATCGGTGTTAAAAACGTTCGTAAATCAGTGTTAAAAGCGTTAGTAAATCGGTGTTAAAAACGTTCGTAAATCAGTATTCAAAACGTTCGTAAATCGGTGTTAAAAACGTTCGTAAATCAGCGTTAAAAGCGTTAGTAAATCGGTGTTAAAAACGTTCGTAAATCCAAGTAGTAAAGATGTTAAAGAGGATACGTGCCACGGCCAGCCACTGTGCCGCCTGGCAGGACAGTGGTCAATACTGTACCTTGGCCAGCTCACGATAACCCAATATGTGTAATATGTAAAGTCTTAAGGTGTGTAGGCTACTGAGGAGGCAAGCGTGTGTGTGTGTGTGTGTGTGTGTCGCAGACCCTACTACTCCCTCACACTCTAACACCCCCCCCCCCTCCACGACTGAACCACTAAATCTCCGAACCCTTGAACCTCAGAAGATCGAGTCCGGTGGGGTTCGGGTGTGTTCAAGAGCTTCAGATGATCCAGTGGGTGGTGGAGGTGGGGGGATTCGGAAGGTTCAAGAGGGTCCGGTCCACTCCAGTCCAGTGGGGGGAGGGGGTTCCAGACATGACCAGCGCTGACTGCTCACAATAAGTGGTGGTGGCGGGAATAAATTACTGGGTGTACGGTGTGTATGATGGCTGTCAGGGGGTTGTTTTTAGTGAGTGGTGTGTGTCGATGGCGTTATGGCGCAGCACCAGAGAGAGAGAGAGAGAGAGAGAGAGAGAGAGAGAGAGAGAGAGAGAAACGAAAACAAAACGAAAATAAACAAACAAACGTCAAACACCTACATTGCACAGTACATACATATAAATAAAACACATAATTAAAACCTCCCTCACAGCAATATCCTAATTACTCAACCCAATTTCAGAAAAGAAAAAAAAAGCAACTCATTAATTTCACCAGGTAAATAATGGCAGCCTGAATAACAAAACACTACAAACACGCAATAAATTCATCACACTCTCTCAAGACCAATATATATATACCTCATTCCATTAAAAAATGTATTAATTATTATAACGATAAATAAACACTGGAGGCTATATATTTATTTTTAATTGCATGTGTTTTCTTCAATACTCGAACACAATGCCACGTTAACAGAGCAGCGGCCAAATTCTCAAAGGTTTCGCCCCGTGCACAGTAAAAAGCCTCGTAATCAAATATGTATGAATGCACGTAAGGGCTTGACTTATAAACTCAAACACAAAGGTTCAAAAATAGAAACGAAATTACACAAGAGACTCTACCTTCACTCAGCACAAACATAAAACTCGTACGGGTAATCTTCCCAAATGCCAACAGGGTCGTCCGTTCCAATTTTGTTAAACGAACGTATCTATTGCAGGGGTAGAATATCTATGCAATTTCGTTGCTATTTTTTGGGATCCAGTCAATGACGTCAGTAACGCCTTAGTTTCATTAAAGTTAGGTGAATTTTCTTTACTGCCTCAGCAAACTTATTCAGGAAATCAAAGCTAAAACACACACACACAGTAATTAAAATTAAAATAATTAATTGAAATTTCACTACTTAATAGAAACAATAGCACTGTACTAATAATAGTAACGCTTTGCTCTGTTCTTTATTGACTAACCTAACTAACTATATCTTCTCCAGACCTATTTTAACTATCCATGAATATATTATGTCTGTCTGACTTTCTAAAAACTCCACTAAAACACTTCGCCCCTCCCCCCACCCACCACCAACACGAAACAACCCATACCAATTGCGTCACTACTGCTTCCGTCGTCTATAAATCACATCATACCTCAAGGGAGAAAAAAAAAGGTCTTGTATCAGAGTGACTTGGTGATGAAACAATAGCAGTTGGGCGGGGCCGAGGGAAGGCGAGGCGAGGCGGGAGAGGCGAGGGAGGAAGGTATTCATAGCGCCATCCTAGGAAAAAAAATTGTCCCATTTCTACCGTAATAAAATTTTAACAGGTTTCATAGTTTCGTAATTTTTTTCTTCTTTTAATCTCTTCTTCACATCCTAATCCACATCGTACATCGTATAATATTCGTTGCATCTTAGAATATTGTTTTCTTTCTGATATTCATTTTTTTAATACACAGAAGGATGAAACTCTAATTCACACAGAAATTAATGAAACCCCTGATCAACACAGCACTAAAGTACCCCAGAACAGAACCCCAAGTTAACACAGCAAAAAAAAAAAAATCATTCTCCATCAACCTAGCAAGACAAGTAACCCTAATTCAGCATAGCCCTCCCTCCTATAGTAAGGTCTCCAGGTCTGACACTCCATAAAGCCCTGAAATTGTTCTTACTTGGTTCACCTCCTGACGCCTCTATCTTAGTCCCACTATTTCAGATTCCAACCTCTGGCGTCTACTGAAATCCCCAATTTACATCTTTCATCCTAAATTTCCACGTTTAGCCACGTTCTTCCTCGCTCCCTCTCCATTTCTCTCACTTTCCCCTCCTCCCCGTTCAAGCGTTTCATTTTATCAGTAGCCTATAGCCTTGTTACTACCCCCAAGACCTACGCAACACCCTAGTTTCAGTAGCCTATAGTCCCCATACAGCCCTAACTAGCATCAGTAGTTGTAGTAGCCTATAGCCTTTTATAATAGCCGAGAGAGAAAGAGCGGAGTCACCACAGAATCTACAACGCATCCCACTATTTTTTTTTTAGATAACAATTTGCCCCGCGTGGTGTAGAACAAGGCAGCTTTAAACTCCTCCTGTATCCCAATTTAACAATTGAGCGTTACTCTGAAACTGTGTGGCAGGTCCTCCCTCGACGCCCTGGGTGTGTGTGGGGGGGGGGGGGTGAGGGGGGAGGAAATACACCCTCAAAATCCCTTGTCGAGATCAACAAGATTTCAAATGGCTGAGAGACAAAGGAGGGCTTGGGACGCTCTCCTTATTTACACCTACGCATATAACTCAACAAATTACCCCACCATTAACTCAACAAATTATCCAGCGAGTACGTTAATAAATTATCAAGTCATTAAGTAAATAAATGAATTATTAAAAAAAAAAGGATTTGGAAACGGAAATCGTACACCGTATTGGAGGGGTAAAGTTAGGAAATGAACTGTTTAAAGACTTTAGCTATACGGGAAATATTTGGAGCGGATATTTTCACCTCTGATCAACAATAAAACAATGCGACGATTAAGTCAACAAATTACCCTTTTAAAGCTTTATGCCATACAGATACCAACATAACATTTTTTCACGAATTTTCACGTAATTTTTTATTATGAATTTAGATAAAAAGAAAAACGCATGATATAACATTTAATATATCACTATGTGTGTGTGCGAATATGACCAACTACGAAAAGTTTATTATATGTGTGGAAAAAAATCAATAACAATAATTCTCTTGTGCACATACTGTAGTTCATAAGCCATAAACATAATTTGACCGTTCGTAACTGATTAAAAAAATATCTTGATATTCCAGTGGATAGACTTTATCGTTCAGTAATTCGACCATCATAATAAACAAATTACATTAGTGATTTAATTCAATTGCGCCATTAAATCATTACTCGGTAACCACTTAAATATTCACAATCTTATTCTTAATTACTGCCACATTATGGAAATCCAATTTATTAGTAAATTACCTCGAAGAGTAATTAAATAACTTTTCAGGTCATATTAGTAATAAATGAAGTCGAGCCAATTTTGTCAAAATATATAAAGATTTAATAAACGTGATAAACCACTCGAGCAATTACCAGTAATTTAATATATTAGAATCACCTTGCAATAAATTGTAGCAATAAATATATTTTATAACAATATATGAAACTAATTAATATTAAGAAAAAATAACAAATTCTTAGCTCAATTAATTTACACGAGCCAAGTTGATTTCAACGCATTCAAATTAAACAAACTTGAAAAAATCATTCAATCACGAAATTAACTTAGAATAACTCACTCAAATCACAGAATTAATAAAAATGTCAAAGAAGAAAAGTCGAGGCATAAACAGGAAACAATATTAGTGTCAAGAGCAAAATTACCAACACAGAATGTAGGTCACAGTAACTACACTTAGGAATAGTTAGTGACAGTCATTATAATTCAGTAAAACATTGGAATAAATTAATAAACACAAAGTAACTATGATCCTATATATATATATATAATAAAACATTAAATCAATTAAGAGAAGATATTGTGTAGTATGATGGCTGAAGTGGCTGGAATACTATAAAGCATAATTAAACTGTACAGCATTATAGGTCAGCTTGGTTACATCATAATAACAAACATTACAGGTTTCTGGTATATACCGTTAAAAGACTGAAAAGGATCACTTGTTACTGAAATCCTTAGCTATACAGTATACAATCAACTCTCAACTCATCTAACCTTAACAATGTCCTAAAATGATGCATACAGAAGTTAGTTTGCTATGACCTTAGTGAACAAACTAATACAATAACTCGTAAGGAAATATAACCATTATCTCAGACAATTAACCAAACTACTTTTTAAATAGTAAAAACCCGAAAAATTATATCATGATTTTTCTATGGCCAAAGCACTTTCAATCTGAACATGAAATATTTTATCAGACACCAACAGAATGCTTCTGAAAAGAACGTAGGAGTAAAGACACGACACAGGCTATCTCCGAACACACACCTCACTGAATATACATAAATTTAACTAATTATCGGGATTGGAATAGCTGTAAGGAAAAAAATCTGAGAAGCAAGCAGGATTTTCTCAAAGTGGAATACTGTAATTAAAGAAATGACATTAAATATAACAATTCTTGAGTAATATAACAAACAATTGCTCACTGGAAACATTAACAAAAAATAAAATATGCAACATTACGCAAAAATAAATGCCGTTTGACCAAGAGAACAAACAGTTAATGCATTATGCCGATACAGTGGTGCTCTAAGAGAAAGTCCTGAAATAAACTTCAGATTTCTTTCCAAGAGGTTTGTCCACCTAGAGACTTGAGACGTTTGAAAAGAGGTTGTTACTCACAGAACATGTTGGCGTTGGAGTTGGCGAGGGCGAGCCTGGTAGCGATCACCAGCAGGAGGGAAATCTTCACGTTGAACCAGCGAAGGGCCCCACGCCCTATAGAATCGTGCTCCATCCTTCACAGGAACTTCCACCCCGCTGTCTGCATCACCAACACATCCCTCACGCCCCGCCGAGGGCAAAGAAAAATAATAAAATAAACTAAAGAAAAGCACCGCAAACCCTAAATGTTGATATGTATCACCACGCTCCGCCACCCATACTTGTGTTTGTTTATTCTTTTACTGTTACTAAGGCGTTGTGTGAGGACGAGACAACGCCATAGGACTGAGAGACACACAGGTTGAGGGGACACACCCTCCCTCGCTCCACTCCCAAGGTATATGAGTGAGGGAACACACTTCCTCCACCGTACTGGATCCTCACCAACCTGTTCATATCCACTCAGGACGCCAACCTATCCCACCCTACCTCCCTTCAAACCTCTTCCCTCAGTGTCTTATACGCAAAAGGGATCATTTTTTGTCAATTTCCTTCATTAGATACATGTTGGTGCTTCACCTGGAGGACTAGGTTGGGGGTGATAAAGGTACAAAAGAGGAAACCGCCGGCACCTCGGCAGATTCGAACGTGGTGCTATTGATCATGAGATGCGCGCGCAGGCAGAGCCATCTCCCGGTCACTCCCTACACTACTACAATGGTAACTCCCGCCCGTAGAACTCCGTGGGCCATTTAAAACTACCGCTAATCAATATTTTGCTTGGCGTGTGAGCGACCTGGCTTGCCTACTGCATGATATATCGCCTGACGCCCCGCTTGGCCAGCCGACACACGGTGCTCGAGGAACACCCACCGCCACCCTCACCAACTAACTCCTTCACACCATTATGTCGTCACTCTACAACTGTGGCCCTAGACCTTTACACTCGGAGATCAATACTCATTATTTATTTGGTAAACAACTCGCTTAGGCACAGGTCTAGCTATTTCGGGCTTTAATCTTGTTTTAGGAGGAAAAACTTGATGGTCATTCCTCTATCCACATTGATGACACAACATCCGTACTTATGTCTGTATGTGCGTATCTGACTGTTAATAAGTATATCACACATAGAACACAACTTTGCTAATATCTAAACCACTGGTTGGCGTGTTCTTGGAGTAGTGTGTGTGTGTGCAGGCTAAGGCTAAGGTTTCCATCAACCGTTCACTATGCGGGGACATGATGAAGACGTTCAAGGTGATGCAAGATATAGATCATGCAGCAACGTCACCGAGACTGAGGCCAGACAAGGGTAAAACTAGAAGTAATAGTTTAAGTGTTTAAGTCACGTGCTCACTCCCAGATGAGGACCAACAACTCCTCATAGCGTAGTGTGGAGAGGGGAACAGCTTACCTGAGCGGGTAGTCACGCCCCTAAACACGCTATCTTCGCAAGACGACTGGATAAGCATAGCGACAGCCAGGACACTTTAGTATCAATTACCGACGCCTTGGACCAGAAAATACGTGTGTGTGTGTGTGTAATGGTCAGCTTGCTCGCCTCGTAAGCGAATGGTCCCCGAACAAGTTTCTGTCTACCCAGCAGTAATTGGAAACCTGAATGTTAATCGATTTCCAGATCGTGTTCCAGGGTAATGGTGAGCCAGAACTGTCGGCAAGTTGTCCGGTCTTCTTGGATTATTCCTCAACACCGGGTCATACAGCTCGTTAACTTAGGGTGGCACTTGTGTTAGTGTCAGCTTCTATACCCTAAACTAATTTACGCTAGGACCGGCCATCCTCCAACACGAGGGGCAACTATTATTATAGTGTGTGTGTGTGAACGATATAATTCCAGAATAGTTTTACATTTGCCAGGAATGAAACCTTTGAATTTCAGTTACCATAGGTCAATTACCCCGACCTAGCAATATATCAGCTTGGGGAAATGTGACCAACCCAAAGTTAGAAATAAAATAAACACCAAGATAGCATGTTCGAATACTGAGCCTCGAATATGTGGTAAAGCAGCAGGCAGCCCGCTACGACGTTGAGTCAAGTCATGTAAGCAGATGAACAGCTGGGATATAGAGGGGCTGAGCTACCATCCACTAGCCTACTGCGTAAACAAACACTGACGAAGCAATTAAGCTGCACTGACCTATTCTTCGCCCAAGCGAAGTTTATTAACATATATATATATATATATATATATATATATATATATATATATATATATATATATATATATATATATATATATATGCTGATAACCACAAGGAAAGAAGAAAACACTAAGTTCCCAAGCGCTTTCGTGTAATTCACATCTTCAGGGGTGAGTACAGACTAAGGAGAAGTACAAAACAAGGTGTATATATACAGTGGAGGGTGAGATCAGGTCCACAATGGTCAGGTATTAGGTAATGACCCTACTAATCTTTAAAAAGCACCGCACCGTTGCGGTGCTTTTTAAAGATTAGTACTGGATCACGCGCACCTACAGTGATTTACTTGCATATATATATATATATATATATGTAATATTCAGAAATTTCAGAGTAATTTCGAATGCCCCGCCATTAGCGGTACTGAGCGTTCAAGGTCGTCTGAGGGAAGAGAGCGCTCCCCGCACATAGTGGGAGATTGCGGAACTAGGCCTATATGATATTAAATGTAATTTACCGGATTAATAATGATGCGATTCATGAAGTTAAGGGACTATTATTGAATTTGAAATTATTATAGATCGTTTAGCAGTCTGAATAATGTTAAAGGGTGTCCCAAGGAGTTATTAGTTAGGCGGAAAATAGGTCACGTAGGCCTAAGCTAACGCCTTGAGAGGACACGAAGCGGCCTCTCTCTCAGTCCCGGATAGCACTCACACGAACAAGACGTCCCTGCGCGTCTGTCCCAGAAATAGTCACGTGGCCTAGTCACCTGTGCTGAAATATTGCAGTATAACAAGGTTTCCGTGAGAACCCACTTGACTGAAGTTGACTGGAGTTGACCTGAGATTGACTGCCGTTTGAGACTGCCGTTGAGGATTGAGGGTGGCGATTGTCGCCATTGGACCGATCAAAGTAGGCCTGTCACTGTTTAGCGGGGTAGCAAAGGATCTCTTGAGTGAACGAGTGCTCCCGACAACTAAACGACACGGGACGCTAAAGCTTCTCTCAACTGTACAAGGTCTGATTGGCTCACTCCCGTCCGCTTTATGGACGCACTGGGAGTACACTGAGGCTATCTGAGTAGACTAATGGTCACACACTGAGACCGTGAGTCTAGGTCTCTAGGAGATACCAGGAGGAACATTTTCCCTCCTTTATTACGGGTGTAGTTTAATAGTTTCTAGATAATTTTGATAATATTGTTTTGAATGTTTGTGCCATCAAGTGGAACCAGAGTGATACTGTGATTTGATTCTTTTAATGCCTCTGATTGTTCTTCATAATTCTGATCTCAGGTATAACCTTGTTCCCCAGAGTAGTGGTTAGGTTAGGTTAGGAAGTGTGCATCTGTTGGGGTGCTATAAATTTTGTTGAGTGCCCTTAAGGCCTATTCATTGTAGAGTATTTAATTTCTCATTTTTATTACCATTCCTCAGTGACATATAATTTTGTTGAGTGCCCTTAAGGCCTATTCATTGTAGAGTAGTTAATATCTTTTTTTGGTACCTAAGTGACTGATATTATTGTGTGAAAGCCTTTAAGGCCTGTTTCATGTGTGCACGGAACAGTTCTTATTACTTCAAATTTATTGTTGCCTGAGGTTCTAATAATTTTTATATCATGTATAACTTTTATTCCCCAGAGTAGTGTTTTAAGTTCAAGTTAAGAGGTGCACATACTGGTGTACCATTATTGGATTGTGTTTGTAGTGTTGGAGGGAATATAAGTGTCTAAATGTAACAGTGTGTCTCATTCATCCCAGTCACAGATGCTATCCTTCCACGGGTCACGGACAATTTATTTTGTTTAGTAGATTTAAGTGTTCTTGTGCTGGTTCGGGATTTTTTTGCAAAGGGGCGCTTCCACTGCCATTACCATCTATTAATTTTAAATAAACCCCAAGTCAAGTGAGAAATTAAAGTCCAGTAAATTCCGACCGGTTACAAATGGTAGCAGAGCGTAGTTTTTAATGTCGTGACTGATAGTTCTGTGGTTGGGATAATGAACGCCATCATGTGTTGGTTAGTACTGGTAGGGATTGAACTCGCACTGATGCTCATCCTTGTGCCCGGACTGAGTTGGTTAGGCTTGACAGTAGAGATGTGTATGAGGAGGAAGAGAGACGACCGCGGGACCTTGGTACAGCTGAGAGAGGAGTTCCGAGACCTAAAGAGGGATTATCAAGCACAGGTAAACAGGTTCAAGTGGGAGTCTCAGGCACACATTCAACGGTTCAGGGAGGAAACAAGGGGTGAATGTCAGGCACACGTTCAGCAGTCAAGGAAGTGTGAGGTCCAAGTGGGAAATATAGGGGTACGTAAGTAGTTCAGAGAGGTTGATCGAGCCCTCCAGCTGAGAGACAAGACGAAGCCGACCGATTACAGTTTAGGGTGCATGGTAATGAGAAATGCAGGTTGTCGAGGGTGAGTTGGAGGAGTCGTGAGTAGGGCAGAGGGGATGGGAAAGATGGTTAGGTCAGAGATGTGCGTTGAGTAGTGGTTGCTGTCATGAGCGGGATTGAGAGTACAGTTGTAATGTCCAGGGCCTCACTAACATGGACTGGTACATTGTCAGAGGGTTGGTCTGCCGGCATGAGGTTCGGAGACGTGGACTGAGTATTTTTTTGACACTGGTTCCTCTTAGCTCAAGGGCCAGGCAAAAGGAGAGAATGTTTGTTTTGGACTGTGTATTGTTTTGACACTGGTTCCTCTTAGTTCAAGGACCAGGCAAAAGGAGAGCATGTTTGCTTTGGACTGAGTATTGGTTTGACACTGGTTCCTCTTAGTTCAAGGGCCAGGCAAAGGAGAGCATGTTTGTTTGGGCTGGTATTAATTTTGACATTGGTTCTCTAGTTAAGGGCCAGGCAAAAGGGGAGCGTGATGTTCTGGTTGATTATGAGTTGGGCTAGGAAGAAATGGGGAAGAAATGGAGTTGTTAGCTGTGAGTGGAATAGTACAGAGTTGAAGGTGGGTTCTAAGTTGTTCGCTCAGCACATGAGGGCAGTGCTGTTTTTCTTTTAGGGGGGTCGAGTGTTAGCAGGAGAGAAGAGAAGACGGGAATGCTGCATTTAGCAAAAGGGGTAAGATGCAGTTTCTTAGAACAAATTTTAGGGGGGTCGTATGAATGGTCTTCTCAGCACATGAGGACAGTGCTGTCTTTTTTTAGGGGGGTCGATTGTAATATTCAGAAATTTCAGAGTAATTTCGAATGCCCCGCCATTAGCGGTACTGAGCGTTCAAGGTCGTCTGAGGGAAGAGAGCGCTCCCCGCACATAGTGGGAGATTGCGGAACTAGGCCTATATGATATTAAATGTAATTTACCGGATTAATAATGATGCGATTCATGAAGTTAAGGGACTATTATTGAATTTGAAATTATTATAGATCGTTTAGCAGTCTGAATAATGTTAAAGGGTGTCCCAAGGAGTTATTAGTTAGGCGGAAAATAGGTCACGTAGGCCTAAGCTAACGCCTTGAGAGGACACGAAGCGGCCTCTCTCTCAGTCCCGGATAGCACTCACACGAACAAGACGTCCCTGCGCGTCTGTCCCAGAAATAGTCACGTGGCCTAGTCACCTGTGCTGAAATATTGCAGTATAACAAGGTTTCCGTGAGAACCCACTTGACTGAAGTTGACTGGAGTTGACCTGAGATTGACTGCCGTTTGAGACTGCCGTTGAGGATTGAGGGTGGCGATTGTCGCCATTGGACCGATCAAAGTAGGCCTGTCACTGTTTAGCGGGGTAGCAAAGGATCTCTTGAGTGAACGAGTGCTCCCGACAACTAAACGACACGGGACGCTAAAGCTTCTCTCAACTGTACAAGGTCTGATTGGCTCACTCCCGTCCGCTTTATGGACGCACTGGGAGTACACTGAGGCTATCTGAGTAGACTAATGGTCACACACTGAGACCGTGAGTCTAGGTCTCTAGGAGATACCAGGAGGAACATTTTCCCTCCTTTATTACGGGTGTAGTTTAATAGTTTCTAGATAATTTTGATAATATTGTTTTGAATGTTTGTGCCATCAAGTGGAACCAGAGTGATACTGTGATTTGATTCTTTTAATGCCTCTGATTGTTCTTCATAATTCTGATCTCAGGTATAACCTTGTTCCCCAGAGTAGTGGTTAGGTTAGGTTAGGAAGTGTGCATCTGTTGGGGTGCTATAAATTTTGTTGAGTGCCCTTAAGGCCTATTCATTGTAGAGTATTTAATTTCTCATTTTTATTACCATTCCTCAGTGACATATAATTTTGTTGAGTGCCCTTAAGGCCTATTCATTGTAGAGTAGTTAATATCTTTTTTTGGTACCTAAGTGACTGATATTATTGTGTGAAAGCCTTTAAGGCCTGTTTCATGTGTGCACGGAACAGTTCTTATTACTTCAAATTTATTGTTGCCTGAGGTTCTAATAATTTTTATATCATGTATAACTTTTATTCCCCAGAGTAGTGTTTTAAGTTCAAGTTAAGAGGTGCACATACTGGTGTACCATTATTGGATTGTGTTTGTAGTGTTGGAGGGAATATAAGTGTCTAAATGTAACAGTGTGTCTCATTCATCCCAGTCACAGATGCTATCCTTCCACGGGTCACGGACAATTTATTTTGTTTAGTAGATTTAAGTGTTCTTGTGCTGGTTCGGGATTTTTTTGCAAAGGGGCGCTTCCACTGCCATTACCATCTATTAATTTTAAATAAACCCCAAGTCAAGTGAGAAATTAAAGTCCAGTAAATTCCGACCGGTTACAACCGGTTACATATATATATATATATATATATATATATATATATATATATATATATATATATATATATATATATGATGTGTGACTATCCGTGGAAGTAAACAACGAAATAGTGATATAAAATATGAGATTGAAGACGACTTTGTTTTGTGCGAAACAAAGCTGAAGATCAAAGGAGAGGCGAGTTGGGGACAAGAGAAGAGAGTTGAGTGAGAAGTGTCTGAGAGAGTAGGGTGTTATTGAGATAAAATCTGTTTGGTGATGGAATATAGTGAATCAGCTCTAGGATATTATGGATAAGATTAAAACTAGTGAATAAAAGGTGGACTCAAGTGTGTTACTGTGCACGAGGGAATGAGATGAGTGGGGAGGAAAAAAAGAGGTTCAGAGATAAGTGATTGAATTTAAAGAAATTTATGCTACACTGCTGACAGAAAATGTGAATAAAACTAAAATGATAACAATAAGAAGAAATGGAAGACAAGGAAATATACGTATCAGCCAGCAGAGACAGATTGCAGAGAGCCAGAGTTCCCGGCGCGAAACTGAGGCAGGATGTATACAGTACTGTACCTCAGTCTCCCGTTGTCGTATACTTTGATGAAAAATATTAATTAGCGGAACCAAGGCGTCTCATTAGCCGACTCACTAACCAATAAAAGGTGAGCAGTAGTCAAAACAAACATGGTGCATAAGCAAAATTCTTACTTTGATAGAAACAATATATCTAAAAGAATTAATCAAATGAAGTTGCTCCACCAATCGATACCCAAACGTAACGTGTATCTAGGCTGTGCAAAATTATCAAAAGTTAATCAGAGTTGAGTGAAATCAATACAAATCAACTACATTGTTAGGAAGCTGTGATAAGACAAGCGGATGCAAGACATTCCAGGGATGGTCACTGTTTTGTCACATTACTAAAAGACGTAAGTTTTAAATGCCGGTATATCAATTTTCGTGTTAATGTCAGTATCCACAGGGAATCTTTCCTTAAGTTATGCCAGACATATCTAGGAGGGTTTGTGCAAAAAATTGTATGTTCGTGAAATCATTCTAAAACAAGCATGCATGGTGCAAGGGTAAACCAGATTACTCTTGATTTCACACAACAAATAAGAAGCGAATCTGATTGCCCAGGTAATAGTAAACTTCACAACTGCCTCGTTACAAATTATTCTTTACTCTTTTTTACCTCGTCATGTGTCATAAATGCTAATGTTCTTTACATGTACAAGAGACTAACCTTATGTAGGATGATTTCGTGGTCTTTATAACAATAGGATTCAAAGTTTTCACGAAATAATAAAACAGTGAGCAACACAAGGTGACCCACACAATGTCTACGTTTCTGTGTAAACGTTCGAGTGAGCACCAACAGCCTTATTTCAAAAAAAGTTTATGGAGTGTTGATTATATGGCCGCTTAATCTGCTTACTGGTATGTAAAACAGCAAAAACTGATGAAAATAAATGGAAGTGTACTGTATTTGTGAGGATAAACTGGTACAGTTAATAAACGTCAATGCTACACTCGCACAGATATTGCCTGAATGCTAATATTTGATTAGTCATCCACTCGTCTGATATTAACATCAACACATACAATAATTAAGGCAGGAAAAGATGGGAAAAGACATATGGCTCGGGAATTAAACATTTACGCTTTTAGTTATGCATATTAATATATTACTGGATGCTTATAGATAGTGCTTACTGACAGTGAGTTTGATCAATGGCGGTTCACAACTATCAATATTTTCACGAGAGTACACGTGTCAGACCCCCCCCCCCTCCTAAGTGAACAAAGGGCCCGGCCCTTGTAACGCTTCAATATGATAATCTAGGAAACCCCTGACTTTCGTTCCAATTCAGTGCCTCACCCCCCCCCCCCCCCCCCGTTCCCTTCAATCTCCGCTTATCAAAAGTTGTATCATACATTACATACGCTAAGAACTATATCTCAGTTTAGTCTTCACAGGCTCTGGCTGGGACATGGAAGCCCAGGTGTATTTCCAGCTGCCAGAAAACATGAGCAGCTTCACTCCAAGCTTTATTGGATTCAAGTGAAGCACTGCTGGGGCTTCATTTCTTACTCTACAACAACACTTCAGATAACTACTGACTACATCCAGGCAGCCCAGTGCATGTTCTTGGCCTAATTGATGGAAATTTTTGTTCATAATAGTTAGTAAGTACCTCTTGATCATCATTTTTTAGATAAGAGCTGCACCTCTGGGTTCTCCTTAATAGTATTTGACTGTGTAATTGTAAATTTTTGCCAATGTAAGTATAGTACCATCTTTTGTGTACTTAAATTGTTACAAAACAGTTAATAATTACATGCGAGATGGTGGCCAATAGGGCTCCCATTGAGTGTCCTAAGTTAGACATCAAACCATTTTCAAGTCCTTGCAAGATGTCAAATTGCAATTGAGCTCCGGAGCTGTTACCCCAAGCAATTTCTTTTATTCTGTAAATCCATTTTCAATGTTTACAATAACTTCCCTAAATTCTTCATTATTCGTGTCTTAATTAATCAGTGTAACATCATGCACCTTTCCCTTATTCTAGTTCAAATATTGGACAAGTTGGTCAATCTTTATATCCAATTTCGTTTTTTCTAAATTGAAAACTTGCACTGTTTATATACACACCATTCCATTACCTATTCTATGTCAGACAACGCTCCCTATGCACTTTTCTAAACAGACTCTAACAGTAAGGATCATACTGACATCACTGCAGCTACACTTAAGTTTTTCTTGTTCAAAATACACATGCATTGGCTGTGATTTTCTTACATTATAAATCATTAATATTCTACCATACACACAATCTAATACCCCAGCAGGTAGTAGATATACAATAACAAGACACTCTCCTTAGTATAACAAAGCACTTAGTTCACCCAGTCACATATCATCACACCTGGCACATCAAAAGTCTAGTGTATCAGTTCACCTCTCATCATTCCTCTTGTTCTTTCTTCCCCTCCAGCAGTCTTACCATATTTCATGTTTTGTCAATATTCGTCTTGCACCTACCAGTACTGTATGTTTAATTCTAATCTGTCCTGTCTTCATCAACACCCAGCAGAATCACAGTTAACTCCTATTACTATTGTATCATACAGTGAAAGCTCTATTTAGCAGACTATATGTAGAGAGAAGTCCGTTATGTGGAAATTTCACTCTACCTTGCTATGAACACATCGAACATGCTGTGGTATAATTTATAAGTGAAACGGAACAAAATTGTGAAAAGTTTATCAAAACTCTTTGTAATAAATACAGAAGTACTGTACTGTGCCATATTTGTATAATTACATAGATTACTTAATTCATTTAGTCTAAAAGGAGATTTGGTATTGACTTGTCCTCTGTTCTGTATACTAAAGCTTCTAAGTTCATATTATCTTAAACAATAAAGAGTTTAGTAATTCTTTTTTGTATTATCAGTCACAATCCTACAAAATATCTCACTAACAATACTAGCAACAATATATATTCCTATAGTCATTGCCTACTGGTAAAATCCTAACTTGTATACACACTCCAAAAAATTATCTTCGAGGTGTGGGGTATGATACATGTCAAAATGAACACTGTGATTGCTGTTGTCTTGGTAGGGTTGACTAAATCTTTCGTCCATTGTGTCATATTGTCAAACACAAATTCTTAAGATACTGTTTGGAGTGAGTGTACAGTCCTAAGATTACTTGTGAAATTAACACTCTTCTACACCTTATACTGATTACAATGTATAAATCAGGGATACAGTGAAACCTCTATTTAACCTATTGATAGTCAATTAATTTAATATAAGTCGTACTCAAACAGTCAAAGATTTTCCATTCTTTTTGTTGGCTAAAACAAGCCCAAAGAACTCCCAAAGTCATATGGTAACAGTGAACAGCACACCTATAAACTCCTTTAACTGCCCAGGCAGTCAGGCATTGCCATGCATGCAGTGTCCTTTCAGAGGTGCCAGCATATCTGCTACCACTTCCTTATGTTATTTACTTCTCAATATAACTACAGTATAAAATTAGTTCTATACATACAAGACGTAGACTGGAGGCACAAAGTTGCGTCAGATAGCATCCTGAAAGTTTTCACTGGGAAACGTGGCAACACCACAGTGTGGAAGGTGAGAAAATGGCATTCCTCCCTTCACCACACACACACACTCGACCTTGTCTCTGTTTTTACAGCCTCCAAACACTCACCTATTTATAGCCATGGGTTGCCAAGCCATATAAAATGAGTTATTCTACAGATCTGGAGCCATAGGAGCCCTTAGCAAGCCTACAGATCCCTAACTTGACATGACGTAAACTATGTCAGTGACCAATTAGCGTACAGCAAGGGATGACGTAATACATTTTCACACACAGGGTGGTAGAACTGTGGAACGGTCTACCACACCAAACAAAAATATTGAACCTATCACACTGCTCAGAAAATAAATATCCCACTTTATTATTACAATTTCTTCAGGTAAACTTCTATGGTACACAACCTCAGCTACCTTCACTCTCAACACTTTGCTCTTCAGGCTGGTCTGTTTGATCATCAACTTGGCAAGTTTGTGGTGGATTCTCTGCTCTGAGGGCCTTCTGTTTCTCCTCCCATCTCTCAATGGCAGAATTTGGAACTCTGTCGTAGGTTTTCTTGAGTACAGCACCACTAAAGTCAAACCCGGGATTCTGAAAACAAATTTCCGTTTAGGTAATTACCTCAAAATATTATTTTGCCTGCCAGGCAAGTACTGGGCACACGAACATGAAAATTTGCCCGGCTCCTAGTCGGGTACTGCTAATATGCACAGCCTGGGATACAGATACCTCAAAGCTATGGCCAAATAATAAGGAGAATTGCAAACCAAGTGTGGTAAGTAGATGCAAATGACTTAAACAATAGGATAAAAATATTTATATGTACGTATCTGTTTATATCCTTAACTTACAAACACATCATATAAAGAAAATCTTGACATCCACACTGATTCACAACAGATGTGTGAGTTTGAGAGTGTCCTTATGGTGACTGGCAGGACACCTAAATGTAAATGATAAATTTTACATATCAGACAAAGGTGTAATGTAGTCACTGAAAAAAGTCCTACGAGTCTTCCATCCCGTCCATGAACCTGTGAATCCGACACAACACAGAGTGCACCATCCATGGGCCAAACAATGTGTGATGTCTTGGATTCACATGTTCATAAGTCATAGGGCTCATGGATGGGATAGAGGGCTGACAGAACTCTTTTCTGCAACTATCATATTAGACGAATGATGGTTAAAGAAATCTCATAGCATAAGAATAGGGCAAACACAAGAGAGAGAATACAAACGTTTGCTGAATAAGAACAGTGGATATTACATGTTTAGGAGGGAGATAGGAAGAAACTGGTTCACAAATAGGGTGGTGGACGAATGGAACAAGCCTAGCAACTTTGTAGTAAGTGCGGGAACTCTGGAAAGTTTCAAAAGGAGGCTAGATAGATTCATGGATGATAGAGTGGTAGTAACTCTCGACAGGAGCTGCCATGCACAGGCCAACCGGCCTATTGCAGACTCCTTATTTTCTTATGTTTCTATGTTAACTTCACTATTACAGAGAACTAGTTGATACACACTCTCAACTCACATCAATCTGGAATCGCTCAAGATCTAATTTCTTCCTCATCTCCTGGGCGGTCCAGGGGTCTGCCAGAAAATCATCGGCCAACAGTCCCTCCCAAAGCGTCTCCTTGCTGCATGCATCAGCTTTTGACAGAACTATGTGTAATATTTTCTTGTCCTCCAAGGTCCACACAGTCTCATCTGTCCTCACTACTGCATACAATTTTCCCTAAGGTTAAGAAGAATTGTAACTACATTTTATTACATACAGTACTGTACAGAATATAATTTTTTTTATTAACTTGATAATGACAAGATAATTCTAAACTCACAACTACCCAACAAATTCTTTTATAGTCTTTCATTTGTCTATGTGTTACAAACCTTACTACAGTACCAACTTTATGGGTGAAACAAGTGCTGTACAACAAATCAATAAACAATGGTAGTAAAGTTACTGTATTGTGCAGTCATGCAGAGTGAGACTAAGTGAGTCAAGATGTCTAAATTGCTTGATGCTTCATAGTGTCTCACTCTGATCACTAATATGATTTATGACTGGAGGAGATTGGTGTTATAAAGTGGACTGGTGAAAGGAAATCTAAATCTATTTTAATATCTAAAACTACATATCAACAATATGGTTTTAAACTACTGCCTATACTTTGGACAGACAAACTCTTGAATAAAGAAAATTTTCATCCCATTTATTTGGAAATTGATGAAGGTCTCTGAATACTACTTGATGAAGTTTACTGGAGTGTTTTCTATACATTATAAAATGAGAGGAAAGAAGCATACAAGTAAGAACTATTACTTGAACTCAGTGATGGAATTTTCTTGGATGGAATGGTAGGAGGAAGGAAGTGAAACAAAATCATGAACATAAGCCATGAAAGAGTTAACAATCATAGTAAAAGCACTGATATTTTTAGTCACAAGATGGATAAATATATTTACATACAGTACTTCTTGATTACACTAAAGTACCTGTATAGATTCTTTTAAAATTACCAAACTTGTTTTGCTTACCTCAATAATCACTTTATCCAGGACTACCACCTTAATGTGAGATGGTTTAACAGTGACCTGGATAAACTTGGACTTGGTGCCTGCAGGTATGTCCACCTCAGCATGGACTTCAGCTACTGTCTGCCACCACCTGCCCCATGGTGCTTTGCACGGGATAATCCCGCTCTTTTCGTCAAAGTTGGTTTCTACATAATCAGGCATGTTCTCTGAGCTGTGTTGAAATGTGGAGATGAAGTAATTCAATCTGCAAATTGTTTTAGTTTTAAACACTGGCATATGATTTAGACTCCCCAAACACCGTCTTATGAGGATAATCGTATGCTAGTGTTTACAAAATAACTACCAAGTAGGTTAGATTGTTTTAGTTATGTTTTTGAATGTAGGAAATTTAGTTGAGGCAAGGGTGGTTAGGACCTAATCTAACCTAACCTAACCATGGCCACAGCAACATTCGGTGGCCCAAATGTCCACTCACCATATACAGTATTTCCCTTACTAACAACCTTGACACTCCTTGGGTGACCTCCTGGCCTCTACAACCCCATACAGTTATGACATATTTACACCAGTAATCAATGCTCCATCTGATATACTTAAAAAGACAAACAGTAACAGTAACTAATAACATTAAGTTATCATTTCGTCTAGACTTCATAGATAAGCAACATAATTTGAACAATTTAACCTGTTCTAAGACACATTATATCATGTTTAAATATAATATGAAAGGTGTATAGAGCGACGGTACTTACTAAACACTGGTTAATTGTCTCCTCTGGTAGAAAAGTCAAGAAATTTCTGCGTTGCTATGGCTGCCTGTGAACTGTGATGCCTGTCTCCCTTCACTGGTGTGCTAGGCTGACTGACTATGACGTATCATAGAAAACGGAAATTTAATCAACTATACCATAAACAAAATATAAAGTCAACCTGATATAACCTTAACCTAACATTAATTTAACAATTTACGTAATATAATGTTTAATTAACCTAACATAGCGCTAACCTAATGTAACCTTAACATAATCTTACCTGATATAACCTTAACTAAACCTAATTATACGGTTACTTCAAGGTTAAATATTGGTGTGGTCAAGGTCTAGAACATTAAATGGATCACCTGAAGAATAGCTATCCCAGCTTTTTCACCTAAAGATTAACAACTCCAGCTTAACTCATCTTAAGATTAGTCACACCATCTTATTTACCTTGAAGTTTAGGTAGCCCAGCTTATTTCACCAGAAGATTAATCACCTCAGCTTATTCCATCTTAAGTAATCTCCAGGAGAGGGGTGTGTGGGGGGGTGGAGGGAGGTGAGAGGGGTGTGTGGGGGGGGTGGAGGGAGGTGAGAGGGGTGTGTGGGGGGGTGGTGGGAGGTGAGAGGGGTGTGTGGGGGGGGTGGAGGGAGGTGAGAGGGGTGTGTGGGGGGTGGAGGGAGGTGAGAGGGGTGTGTGGGGGGGTGGTGGGAGGTGAGAGGGGTGTGTGGGGGGGTGGTGGGAGGTGAGAGGGGTGTGTGTGGGGGGGTGGAGAGGGAGGTGAGAGGGGGAGGAGACCAGACGTAAACAAACAAGATGGCCTCAGCGTAACGTAGAGATAGCAACAAGGATCATCCAGGTTAATTGTGGGTTTTATGGCCCTCACAGGATGATGGTGGCCCAGCTGCTGGTGTACCATGAGAGAGGCGCCCCTCGAGAACATGATCACCGCCAAAATAATGAGGATATTGAGGAATAAAGTAGTTTTAACGGTGTTATTGTTGGTGGGAGTGGCCTACTGCTGTCTGTCTCTCTGGTCCGAGGTAGGTGATGTGACTTCCAGGTTTTGTTGTTATTATCGTATCTACTTCAACCTAGGTCTCTTTTATTGACAGATTATCATAGTGCTTGGTGAATCATGTTTTGTTTTTGTTAATTGAGGTATATTTGGTGATGATGTAGTGCAGGAGGGGAGTGTTGAAATGAGATGAAAGTTGAAACAAAAGAAATGATTTTGGTGTGTGTCTCTTGGGTTAATTTCCGTTTCTCCATTTACTTCCTCAGGTATTATCTGTATAGTTATGAGTTAAATGACTATGTAAGTTGGGTTTTGAAGAAGACGTGTATTGTTGAGTAGAAATAAAAGATGAAACCATATTGTCATAGAATTGAGGTTACTAATTTATTTAAGTTTTACAACTAATCTCATATCTGAATTGTTTATGTAGATGAAAAGTTTTCTTTATAACTATAGAAATACATTGCAGGACTGTCATAAAACATTGCCATATTATCTCCAATTTTCTATGAATTTCAGTCATGGTGATGTATGTTTACTTTCACTTGTGTGTGGCTCCAGCATATTGAAACAAACTATCACTGAAGTGTCAGATGTTGGCAAGAATGTACCATTGGACATTCCCGAAAGTGACAAAGAATAATATTGAAAAAGTACAGGTATCACTTGAAGATTAGGTACCCCAGTTAATTTCACCTGAAAATTAAACATCCCAATGCCACCAGGAGGGGTTGGGTTAGGTTAGGTTAGGTCTGGTCTGCAGCAGGATGTTTCATCATCATGTGAAATGAATTAGAGAGCTTAAGGGGCACAACACTTTAATGTAGTCAAAACTCATCTGTATGATAATACTTTACCATTCTTAAGCACCTAAACTGTCTATTTAAAAGATTTCTTGTACAGTATTGAGAAACTTGTTACTTACCTCAATAATAGCGCTTATCCGCCCTGGGAATTGTAATTTAGATATATTTTACATGGAATTCCCTATAGTACAAGATATTAAAAAAAAAAGAATCTCACTACCACTACCCTTCATTATGGATAAAATCATATTGGGAGATTTGTATTATATTGACTTTTTGTTTAACTCACACAGAACACTATCGGTCCTGATGAGAGCGAGGTGGAGGTTTCAGGAAGGGTCGAGTTCCACTGGGGTCCTGACTCTTCAAATGGAACATCTAATGACAAGGTCACTACCTGTAGAAACTCAGTACAAGGGAAGGTACTCCTGGCCGACGATCAAGGTAAGTGAATGTTGGTGCTTTGTTTAGTAGTATGCCAGATAATGTAGTCACTGTACAGTACTGTATGTGCTTTTACCACTGCTAGTGAGTTGAGCATAATGGTCTATATTTTGTGACTGAATTTTTCAGTGAGTGTTTCTCTAGGCATGTGATAACCCAGTTGACTGGTCAGTGATTAAGAAAGGATGCTGGATACTTAATATTCTGGATTTTCAAAAACTAGACCCAAGATCAGGTCCCTTAAGACTGTTAACTATCAAGATGAAAATTTCAGGTTATGTGTGTCATAGAGTGGACCGCTTGAGCACTGGCTGTTGCAACATTGCAGTTGATACGACCCGCCGTTATGCTTGTGACACTTGCAATGCCCATGGGTGTTGTGCTATCTATGAATATTGTGTGTCCTGCTGTCTGCATCCTGATAAGGTGAGGATCATGGGGTTAATCATTTATTGTAGTATAGTAGTAGTATTCATTTGTCCTGTGTAAGTTAACTTTTCATATAATTAAAGTATCTACACTGCTGTTTATCCATTTATTCCACTTGACAACTTATTCCACTTGACAACTTTTTTCAGTGTCTTATGGTAGGGTTTTATTTTTGTATTTTGTATTGCTGTAATTTTATTCTTATTGCATTTATGTACTTTCAGAAATCATTACTAAAGAAGGTTTTGGGTCAAATTAGTGAGAACAGTCCACTGTACGCATCAGTGTCTGACCACTTTGAGCTGTGCCTGGTGAAGTGTCGCACATCTAGTCAGTCAGTGCAACACGAGACCCTCTACATTGATCCTCGAGCCAAGCACTGCTACAGCCAGGGTCCCCCACCACTCAGTAACAATGAAACATGAGGAAAATAAGATTGTGTAGTTTGGACACATTAGGGGCAATGTCATTTTAATATGCTTCCCAATACAAAACCCTTCACACAGACCCCAGGAGCTCAGCACTCCTACAGTCAGTTTCTCTGTCTCTCAGCAGCCAGAAGAAAATGAGGTTGTGTAGTTGAAGGGTCTTGCTATTTTAAAATGCTTCCCATTATCATCATTGTTCATAATCCGTTTTTTACAGTTCAACTCGATGAAAAAGTGTGGGAATGGCTGTGGAATGATACTTATGCATATAGTGTTATGTAGAAAACAAAGAATTTTCATTAGAAAATTTTTTCAGTTATAGAATTGGTTGCTATTCATTAATAATAAGAAAAAATTATATATTTAATTGTCTTTTATATAACAAAATAAAAATATTGCACAATGATACAAGAAAAACTATTGGTTAATATTACTCTATATTATACTTATAGTATCTATATTTTGAGAACTTCTTTAAATTTCATTGATAGCTGTATTTGACCATACAACACGTGTGTGAATTGATGAAACTTTGGTATATTTTGTCTATATATTATGAGCAGCAAGCTTATATAATGACATATACAGTATATATATTTATATACAGTATGTGTACTGTATTGTAGTAATCAATATTTCAGCAATTTTTTTCTATATCTCGGTGAAGTATAGTGGCACGGTGGTACAGGTAGAATTATTTTTTCACATATCTTGGTTATTGTCAGTAAGGTATTGAAACTAATTATGCACCTTAAATCTCTGCATTATCTCGCTTTGTTTTACTTATGTCAATCAGTACAGCATCTCAATCTTTCTAAGAGTTCTTGTCTCTGTTTACCGGCCTTACTTCATTCCCTACTACTATTTTATGGGAGGACCAAGCACACCACACTTCAGTCATAGGTGGTTGTACTGTACTGTACAAGTTTCCTTACCCCATCTCATCCTCTTAGTCATTTCTTACAACATGCAAGGAATATGGAGGTTTGAAGGGAGTCTAGGGTGGAGTAGTAGTGTGTTCCTTTAGCTAAGTCCCTCAGTACGAGTCCTCCCACACTCCTCTCATCCACTGAATTATAAGTTCCTGGTCATTCCAAGTTACATATTACATACTCAAAGATTTAACATTGGCATTTGAATCACTTGACTTTTTTCTTGTAATTCCTAATCTCTTTTATTTTACTTTTTAATAAAATAGGCAGTTTATATATTGTAGAGAATGTGTGCGTGCCCACTGTGTCGCCAGATCTAGTTTCATGTTTAATTTTGCTTTTGACATAATCAATGACTAGAAAAATAACCTTGTTGAGTATAAAAGTTTTGCTTATGTTCTTAATTTAAAGTCATACAATTCAAATCCACTTTTATACGAGTCATTTAAAAACAAATATATTCCCCTTTGAGGAGTTAAATCAATGTAATGTAGAAGACTTTGTTGTTGTTAGTTCATACATTATTTCTAAAGATAACATTATTTGTTCTGCCTTGCACAGTTTATAAGTTGGAAACCTTCTAAGGGAATTCTTATGGTAGTGTTGGGCCATCACGCACACAGTGGGCACCTCTGTTGATAAAATATATTAATATGTACCCTGCAATCTGCCTCTCTGGGGCTCAAACTCACAGCTTCTGGGTTTAGTGTCTTGAATTTAACCATACAAGTTGTAGTAAAATTTTCCAATCATGTTATAATTGTTTTACTGTAAGGTATGTATTCTATAATCCATATTAGATGTTGTGACAGCTAAATCTTGACCAAGTTTGATGAAGCTGTACAGCAGATTGTTATTATAATACTGTTTTAGAGAGCAGGAATGCAGCAGTTGGTCAGTAAGTACAGTATATTGATACAGCTGTCACCACTGTTAACCTATTTTAAACATTCTGTACTGTATTTAATTTTTACTAAGTTATTTTTAGTGTACTTTAATCCTCTGACTTTTACAAATTTTAACATTTGACTTCAATGGAAATGAGTCACCATTTTATTTTTAGATTTTATCATATTAATAAATGCTTGAATCATAACATATTTTAATGTACAGTATATTGATTCATTAAAGTAAAGAATAGCATCAGAACAGTGATATGCAGGTCTGAGGTTGGAAGAGTAAAGGATTGGAGCCACAATTGGTAGCACCACTTAAATTCATAATAACATACAGTAGTAATGTTTCTGGAGACCACTGACAGGATTTTTGTTTTTGTTTTAAACTGAAACATGGAGCAGTAAGTGTTATCAAGACATATATTGTAGACACTCCTGTCTATCAATCAACCATACTCTGCTCCCAGCTCAACAAGGTGTTAGAGCTGCACCAATTAATTTAAGTTAGAGAGACTCGGCTACAGGTAGATAACAAGTGAGGAACAAACTGGTAGTGGACAGCAAAGGAAGAGATAAGTTAGTAAAGTGAATGTTTATGACTGTGTTTACCTCTCTTCCCTAATGTGAGGCTTTTTGAAAACAGATAACAAAGTTCAGTGTGTACTGTATACCAGTTTATTCATACATACTGTACTATGCTGTTGTGCTGAGTGCTGGAGTATTGTACTTTAATTTTATTGTTAACCTCAAAATTTGGCAGCAGTTATTGTGTTCCGAACAGTTGTGACACCAGATGATGTATTTAGTGGATGTTCACTTGAGGGAAAGGATGAACTTTAACTAGGAAAAAATAAAGATTTTTTTTTTTTTCCCCCAGTTGTGTTGAAAGTAAATTTTAGAGAATAATTGTGTCGCCTGTAGCTCATACCACCACTTAAAAGAGGCTGTCCCATATAAAATTTCTGAAAAAAATTCCTGTTTCTTACAGCTCCTGAAAACTTCACTTGTCAGAGGCTCAACAGCAGTACTTTAAGAATGTGCAAAAAAACAAACAAAAAACATTGTGCATGTTGTGTACTTTTATATTACATAACCCAGTTTACGCACAAATTCTCTCATTTTGTACATCTTTAATAACTTAAGGTTCATGCATAGACTTATCATAACATCATTCATTGTAAAATGTATGTGATGAATAAATGTGCAACTTTAAGAAATGTAAATGTTTTATGTAACTTTATCAGGGCATTACAAAAATATATTGATGAATATTATTGATGTTAATTGACTATGGCTGACAGTTGACTGCAGCAAATATAATTTTAACTTCCATGTTAGTACAAAATACAAAGGATTCAGTGTTTAGCTCTCGTCTTCTACATTTAATTTCTGTATTATTCAAACATGAAGTTAACAAGTTACAGGGAAGACCCAAATTTGTAGGTTTTAAATTACTGTATTTTTTGGGTAGTTATGCCAGATGTGTGAGTCATGTAATCAAGTGTGTGCTGTGGATGTGCATTAGGGCACTTGTCCCACACTTGGGCCAACCCCAGCCAAATAACTTGCATTTATAGTTTCTCAGCAAAAGTTATCAATTTTTTTTGTATGATTTGGAGTTAGTGATTATTCCTATGATCTCCCTCTCTCTAAGGTTTATGGTTCAAGAAGTTGAGTCATAGGCCTATAATGCAAACTTTTGAACAGAGCTAATTGAGAAGTTGGGCTTTATGACAGCAATCACATTATGGTGAACTTTGCCAAGTGACCCGGTCAGTCCTCAGACATTGTGCTTTAGAAACTACCACATCCCCAGTCCACAGCTGCTACAATTAATCAGTACTGTATGAGCTGAAAAATGTTCCAGGTGCTTATCTTAATAGCTGTCAAAGAATTTTGTATGGTGAACAATCGATTGAACAGCTACTCTGGTCACTTGTGGATAAACAAAGGATTTGTAAGATTTTCCCCCACACAACTTCTGTACTTCTCTCTCTCACCATGAAAGGTGTTGCTGTAATTAAAAAAATTGACCCTCGAGAAGTTCTGGTTTAAGTATATTGGGACAGGGACAGATGGATAGCCACCTCCATGAAGGATTGGAGGATGGCACACACAGGTACTGTTCTGTAATCCATATTCCCTCAGTAGACTCTGTGCTGTCCATTGTTATATATAGTGCAACAGAAAATTATAAAGCCGAGTGCTCTGTATGCAAACTAACTCTTGGTCTTATTTAAGTGAAGAATAATGACTGCTAGTAAGTCTGTTTCAGAATATTTGCCTCAAAGCATGTGTGTGTACTTTGCAAAATATTTTTATTACCCTGAAATGTACATTATTGTATATTACACAAAGTTAAGGAAATTTGTTTGTTTTTTTAAGACATACATACCAGTATATGTACCAGGTATATATGGATCATAGACATTAGATAAGCTAATAGTAAGAGGATAAATGGTGCACACAGGAAGGAATTAACTTATAGAAAAGGAATGTAGAGTTCATGTGTGTGTGTTGTAGGTGAAGTATATAGAGAAGAAACAGTAAGGCTTGGAGGGACAGTTTTCTCATCTACCCACAAGGCAATAAAAGAGTTACTTATCAACATTATTCCATGCCCAGCTTGGTAAACGGGCACAAAACCTCTCCCACTAATACTGTGTGGAAAGACTAGGTTGAGAATTATATATAACTGAGCATACAGTATTACAAAATCCCTGTTGGACTTACAGTGTAGCCTAAAAATAGTGTAAGACAAAGTTTTTTTTTTTTCCCCACAAAGGTGAATTATGTTTATTTCAAATATTGTACAGTAGTTAGTTGGGCAAAGTAAAGAATTTCTGAGAAACATTCGGTAACCTAAATATGTGACTAAAATTATATTATTCAGTACCAGAAAATAATGTTGGAAAGAAATTATGAAAGTGGATGTACTGTACTGTATAACAACACGAGTAAATTGCTTTATAGCTTCAGTTATGGACACTAGATTGAAGCTATACCTGTCTATCTCTTTCAACAAAAATTTGATTGTAAATGGATTTCCAAGTTACAAAATCTTGGAAGCTGATTCCTGGGTTTAAGACAATCAATTAAAATTCTGAATTTTTTAATGTATTAATAGCTTAAAATAACAAAACAAAGATTAATAATTTTTTCCACAAACACCTGTGGAAATAATATAATATGGCACTTAACTTCTAATAACACATTTAAACTCGGAAGGCAGGAACCTCGAGCGAGACTACATTACATATTGATGTGTCCACCGTCCATACACACACTTGCTTATTCAACACCAAAAACTCTTACAAAAGTGCAGTGTTAAAAACTGATCATTATAATTAATAAAATTTTACTTATCAAGGACAGTAGTATATTGCCTTACCTGACTAATTATTTTATAGGATGGTACTGTACTACTTTAGTGGTCTTCAAGAGTTAATGTTATTATGTAAACTGTACATTCAAACCAGTGCCAACATGTAAAGATTACTTCACTCCTTGGAAGAGCCACGTCTTCTACCCTTGATGTAAAGTCTTCCCTTTCACAGAGTTCCAGTACACTAGCAGTCTTCAATAATTTACCCACATTATAGTACGTACTGTATAATTATCCATCACCATTGAGCTTACATTGTACAGTAAGTACTTTAGCATTGATATTCCAGGGGTAACTTGACACAATTATAATTATTGGACAACCCCCAGTCTGGTGGTATGATATTCTAGATAAGCAGATGTATGTTAAGTCAATGTACTACTGTACTGTATATGTAATTTTTGAGGCTCCAATTCCAAAGCATTAAATACCAAGCTGGTGGACAAGCACTTTCATACATTTACCACTTACTATAATACTACAATGTACTACAGGATATAGACATTCTGGGTGTACAAAAAACTAAAATAATATCATCACAGACTAACTACTGAGAGCACTGTATAAAATATTGTCATGACTAAATCAGAGACCAACACAAGCATGTTAATGGTCTATTTAGGTAAGTGGAATGTATAGTGTGAACACCATACCACCACAGGCTACTGACTACTTCCAGGAAAATTTGTATGTAATAGTAATTAGAACACTACTTGAAGGTTTCTGCTTTTAGATTACTGTATATCTAAAAGTTTTCATTTACAAAGAACATAATATGAATTTACTGTGGCTATATAATTACTAGGCCCACCCCTCGTGTGGCAGGTAAATCAATTATAATTAACCTGTATAACAAAATAAGAGTACTGTACTTACTCATGATAAAGAAAAGTTGGGTCTCATCTGGAAGCAGGCACCCTCCTGGTAGGTGTGTTGCATAATAACAGGTGTTCCGGTGAGGGGTGCAGTTCAGACTTGATGCCATACGCAAGATATAAATGTGTTTTTTCTCTTCTATGTATTTATTTTTCATAAATTCACCACTAGCTTTGTATAATATACTGCATACCATTTTTTTTTTTAATACAACATTAATTTTAAAGTTAAAGTGAGGTTCTAATGCAATAATTATTGTGGTAAATTGCAGTCTTGCCTCAATGCTGAGGTTGAAGTGGTGCTGGCATTAACATATCATACTGTACTCTCTTCTTCAACATGATGAAGCACACTGACTTATTCACACACACAAAATTTCTATGCTGTATGACAACACTTGAGGGCTTGCCATTTAAAACTGCCATAACTAGTATTTGCCCGCCAAATTGCCGAGCGTGAACTTTGAAGGCAGAAACCCTATCCCTGTACCGAACAATATACTGTATACAGTCAGTAAAATAAGTATCGACCACCTCAAGGTCACTGGAACAGAAAATGAAAGTTAACAACCAACTGATGCCGGTAACCACAGTCTTGACATAATGGCTCATATTGTTAGGCACAGCAGAGTGGTTGAAACTTTTTTTATTGACTGTACTGTACCAGCTGCAGTGAAACGGTTAAATATTTTCCTTAAAGGTGTTCATTATCTCAATGATGCCAATCTTACAAATTATTGGTTCCTACACCATGCAACAAAAACGTGGTAATAAACTTTGTAATTAAAATACAGTATGATTCTACACAACCATGAATGTTTACTTGAGCACCAGTGAAAGTTATTATGCTCCACGTACAGTTTCACACAGATATATAGAGCTTTCTCCTGTGACAGAGGTATGCCACAATGACCCAGATACTCGTACCCCATAAGTTCATGAGGAGAAAATAAGCATGGTATTGTTTAACAGGTTCCCAGAACCAGGGGAATAACCCATTACAAACTTCGTGACCTACGTACAGCAGGATGGCGTTCATACCTGTGGGGAGAAAAGGGTCTTGTGGAAATTGATGTCAAACACTTATGTCAATCTCACCTGACCAGCATGAGTGGAGATTTGGAATCTCAGATGTCAGTGGATTGGTAATTAATAACAAGAGTTTATGGATTAAGTGGTCCAAGAGATATGGATCATCTGGATGATAATGCACCTTCATGTTCAGCACAGCACTGCAGAGTTCCTGGACTAATATAGGGGCTAGAGAGCTTTGTTTCCTTGTAATTTAAATAAGATACATTTAGGTCTCCCCACCCCTAATTATTATCCACTGACGATTTCTACTTTTTCTTATTCATCTTTCACTTCCCATTTTCCTCTAAAAAAACCATCTCGGCAGACCCTGATCTGTTGTACACTTTTTTCAGTGTTACACAGTACTGTTTCCTGAATATCCATCCTCCTCTAATCCAGTACTGTACTATCCTCATTTATTCTTCACTTTTGTAGTTCCCAAATGTGACTGAGCATATGCACCAAACTTATGATGAACAAAGTTGAGACGTGATGTAATGTAATATAGCTAAGTTATGATACAATGTAATAAGTACTTACCAGGATATCTGAATGGGTTGCCACTCCACCATTTCCACTTGTCTATGACCAAGTACAAGAATGACAGCAGGAGGAAAGCAAAGCAGGCTGTGGTCAACACAAACGACAGAGACCAAAGGTTCTTGTTCACAGGAATTGGACCACCTTCCTTACGCCAGCCACAGATGAAACCTGCTAGCATGCCCTAGAAAAAGCAAAAGAGGTAGAAACTTAGGAAGAAATACCATAGCAAAACCCTATCTTTAAAAACTGATATGTACAGTACATTTATATGGTTGTCGTGTTGAAATTGCACTAAAAATTTAAGGTGACAAGAGTGTATTTATGTGCAAATACTGTGTCATATAAGCTGGTAAAAAGGAAAAGAATTAGACAGAGGCTACCTACAGTAATCTCCTGCAGTTGACAAAGGCTGGGTCTATTGGGAACAAAGGCATTTTATAATGTATAAAAATCCTAACATTACACAGAGCAAGTACAGTATTAAAAATATTATACAGTACTATATTCCCTTAAAGCTCGCTGGGGTTAGGTAAAATGGACCCTGAGAGAAAGCAAAATCCTCGAGTTTTTGATGCCAGTCCCAGGAGTGTGCAAAATACATACCCTGTATACTCCTGTATAAATAGCTATATGCACATGTATAACAACATTATGTATGCACAAGAAAATATAATAAATATGAAATAAGTTAAATAAACAAACATGAAATAACACTGTACGGACATTAGGCCCACACTGTGATAGTGTGCTAGTGACAATGCAGAGACAATACCTCTGAAACATCAGCTGATCTGGTGCACAGGATATAAACAATCCCTGTACTGGACAGTTCCTAGTGAACATGCCCGGTACCGATAAATATTTGTAATGTGTATACTGTAGGTACCTATACGTATAATTACTGTATAACCTTTTGTATTAAATTAGGTAAATTTTATTAATAATACCAACAAATGTATGATAATTAATAGGTCCATAAATTGATAGTGAGCTGTGGTTGAGAGAAACATGATAGCATATAGCCAGTGATTTGGCTTTGCCAGTACAGTAGGCTATTGAATCTGCAAAAATTCTTTTTCCAAAATATACCTTGTTAATTATAGGATGCATCTTTTGAACTGGGAAATATGGTGCTTTGTATTGTCTGTAGTGTTGACTCCTCTTGATACCTGACACACAGCCTCAGATTTATTTTCCATGGCAATCCGTGAGTTTCTGAGGGACACAAGCTTTAAAACTGCAAGCTTTAAGGGAATAATGTACTATAAATTATAATAAGCAGTGTAATGAAGCTCCTCTTAGCAATATACTGCAAATATGTGTAGAAAATTATATACCCAACTGTACAAGATTTTCATGAGCAAGTGTGAGCATGAACATTACATTTCCCCAAAAAATTTTGTTTTTCACCAAAGATCATAGTACTATACTGTATTTAAAATTTCAATTACACTGTAGACTATCTCATCCATTTAAACACATTTTCAATTTCCAGAAAAAAGGTATTCTGTCACATTTAAGGTTACTTCATAGATTTTGTTCAACTTTCATACAAAGGTACTTCTTTACATGCTGGTTAAGGATCTGGCTTCCAAATCTTAAAATTTGAAAAATTATTGAGCGTTAAAAAGATTTAAAACATTTAGAATACTGTACAGTATACGTAAAGACAAAGAACATGTAAGAGCTGGACTTATCAGAGTACGTATATTCATACATACTGTACTTCATATGTCTGGCAGTGGCCGGCACTTCCCAGTTACCTCTAGGCAAGCACACTATTGTTGGTAGTAAATGTTTATGTTTACTGCTCATGCATATTTTATTTTATTTTATTTTTATGGCCGATATATTCTCGTACATACTGTGCACAAAAACCTTTAGGACACCCAGGCTTTACGTAATCAGGCTAATAATAATTGTACAAATTACATGACTTGTAAGGGCTGCTGCCAGGATAATAATCACACTCTTGGTTACTTAGCTGTGCACACCCCGCACTGCTCATCAACTGCAACAAGTTGTATCAATGTTAAGAGACAACAAGAGTAGTGACTTACACAAGAAGCTCCCCAAGCCATCCAGTGTTTAACACGTGATCCATGGTCCTGGTAGGTGATAATGATGCGTCCTGCTGCTGCTCCCAACTGTACCTGATGGGTTTACAGTGAAGGAAAATATGTGAGAGAAGTGTCAGTGTGGAATACCGTTATGCTAGAACAAAGATCATTTTTTTTACTGCATAGAGAAAATGAACCATAAATCCAAGACAGTTAGGTTCTGTTTAACAATTAATATGTATTAATGAAAAATTGCTTGATATATGAAGGGACTCGTTTTAAAAATTGCTCCAGCCCAAAATATTTCCACCCTGCCATCAGTCACTGGTGTAGAACATGGACACAAATGCCAAGTGCTACAAATGGCAATATTTTGTCTGTGGTGCCAAGAGCAACCTGAAGTAGCAGTACAATGATAAAAACCTAACACAAACCTAACTTGCTAAAAAATATTTTTATTTATCACAGCATTCATTACAAAAATTATATTATTTATTGGTGAGAAAGCATCTCACAGTGCAGTGTGGGTGTGACATCAGTCCACATGATATTTAGATGGAAGCAGAAAACATGGAACTCTATATTGATAATACCAACAGTTTACCACTTATCATAATATGAAGAATATAGTTATTTGACAGTAGTAAAACTAATTTAATTTTTAATATTTCCTCTTTACATACTCACCAAGTGCTGTAACTACAGTACACTCGTCCTTTTAGTGATAGCCAGCCAATGTAAGCACATCAGTCACCCATTCTACCACACACTGCCAAGTCAGGCAAATATGCACCCAAGCAACTCAATTTGTCTTATTTACTTTTAAGTTTTATATAGAAACAATATGGAACAGCTTAAGTTCTGAGAGATGAAAAAGAAGTAGTGAGTGCAGTACCATCACTAATGTACTGTATTTGTCTTGAGACACTTTCAGGACAGCACACCTGGTTAGAATCCACAATTTGTTCTGAGAGAAAAAAAAAAGCTGCTGGACAGCTCTAGTCCACAGGTGGTACTGGCCAGCACCCAGAAAACAAATGCTGCCATATTGTCTAAGCTCAATAACTAGCCAGACTGGTCAACCAGCCACTGATACATCAACAAATGAATAGCAGATTGGCAATGCAGTGTGAGTATACTGTAGCACCAAAATAGAACTTACTGTTAACACTGTTGTAAGAATACCCAAGAAGCCTTCAGGATCATAAGGCTCATCATTGTTGTAGATTATCCTGCAGGTGGGATGAGAATACATGTGTGCCTCGCCAAGTATCATCTTATCCACATATCCAGCAGCACCGCCGGTACAGTTGCCGTGTTGTCCTCCATCATGCAAGCCCCCAGGACCCAGGTAACCACTGGCAACAAAATAACACTACTGTATATCATTCCTGGATCTGTTATTTACTGATGTTCATTATATGTACTGAGTGAAGAGGCTATATAAATATCACGGTTTTCTTGAGCTACTTATATATTAAATTTATCTGCCTACCCTACCTCTAGCAACCTAATCAACACTCAGTTTAAAAGTGGAAGCCTCAAGTATACAAACTTCTTTTGTTAATATCTATCCAGGTGAATTAATGTGTTTATATGCAATATTTCTTATCATGATCTTCATATTTTAATTTCGGATTCTAAAATAAGCAGTACAGAGTTCTTTATCCTGCTATCTCTTCCAAGACCAATGGTATAGACAAGAGTAAAAACACCAGGCTTCCCTAACAGAACACAACAGTAACTTTCTTTATCCAATCATAATCAATGAAACAAAGTGATTCACTACTTCCAGATTCCAATCTTTTTATCATGATTGTTCTTCATAAAGAAAAATGTCCACTCATGAAAATCACGTACAAACTCTACTACAAACATACGTGGGACATCCTGGGACAGAAAGGCTGAATGTGATAACTGAATGGATGACAACCAACACGACGGTGATTACCCACTGCACTCCTGACCACACGATGTCACGTATTTTCCAATACCACACATACTGTAATGACAAGGAATGTGTGAGGAAATTAGCATAATATAATATCGATGTGCTTACAACAAACAGACAGTATTAATGATTGGAGAGGATAGATGTGCTGGTCATGTGTGATTGTGCAGTGCTGAGAACATTATAACAGAACACATCTGGTAAGGCAGTGAGAAAGAATTAATAATATTGAATTAGGGAGAAGCCATCATGAACCAAGTAGAAAAGTGGAAATTGTTATTACATTTTTCACAATTGTAAGTCATTTTCTATACGGTGTAGTAGGGTGGCCAGAATCAAGAGCACCACTGATATCTGATGCCCCACCTCAATCAATCTATTTACTGTAACAAATGTTTTCTATGGTGCTCCCCTCCCTCAACAAAGACAAAAGATCTCTCTCTAGTTTATCAATACCAGTTAACACATCCCAGCATCATACATCATCAGCACATCCATTCCCATACATTATTTACCACCATGTTAATCAGTTCACCAGTCTTCACGCAGAAAGTGAATGGAGAATAACTGTATCATGGAAATCTTCTAACACACACTCACACATGAAGTCATCATGCATTAGATCAGTCATTTTTGCCTTCAAGCATCAATAGCCTTCATGACTGCAAGGAGGCAAGTAGGTAATAGGCAGGCTAATGTGTTATTATAGTAGTTGTTGATGCCCCTCACAAGACACGAGGAAGACAGTACAACAAGAGGTGAGGTGCTGCTGACTTTGGGGAAGAGTACTGGGAGTCCTCGTTATATAACTATAATGGAAGCAGAACCCCATAAAAGAAATACCAATTTATAAGTAAAAATTATGGATGCATTTCACAGCCTATACACTAGTGCCCTCTATCCCATTTCCATCAGTTATATTCAATTATGTATACTGTATACAAATGTATAAAATGAAAATACAATTACCTGCCATATTCAAATAAATATAATTATTATTTTTTTTAATTACCTTTGGTATGAATACAGGGACTATTTGTGTTACCTTACTTAAACCTGGTGTGGCTGTGCACTACACTATAAAAACAAAACACTGGGTAACAATTTGTAGTACAGTATTGTACTGTATGTATATAGATTTACAGTATGTACTGTACTCAACACTAGTGTACACCAGTAAACAAATTATAAAGGTACAATAATACAAAATAATTTATGCACCACTCATACCTCCTGAGTAGTGGCTGAGATGCTATGGTGCTGAGAGGGGCAATATGACTGACTCAAAACTTGTTCTCTCACACACAATTAATTAGGCTGAACTTTTCTTGAACATAGTGTATATTTGGTAGAAACAAGAGTCCTCACATAAGGATGAATTTTCAGATGTTTAACAGTACATTAGTCTATTTGATGCCACTTTCAAAATGGTAAAACTTCCTTCTTTTAAATATGTAAAAAAAAAAGAGTCACAATAAGGGTGTAGGGTATGGCTTAACACTCAACCCCTTCACTATGACAATGCCACTTTTACCCTGTACTACCGGGTAGGTTTTGTGGATAACACCAGACAATTCTATCCAGCACAGAGAGGCAAAAACTGAACAGAATCAAAAGAATACGAAGTTGTTTGTGGGGGAAAAAAGACCAACCTCTGGAGACTCCTGAGGGTTCATAAAGTAAACTTCCATTAATGCAGTGATGAAGTAGCAGATGGAAAAGCGCTGAAGCACACCCATAATCCTGAGGGTGGGTATGTAATTGTGCCCATTTTCACTGAAAAATTAACAAATATAAAATACAAATGCTCTCCAAAAAGTCTAACTGTATAGCGTCTACTCATAAACAGTGGTGAGGTACAACTCAGCTGGACATGCCTAAGACTCTACTACAGGTATTAAAGTACTCAACTTTCTCATACTTGATAAGTTTTCTATTCTCTTTCCTGATTCTCTTAACTTGTTACCTTGTTTCTGTTTCACTCTTCTTACTTTATCTACAAAAGCAACTCCAATTATTTGACCATATTTCTATAACTGGAAGCAAACAGATGTAAAGTGTTTTCTACTTATGAAAACCACAAGAGCAAGATGCAGACAGTTAGCGTTGGGACAGAGAGTTTTAACACTTAAAGATGTGGAGTTGGTCAGTACAGTAGTTGAAAAGTTTGGCCATGGTTCTTCATTTAGTAACTTCCTAGAAAAATGTTCATAGATGGTAGAATCCATTAGAGGTGAAGATTAATATATGAAATTCTTGTGTGAACTGAACACTGGTCAGGAAGTTTGTTGTAGCGATGTGAAAAAACAATATAGTACATGTAAGAGAAAGATATGCCATTAAGAAAATGTTTAAGGTGATGGCAACTTTGGTTAGGAATAAAATTCACATTTTCCCCCTTAATATAACATGACCATGCCTTCTTTTGTCCCCCCCCCCCCTTCTAGTTATTTAGTAAGAATTTCAATGCCATCAGTGGAAGAACTCTACTATATAAGTCAATTTCAAAATTAACAAGATGGAAATATCACAACAGAAAATCAAAACATTAAATTTGTGACAATATACAGTACTTTGCTTTTCATTTGCCAAATAACATTTAAAAAGTAAAAAGACAACATGGATGATTACTGATCCTGAAATCCCAGCTAAAAGACATGCATAGATCAAGCAACTTTAATTACAGAACACAACCTACAGAGTTGAAAACCCAGGTCTCCAGACTGCCCATGTGTGTAACTGGTCATAGTCGGAACACGTCTAAAATTATCAACCAATCCAGAAAATTTCCCATATTTGTTATTCCTTTCTAACTGCAACCTTAAGCCCCCAAAATGTAGACTGTGAAGGAGTGATAACCATGTAGCTCATGTGGCTGGAAGCTTAAGTGATCTTGGCTACTGAGGATATAGTTAACAAAAAGCAAATGTGAGGTTTTCCTGGTAGAGCAGCAGCAAGACTCTTTAGCCTTCAGTGGTAGCTGACAATTAACAATATGCTCTCTTGAGGGGTAACCTATGGTTGAAGTCAGGATGGATTAACTAATAGTTTCTGAATTAGTTGGATACTTTAGATTTGTTCTAATCCAGCACCCATCAAACATGTCAGGGTTACTGAGACAGTTTTACAACCCTGTAGAATGTGTACTATAACTGGAGTCACCTAAAATGTGCTTAGGCCATAAATACTGTATGATCATCATAACTTACAGTTTTAAGCCTTACATCCTTACCTATTAATGAAAAGACCTAAAGCAAATAGGATAATGCACCTCTTGAGTATCTTGAGAACCATGCGGTACCTCTTGGTGGTCCGCTTCAGCTGTGACCGCACCGAGAATATCAAACTGACACCCATTATCCACATGAACCTGAGGAATGAATGTTGTCTGATGTAAGTAAAACCCAGAGATCCTCAAGAGAATCCAAACATCAAAAAGAGTCCTCAGTGTCCTCAGAGAATGATGAACAATTGGTGCATGACTGTTACTAGCATATCATCAGTACAGTTTTACCACACAACTGTCTTTAATCTCGGTTTGTCTTGCCATCGTCATACCTTACTTCCTCTCTCTCACTCAACACAATTTCCCAACATGTAACAATGACATATATTCAATGTAAAATGAACATAAGGTAAAAACTTTCAATGTACAGTACCATAAGTTTTATATCATTACCGTCTATCAACTAAGACAAAACACCCCAAAAGTCATACCAGGGGAAGACCAAATCAGCAACAGAGAGACCATTCCAGCGAGCGTGTGAGAAGAAGTAGTATTTGGCCCCGCCATAGTTCACAAAGATCATGACCACTATGGCTATTCTGCAAAAAGCCAAATTAAAAATTCTATAAACAAAGCTAATTTAAGGGGAGAGGTTAAGTTAGGTTACACTAGGTTAGGTCAAAGTTTACATTCCTTGATGTGACCGGTAGATGGACCATCAGATAAAGATTAGACTGTCACTGGATTGAGTTAGGTTAGGTTGACTTAAGCTGTTGCCCATTAGATGCTTTAGAAAACTCCCTTGGTCAAGTGGTTGGAGCACACGTCCTTGTAAAGGTCAGCTCATTCCTCTCCTGCATCACTTTTTATTTTATCATATATTCTTCACAGCTTAACACATGTCTCTCATGGTAGATCTTCATACAATGTTGTATGTTTATGACAGATTTCCAATAAAAAAAAAATTAATTAAAATATATACAAAGGAAAGAAGAGAAATTAGTAGATTTAACTTGCCCTCTAAAAGTGTCCAGTGATTGCAAACGTCCTCCCTGCCTCATAGAATCAGGAACAGTAACTTGTGAAGATGACTCAACAGATGGCGGTAATGACCGAGAGGTTGAGGGGCTACTCTCCGATCCTGATGCAGCTACCAAAAGAGGGCTGTGTTCATCTACCACCTGTGATCTCTGGAATATTTACCAGACTCATGTAAATGCTGCTAAGGCGTAAACAAATTAATGACAATATGCTCGCTCGCTCGCTTACACACACACACACTGACCGAGCAAAATAATAACCTACAGAAATTCGCTTTAAAACATTTTCTGTACAGTCACTCAATTAACTATCTTTACATCAGGGGAAGGAAGGGGGGGGGGGGGGGAGACGAATTTCAGAATGAACACTGAACATTGCGATGTTCTGTTGTCTCGGTAAGGTTCTCAAATTCCTTAGTCCTTTGCATCATATTTGCTCAACATAATTTTGTAAAGATAGTTTTTTTGAGTGACTGTAAAATGAACTCCCATAAATTACAAAACAACTCTTGTTACATTTAAGATAGCTGTATACAACTGGAACTTTGAATCATTATGTAAATTAAATACAGGTCTTATTTTTGCATGGAGAAAGAATACAGTAACTTGATAGTCCTTACAACAGCTTGAGGTGAGCACGGAACATTCATGCGACGAATGAGGAACTTTGCACACTGCCACATGAAGACCAGCATGAAGAAGAAAATAGCCGCGGTGATCAGAGCTGAAAATTCAAACTGGTTAACTCATTTAAGTCACCTCAGTACAGATACAGAGAACATGAAATGACATAAAAACTAAGCTGGGGAAAGAAAAATCCAAGCTTATTTCACCTGAGAATTAACCACTCTAATGCTATTTGGGGGGAGGGGGGGGGGGCAGGGATGAGGTTAGGTTAGGATAGGTTAGGTCAGCCTTATGGTAGCTAATCATTAGGTGAAACAAGCTGGAATAAACATTCTTCAGGTCCATACTTAAGAAATACTTGATTCTACAATACAGTGACTAAAGAAATGTTTATGAACAGATGAGGAAAGAGGAACTGGTAGAGAATTAGATATATAGATGGGTAAAAATATGTGAGAACATGCAAGAAAAAGTGAGAAACCAGGAACAAATTATTTTACATTAATATATACTAAGTAATCTACGGAGTGTTGCATGAGTGTAACGACATCTGGCTTACACAAGGTCACTCCTTCCCCCAACAGTATTATTCAGTAATTTTAAGAGTTGTTAATTTTACTTACGGAGAAATTCATTCTGGGCTTTATGGAGGATTTTGACTTGTGACACATTACTCGTGTTGATTCCCAGCTGGTAGGTGCCGTACTCTCCAAAATGATAGAAGAATCTGCCAGATAGACACAAAGATTTCATATACAGTATAATTGTTGGCACAGTACTACAGATAACATGGTACACCCCTCCTCTACCCATCACCATATGCTACTATATTATTTATGTACTACTAAATTAATGATGGACAATACTGTAGCACATATTTCATGCCAGGCGGTTGTGAAAATTTATTCAGAAGACACTGGTACAGTACTGTACTGTATGTATGTATGTATCCGAAACTGGAACAGGATAGTACAAGGAGTCCCCGGGTTATGAATGTGTTCCGTTCCTGAGGACATTCTTAAGTCGGACTTGTATGTAAGTTGTAACACATGCTGTGTGCATACTGTACTTACAGAACAATGATTAAAATCTCACTATATCATAGCCTAAGTCCTTATATACATCTAAACTCACTTAATTTAAGACAAAAGAAGAAAGAGAATGACAAAATACAGTAAATGAAACTAAAAAATAAGTCATCCAGTAAATAAAATACTAAAATTTAAAGTTTAACCTCGTTCGTATTGCCGGGCGTTTGTACGTCAGGGACTCACTGTGCAGTATTGCATCACAACACTTGTCCTCTCTCACTTTTACACTAAGTATGAAAACATGCATAGCCGTAAAAAAATATTCTCAAACGCTCCATCATACAATATGACAAAATGAACGAGAAATCGGAAACAAACTGAAAGAGGGAGACAAGGTAGAGCAACACACATGCACGCACGCATACACACGCACACGGCCATTTAATTTTGAGCAAATCCTACATACGTGTGAAGGTCACTTCCATCTTTATTTCTGATGAACAGTTCAGTTGGATATGTTGTGTTGACCACTAGAGCTTGAGAGGTGGTGGGGGCAAGGGTCAGGTATGGCCATGGTGGACACTGTTGAGTAAGTCAAGAAATACATTAGCTATGTCACAGGTCTAGCTGTCCATGACACTTAGATGCTTATGGTGATAACGGCATTTTTGGATGAAGTTCAAATGAAGACTTTTTATAATTACAGTAATACCCCCAATTAGCTGGAAAAATTGCTGCAGAGCGTTTCCAGGTTTGAGAGGTTTCCAGGTACTGACACAAATACTCTTATCCCCAGATTTTTGGGGGCACTGGTGAATGTTTCCACATCTAAGCTACGCATCTGGCATGAAGCACCGTTGCTACAGAGGTTTAACTGCTGTCTGACAGAAACAGAACGGTATTTATTTATGTAAACTCAGCTGTACATGCACTGTACAGTATATTGTCAATAAAAAATATATAAAAATTCCAGGTAATGGAAAGATCCAGGGATCACAGAATCTGACTAACAGGGAGATTACTGTATTGTACCTGCAAAAATGAGTTATCTGATGTTATTAACAGAGTTTTATAAATACAGTAATCTCTAAGCATACAGCACTGACCAAAGTGTATCATCACTCACCATCACTGTCCAGTCTTAAGCACATACTCCCTCACTTAGTTTATCACACCTACATCTGGTCTTCACCTCTTCATCAGTACAGTGCCCACTTTATTTCTTCAGATCAGTGTATTTGAACCAGATTATTTAATTAAGAGATTATTTACTAAACAATTTATACTGTCTATCCTGCCTTCAACTATCTCCAAGTAAACTAATTTCACTAAAATCTGTTCACTTGAACTTTGCAACAAAAACAGGGTCAGTTTGTAACAAGGCAGCTGATTGGCTGGCAGACGGAGACACGAAGAATAATTACAGTAATGTAATGCATAGTTCTTTAGTACAGTATTTACAGCAATCTAAATACAATCTATCATATTTATATTAAGATACTTCAAAGAGATAAAAACTTTACTGTGTTGATCTCTGATAATTTCTGCACTTGGGGAAGCAAAAATTTGCCTGTGAAATGCACTGTTATAAAAATATCACAAGAAAATAAGAACATGATGAAGAAGCTTAGCGATATAAACTCCCCCTCTCCAGGTGGTGTCGCGCAGCAAGGTGGAGGATGTAGCTGAGAAATTATTTAATCTTTTTCTTGTTCTTTTTATTATACAGATCTGCGCAGTACTTATCTTTCCTGTAAATTTCGCAAGTTAATTTTTGCTTCACCATGTGCAGAAATTATCAGTTTAACACTTTGTACTGTAGTGATTCCATCCGGCAGACAATCAGCTGCCCTGATACAAACTGACCCTAAGCCTCAGTTGCAATGTTCAAGAGAACAGACTATAGTTTGTATTATTCTAAAGAATCAATTACAACAATATGAAGTGATCTAGTATGTAACAATCTGTAATACTAAATGGTATACCCGTACAGTATATCTAATAGCCTCACCTTGTAACACTCAACAGCTTGTGCCCACAGCTGCAGATTATTGACAGGATCAGAATTGGAGACTTCAAGGCAGGCTTCCCCGAGAGTTAGGTGCTTAAGGTGATCCCCAGTGCCACAAGTAGTTGTGGAGGAGTCCACTAGTGACATGATGAAGGAATCCAGCACATAGGCCAAACCTTTGCCCAGTGTCAACTCTACTATTGATGCTGACTCTTGTGCAAGCCTGTTAGGAAAGTTAAAGTTAGCTAACATGGTAAACCTCTCTACTCCAAGTACATTGTGTGTGTGTGTGTGTGTGTATACTGTACTGCCATTCCTTTGCGAGTGTAAGAAGTACATGATATGTATACAGGTACTGTATTAATTTCTATAAACATACATACAGATACAAAACCACAACAAACAAGACTGCAATGTAGTGTACAATATGGGTCTGACCTTTCCAGCAACAGAAGGTGAGAGGAGGAACACTCACACGTCTGCTGTCACACACTATTCAGTACTATCTCTTACCCATAAGCTACCATGACAATACCCCCAGTACTTCATTGTATTAGTGACACAGATAACCAATGGTAGATACAATTATACTAGATTATATAAAACTGTCAATAAATACAGCACAAAACAAGAAATTAAATTATATATGGTAAACAGAACTGTGCTTTAGAGTATTTGGGATGGGATATACAGCAAGTGTACAAGCCAAGAAATATCAGGGTGTGAGACAAAGGAGTGCTGAAAAGCAATTTGGTGCTGCAAAATGAAATACTTGGATAAATACAATAAACTTTAGCATGGAAATAAGCATATGACAGCTTTGTTGTTTATCCAGTCACATTGCTTTACTGTTTACCATTGTTGTATACTGTACCTGCACTGTTTAGGCACACAGGAAACTCCCACAGCATACATACACCATACTGTCCTGTACCTACTATGTCTATATTCAGGGTCCGACTAATTACCCAAATGTACCGAAATGTAGCCAAATATAGCCGGAATGAAATCAAATAATGGTCCTACATGAATAAATCGGACTGCTAATCACTTCTCGACTAGTATTTGGTGTCAGAAAGTCACAAAAAATTGGAAAACTTACTTTAATCTGAGTTAATAGATCGAGTGAACGTACTTAACCTAACCTAACCTAACCTAACACAACACAACTCAGATTAAATTAAGTTTCCATTTTTTTTTTTACTTTATGACACCAAATAATAATCGAGAAGTGATTCACAGCCCGAATTACGCTTGTACGACCATCATTTGACTTCATTGCAGCTACATTTGGGTAATTCCTCGCTCCGTCGGTACATGTACGCGATCTATTAACTCAGATTAAAGTAAGTTTTCCAATTTTTTGTGACTTTCTGACACCAAATACTAGTCAAAAAGTGATTAGCAGTCCGATTTATTCATGTAGGACCATTATTTGACTTCATTGCGGCTATATTTGAGTACATTTGGGTAATTAGTCGGACCGCTATATTCATGCTAAACTGTATACCTGCAGTTTTATTTACATACCTATCCAACTGTAAACATGCTGGAATTGTACCGTGCTTAAAATGTTCTGGGAATGCGTAGTTTGGTCAAAACATCATCGTAGGCTTCAGGTGCGCTGAGATTACCCCTCGGAATAATAGATTAGGTTAGGTTAAGTTAGGTAGGTTTTGATCGAACTACACAGCCCCAGAACATTTTCATCACGGTACAATCTCAGCATGTGACTTGTATATTATTTGTCAATCAGGTGTCCCATTCCCTAATTATGTAACTGTATATTTTCAGCCTTCTGGCTGCTATGGTCTTTCAATAAACCATAAATTATTATTATGTAAAGGTCATGCCATCCTGAAGTCGTCATGTGTTTAAACGAATATTAACCCCAATCTAATCAAACCTAATCTGCAAGTGACATTTACGCCGTTAAATACATTACCCCCTAAACTACTCAGTACTAATTTTCTTATCTTCGCTGTAGTCATTAATATGTTACAGACATTACATATGAGGGATTTTAACACAGGCTTTACCCAAATAAACAATTTTAATTTACTGTAACATGCTTCAAGTCCCTATACCAATATTTGTTAACTAAACAATCAATTTTTACATTTAAATTATTACGCGTGAGGTTTTAAATCACGTAAACATGACTCAAGTCACTGCCTCTCGTGTCATTCACTTCTTATTGCCTTATACTGGGACCAATAATTGTGACACGTACGTAAACATATACAATTAAGTGTGATAAACTGATATATTCTTATTAAAATGACAAGTGAGTAAAGAGAAGTAAGAAAAGAGAGATAACACAAGATAAACTCACTGTACCTCAGCGGCCACATCAGCTGATCACTAGTTCTGTTTGTTGGTTTTGTGGTAACTCCCTCGTGACTCAGTACACCTTAATTTACAAACTCACAATTCCATTACTGTACTTCTAATTTTAAAACATATTTAATGTAGTACAGATTTTAATAAAAAAATTAACAGTAAATACTTGAGGTGATCCTTTGATTCATTAAACAACTTTTTAATAGTACCAAAACAGACAACTTCTAATTTCATCAACAAATTGGGTATGTACTGCCACCCAAAAAAAAAAAAATAATATAATTTCTCATTTTATAAAGAAAAACTCACTCATAAATAGAATTATTTCTTTATAACGCTTAACAACGATAAAAATTCTAATCTACGAAAATATTCACCACCAAGGCCACAGCGGGAATGTTTTCTTAATTTAATTTACCATTACCCCAATTAACAGCTTACTAGCCTAAGGCGGTGGGTCTTTTATTTGTGAACTTTATTCTCCAGTGATAGTACAGGAGGAAACCTGCCCTGCAGCGCCACACCGGGTAACACCCTTTTCACGTAGTTATTACGCCTGAAAATAACCATAACGATTTTTTTAAAATTACCTTCGTTGTTTCTTACCTTATGATCTGATAATGCAATTAAGTAAATCCACAAGTTGACAGTATGGTGTCCCTCTCAAAACTACTGGAACAATACTATCATAAATGACCTGGCAGGCTGACCCATGAAAAGCTTATCATGTCAGTGCTTGTGACGTTGTGTATGATATCGGGAGCATAAGGTTGACCCCGATCACGCTGTGTCAGGACTCAGGAGATGTTGGAAAGACCGCGTTGGTCTCTTTGATGGATACTGAGTGACAACTGTCGTGCCCCCCAATATCCAAGAGGTCGTCGTGGTAGTACAAGCGTCTAAAATTTGCAGGATGGCTACAGTATCCTGACAAGCTTGTGAATTTAATACGCCCCTGCATGATATCCATAAAGTACCTGTATAAGTTACATCTTTTGTTTATAAACAGGGGCGGATTCAGGGGGGTACTGGGGGTCCGGATCCCCTTTCCAACAAAAAATTACAATAGCTTTTCTTTAATGCAGTATTGTACTCAGGCGTTTTTGTATAGTAAAAAGTAATTACTATTGACCTCTGAATATCTCCTAATATCAAATGCACATGGCTTCAAAATGGTCATGATAATGGTCAGATTTAAAAAAGAAATTCGGGGGGGGGGGGGGGGGTGGCTTACAGGGCCCCACCCCTTGGGTGGACTCGCTGTGCTCACCATGTTCCCCAACCCATAACTTCTTGGACTCCCATCCCCCGCTTTTGATATTCCTGGATCTGCCCCTGTTATAAAGCCGTATTGTTCGTACTTGTCTTGTCAGTATCCAGCGCAGTTCCCCTCTGTAGTTTGGCGTGTGGTACGTGTTACCTCCACACTACTGTTTTCTTCCTCTTTGAGTTTACAGTACCTTGGGTTGTCGAACTTGTCGGTGTCATCTCTGTAGTGTTCAGCAGACTTAGTGTTCAGGATACAAACTGAGTTATATTGATGTTATATAAACCATTTGGCTGTACTGTATATACCAGATACTAGTGTTGGTGTCAGTGCTTCGTTTTCTTTGGTATCTCCAACCTGTTGCACTGGCTGGCTAGCTCTGTTCTGAAATTCTCCCCAGCTTTCACAGCGTGGTCTGTAGAGTACACCTTCCCACCACCCCCTTAATCACCTCCAACTAACAATTGTCTAGCGTGACCGTGACTTTAATCACTACATCACCCGCCTTCAGTAACCTACAACAAGCTGGTTCACCAATATTTCCTGTCTTGTGCCTGGTGACCATCCTTCCTGTGTATTTTCTCCGTCAATGGTAAAATCACACCATTACTCCCCTCTTTCCCCGCTGCATCTTGGGCCGGCGTCCGTCCAACACAGCTACGGTATTCTCTCCCCACCGCCGAGTGAACATATCCACTGCTTAAATCAACATCTGTGGCCATCACGTTCTACCTTGTGTCTACGAACTCCTAATAATCTCTCCTTTAACCGTATATATTCAGTTGTCATCGGTTTAATTCGGTTATGCATCAACGTAACTCCTGATTCACAATGACTATTCTGACTCTTGGCTCCTCCCTTTTTCCGTACTGCAGCCCCGCCCCCTCTAAATCACATTGTAACGAAAATCCCAGAGAGAATTCTACTCTTTCATGGCTAATGGTGCCTGTATTAATTTAACACTACTCAAGACATGTAAACAATAATATATATATGACATTTGTTCTTTCGTCCTTTCATTTTATCCTGTTCTTGTTTTTACTCCTGAATAAAGGCTCAAGGGTCTCACTAGATTTCCATGCTTCTACGGCATTACTGTATTAATAGTAAAGTGACTGGGCTAGTCACCTAACAGCATACAGTACTGTATATAGTAATTAAAACGTGACACTGACAATGTTATCTTTCAGGTCCAAAACTTATCTATCTTTAGGCTATCCTCGGTGTCGACTTACCAAACGTAATAATAAAGAATTACCTAAAATACACGAATGATATTGACAGTATTGAAGGTACTTTGGCCACAATTGTACGTGTGCTTATGTTTGTTTTTGATAATTGTAAAAACAATCTTTAGTAGAATCCGAGTCCGTATGTATGAAATGGACTTAGTGTAATAAACAACGAAAATGGTCCTCTTGCAATGAAACATCAACCCAACATAAACTTAAGAGTTCTAAATAACCTAACCTAACCATAACCATACCCAATCCGAACATTATAATAAGTAGTAATGTTATACGGATGTATAGATTGTCCTGTATAGTATAGCATCGTAGTTTGATCATTAATGTTTGCATTTATCATACCTTAATGAAGACATGTTTATTATTGTTATTATTATTAGATGTGGATATTTGGACTGCTTGTGTTAACACTCGGTTGATGGTGTAAATCAGAGTTATATTAAACATTTTATCAGGTAACACTGTGGCACGCGCTGGCCCTCTCTCGAGTGTCACTTATCAGGTAACAATAGCAGTGCCCAGAGACTATCTGTGGCGCTGATAGTTCTGCAGAGGTCGAGATGGCGCGAGCCTGGTACAGAGACATAAAAACCTAAAGTGTTCCAATACTCTACCACTAGGCTTCAACTCTTCTCACAATCCTTCGTTCAGGTGATTATATATTATAACTCTTACTCGGGGAAGATTATATGGTGTATACTGTATATATAGATGTATATTGAGAACTTTGTCTTAATATCCATCTCTGGGTATTGTTGACAACATTAGAGCAGCCTTGAAGTAAGAGTAATATACTGTATGGCTCAGCACCACGTCCTTATTGTGAATGATAACTAAAGGGTGGCAAGATTTTCACCTGGTAAATATCAACGTGAAGCTGCCCTGGGGAAAAAAAAGGACAGGGAAACTTAACCCTTCATTACTTGTATCATAAAAGCTTAAACTTCGTGAGCTCTCCCCATAATTTACAAAACAGAGGAGATGATATAGAATTATTTACCTTATAATATAGTGCCATAAGAGTTGGTTTTCGGTATAGTGTAATAGACATTGCTTGCTAAAGGTAAACAAAAAATGAATATCTACCTTAACTTGGGTAGAAATAAGAATGTTTATCCCCAGAACACCTGACATACATACATGACCTAAGTAACACAGACAAGGGACAAAGATGAAATGTACCTGATATTAGGAAGAAAAATATAACCCATAGTAAAGGTGTGACTCAAGGTTAATTACTCCTTACCTGTCACGCTTAAGGTTATTACTCCTTACCTGTCACGCTTAAGGTTAATTACTCTTACATGTCACGCTTAAAAGACTTGTGTGTGTAAAGAGAGAAGATAAGCGTGACTTGTGTTCAGTTTAAGATATATTACAGGATCAATATAAATACTGTACAGATACAGAGCGACACACACACACACACACACACACACACACTAAAACAACGTTGCTATGATCATAAGTGTGTGTGTGAAGTTACAACACCGGTAAGTATAATTCCCCGGTATCTTGGACCCGGTAAGGACTCGGGAGTCAACTGGGAGACCAGAGATAAAGGTAATCATCGTCACCTTTGTCTTGTTATCTGAGTGAGCACGAGCCTCTAGTGGCCACTCCCGCTACTGTCGTCCACCACCCACAACTTGTCATCCACCACCCACAAGCCATCAACCACCACCCACAACTTGTCATCCACCACCCACAAGTCACTTAGCAGCATCCACAAGTCATCGTCCACCACCCACAAGTCATCAACCACCACCCACAACTTGTCATCCACCACCCACAAGCCATCAACCACCACCCACAACTTGTCATCCACCACCCACAAGTCACCTAGCAGCATCCACAAGTCATCGTCCACCATCCACAAGTCATCAACCACCACCCACAACTTGTCATCCACCACCCACAAGTCACCTAGCAGCATCCACAAGTCATCGTCCACCATCCACAAGTCATCATTCATCACCAACATGGAGACATACACCTTCAGAAGAGTTAGCCAGTAGAGTCAATAAAGATAATCAGACACAAGCAATGATGGACTACACACACACACAGTTAAGGAAGCGTAAAGACTCACCCTAAACGGTTTTTCCGATTATATCCAACAAAAGGCCTTTGTAGAGACTGAACCAATACAGTACCAGGCCACCAGCTGACCGATAACAAAGGGGGAGGGGGGCATGATTTTTAGTTATATTATTTTTCTCTCTAAATATCTAAATATGATCTGGAAGGTAATACTGTAGTCTTTTGGCGAAGTAACACCCAATAAAACACAAGTTGATTAAAGACTCGTCATGGCGTTCGTGTCTGTCAAAATTATCATCCTTCTTTTCAAGCTTTTAATAGGATCCCTCACGAAGGATTAATAAGGAAAGCGGAGGCATACACCAACCATTGGGAGGGGAAATTCTAAAATGGATTAGGGCATATAGTTAACGGACAGGAAACAGAGGGTCGGCATTAATGGCACAAAAACCGACTGAGGAAACGTCAAAAGTGGCGCAATCAACGATCAGTCCTCACATAACGACACAAAAACAGGCCGTATTATAAGGAAATCTTACAGGAAGACCAATTAGTGATGCAATTACAATGTTCACTATATAACTATCTATGATTTATAATGTTCACTAAGAGGTGTGTGTGTGTGTGTGTGTGTGTGTGTGTGTGACTCATACTCAACGATAAGTCCACCACAATAATATTCAACTGTGCCACAAAGGACAACTGAATCGGTATATGTCTTGTCCTCTATAGTAAAGTTTCCTTCTACGTGCTGCTGTAGTCACACACCTCACCCACTCTACAGCAAAGCCTAAGAAAAAACACACACACACACACACACACATACACACACACACACGCCTATGGGTGCCTCACAGAACCCAAAACACAAGAATGGATTCCCAAAGGTTTTTATACGTAAAATTTCTCCCTTATCTGGTTCCCTTAAGTTAAGAAACAAATGATAGATTCTCAAGAGGTTCGTAAGCTATTTTTCCCCCCTTGGCTAGTTGGTGACGTGAGAATGTATCTAATTGGCTCATTTAACATACAACACAACAACATACACTGAGACTGTACAGTATATTAGTGTGTGCTCCAGCCAGCCTACTATAATAGTGGTGAGGAGAAGCAGTACTTGAGACAACAACATTCACATACCGTACACTTACACGTCAACAAAGCCACCATGATACTCTATCTATACAGTCCATTGTAACTCGATCTTCTCCACCAAAATAAACGATAATCACCAATCAAAATAACACCATCAATCACCACAATCACAAAACAACAACCCCCCCCCCCCAGCCATTTCAATCAGTTAAAGCCTAACCACCATCTCCTACAGCGTTTAAAAACCAACAAAGCGGTGATAGTCTATCGCTCGTGACTCCATCCCATCTACCAAAATACCGACACCGTACCTACGCGGGGGAAAAAAATTATAACAGTATTGACGTTATCTCGGTTTATCGCACTTATCCAGGAAGGTAATAAGGTCGGGAGTAGGTCGGTGCAAGGCCACGGCACTTGAGATGCAGATAATGTAATGTATAAAGTGGTGTTTCTAATTGTCAGAAGCTCATTAGTGTCCAGTGCGCACGGCCAGACCTGCACCAACACTCGCCAGGAGCTGTGAGGTATGTGATCGTCCGTATGTCTTGTTTCAGCCTCTTGGTAACTAACGTAACAATCTCTCGTAATTGGACATGTATATAAGACTGCCTTTTATAACTACACCACTTCGACAGCCTCACCCACGCGGATTTTTATTTATAATTTTTTTTACACCAAACTGCTACCGTAAGTGGAGAATGTGAGAACGTGTTTAAACTGCATCTGTTAATTAAGCTGTGAACATAAGGATCATTTCTCAAAGATCCTTACGTTTAAACTTCTACCTTATAAGTTAAGATGCGTCAATGAGTTTAAATGCATCAGTTAAGTGTCTTCATAAGTATAGATCCTCAAAAGGTCCGCCTACGTTAAATTTGTCCAGTAAAAGTATCATGTAAGAACGTAACTATAAAAACTTCAGACAAGACAAAAGTATGATAACCCAAATTTCCTAGCCCCCTTGGTCCCTGTTCCTCTAGCAGCACAGTAGGTACCTGCTGTAAATCGAAAGCTGCGAATTCGTATTCAGGGACAAGTTGTTGGAGCTTCCAATAACTTGCTTAGACATAAAACCATTGACTCTTCAGGCTTCTACGCCCTTAACTCATGAGACATAAGGCAAGCATGAACTTGGCATGTTTCCCTGTTGGGCACTGTAAACGCTTCTGCGCTTCACCTTACACAAGTTTGTAGGGGGGGGGGGGGGGGTGCCCAATAAAAAAAATAAATAAAATAAATAAATAAATAAATATAAATAAAAAACCCAAAATGATATTGAGATTTAACCAAGACTCAGCCATAACTAGACGTTTGTAGTCCTTCACCGCCAGACAGAGAAAATTAGCATAAGAGTCCATGTCTTGGTTCCTTTGTTTGCAACGAAGATGGTGCTTCAAAAAATAAAAATAAAAGTTTTTTGTTTATGCATTTTTGGAGTCGTTGACTTTGGCCAACACAGATTATGTTACTAAAAATAGGCTTTGTCTTTTTTGTTAATATTTTCATAAGGCTACTGTTTCTGTATAAGTGTATTTTTTCTTTGTATTTTCGTTCATACTTTATCGTCTTCGCCAGTGATCGCTCTTGGGCGGTCGGTTACGTAAACATCATTTTAAAACCACAATACTATCATAGAAACTTTTATTGACTTTTTTCGTAATTGTCGTAACTTTTATTTTAGTGAGTGTAATGGTGTATAAGAATGTTTATTATATCGTTTTTCTGAGTTGTGTTTGTGTCTTAATGTTTACGTCTGTATGCGTTACTTTGATAAGACTAAAGGTGTTTTAAAATGGTTCTTTTTTTAATGTTATTGGGTTTCTGACAACCATTTTTTATCTCCATTGTTGACTGGAAGATAAAAATGTTTCTCTCATGGCCAGCACTGACCCTGTGTTGCTATGAAGGTGTTTTTAAAAAGGTTGATATCAATGTTTACGCAAAGGTTTACTCTCATGACAAATGGACCAGTCATATATATATTTTTTAATTGTTTTCGCGAGTTTTTTATTATCGTGATAAGCGAGGTGGTTTTTAACGCGAGTGCGTGCGCGCGTGTGTGAGTGAGTGAGTGACTTTGTGTGTGTGTGTGTGTGTGTGTGTGACCAAGTCCTGTCATGGGTCAAAATCTATATAGGTGGACACACACACACACACACACACACACACACACACACGTGCCTGGTTCTGAGTCCCTAGATGTAATTACACATCTACCCCCTCCTCCTACCCCTCCTCTTTCACCCTTCTCCACTCTTTCTCACCCACGACACATAGCTAGAGAGGATACCGTGTACACCTTGCTGTGTCCTCACGTACACAGGTCATGTACACACAGCCCCCAGGTTTATATGTAGCGAACTGTGGATAATTAGAAGTGGATTAATCTCTTTTTCCGTCTCTCTATTTGTTTGTCTCTATCTCTTTCTCTGTATCTCACACCCCATCTATTTCTCTCTACTCTAACAAACTGTGTCATATACTTCATCAATCTCTCTCTCTCTCTCTCTCTCTCTCTGTCTATCTCTCACGCTATCTGTCTCTCAGTGCCTGTCCTACTACGGGTAAATGATCAGTGACGGCATAAAACAATCTAGGTCAGTTTGTGGTGAACTCGTCAATACGTTTTCTATCATCGGCGGAAGGTTGCCATCAATTTGTATATTATTACTTTCTTGTTTATAAACTTATGCAGTCGCTTTAAACTATTACTATTATATGAGAGAGAGAGAGAGAGAGAGAGAGAGAGAGAGAGAGAGAGAGAGAGAGAGAGATTTAATTGTAAAGTTAACCTAACAAAATTATGAGAAAAAATACACTTAATCTAGTTTGATATACCCTCGTGTGTGTGTTGTATGGGGGGGGGGAGAGTTTAAGGGGAGGGGAAGAGGGGTATGGGGACACGGGGTGGGTACTGGGTATAGTATTGGTGACAGGGAGTATCACGTTACTGGTGTGTGACCTCCACAAAGACTTATGTTATGCCTCCACACGCTCCTCTCACACACACTGTTACCTTACCTCTCTCTCTCTCTCTCTCTCTGGTCCTAACTAAAACAAAATCCCTGACCAGAGTGAAAGAGTAGAGCCAGTATTGAAAGGTGACGTAACAATACACCTTCACTACTACACGTGGGTTGAAACACAGAGTAACACAGGGGAGGCCAGCAGTGAGGAGACCAGAGGACACTACATAAACTGACTCACAATTTTACTCTGTAGTCCAGAAAAAGAAACCATGAGAGAGGCTTCCACTCCCCCCCCCCATCTACCCCTACAGCTTCCGGGCATTTCAAAGGCTTCACCAACCTAGTTTAATACGGTTGTGTGTGTGTGTGTAATAATAATAATAATAATTAACGGTTTATTGAAAGAGCTTGGCAGCCAGAAGGCTGAAAATATACAGTTACATATTTGGGGAATGGGTTACGAATTACAAATAATATACAAGTAACATAAGTGACACAAATAAGACATATAATAACTTAGATGGGGAAAAGCTCAAACTACAGTTCAATTCAACGTAGTGACAGTGTTACAGTATTACAAGTTATTGATAATTTTTACAATGGTTGGGACTGGGCTGTTCTTATAGCGATCAGTTCGTGCACGTATGGGCTGGATGCGGTTGTGGTGTCGAACAGCAATTCTCGGACAAGGGACCTCGGGTGGTAGTAGGAGCCGGTGTCGGGGATGGTGTAGAAGCTTCT